>JAKDEW010000666.1:0-161191 GCA_021963965.1 Artemisiospiza belli | reverse complement strand
TGGGGTTTATATCAGGTGCAGTGCAAACGACCAAAAGATGCAAAAACTAAGCTCACAGATGTTGCAAAAGCAGGGGAAAAAGTGAAGGAGGAAGACACAACTTAGGGGGCAAGATATGAGGGACATGGCATGAATACTTAAAATAATAAAAAAAAAAAAAAAGAAAAAATCTTTCCCAAAGTCAAAGCCATCAAAATGCAGGCAGGCCATACGCCAGCAAGTGCAGGCACATGCAGCAAAGCTTGCCAAAATTGATCCCCACTGAAGGCCAAAACAGAAAAGAAGGACCTACAAACACGCTGGAATGGAGACAACATCAAAGGAATTGCAATTGGAGGAGAAAAAAAGAAAATTTGGGAAATTTAATGACTCTTAGAAAATGGCCTGGGATTTTAGCAGGTGCAGTGCAAAGGACCAAAAGGTGCCGAAACTAAGCTCACAGATGTTGCAAAAGCAGGGGAAAAAGTCAAGGAGGAAGAAACAACTTAGGGGGCAAGATATGAGGGACATGGCATGAATACTTAAAATAAAAAAAAAAAAAAAAAAGACAAAATCTTTCCCAAAGTCAAAGCCATCAAAATGCAGGCAGGCCATACGCCACCAAGGGCAGGCACATGCAGCAAAGTTTGCCAAAATTGATCCCCACTGAAGGCCAAAACAGAAAAGAAGGACCTACAAACACGCTGGAATGGAGTCAACATCAAAGGATTTGCAATTGGAGGAGAAAAAAAGAAAATTTGGGAAATTTAGTGACTCTAAGAAAATGGCCTGGGTTTATATCAGGTGCAGTGCAAAGGACCAAAAGATGCAAAAACTAAGCTCACAGATGTTGCAAAAGCAGGGGAAAAATTGAAGGAGGAAGACACAACTTAGGGAGCAAGATATGAGGGACATGGCAAAGAAAAAATCCTTCCCAAAGTCAAAGCCATCAAAATGCAGGCAGGCCATACGCCAGAAAGTGCAGGCACATGCAGCAAAGCTTGCCAAAATTGATCCCCACTGAAGGCCAAAACAGAAAAGAAGGACTTACAAAGACGCTGGAATGGATACAACATCAAAGGATTTGCAATTGGAGGAGAAAAAAAGAAAATTTGGGAAATTTAGTGACTCTAAGAAAATGGCCTGGGTTTATATCAGGTGCATTGCAAAGGACCAAAAGGTGCCAAAACTAAGCTCACAGATGTTGCAAAAGCAGGGGAAAAAGACAAGGAGGAAGACACAACTTAGGGGGCAAGATATGAGGGACATGGCATGAATACTTAAAATAATAAAAAAAAAAAGAAAAAATCTTTCCCAAAGTCAAAGCCATCAAAATGCAGGCAGGCCATACGCCAGCAAGGGCAGGCACATGCAGCAAAGTTTGCCAAAATTGATCCCCACTTAAGGCCAAAACAGAAAAGAAGGACTTACAAACACGCTGGAATGGAGACAGCATCAAAGGAATTGCAATTGGAGGAGAAAAAGAAAAATTGGGAAATTTAGTGACTCTAAGAAAATGGCCTGGGTTTATAACAGGTGCAGTGCAAAGGACCAAAAGGTGCCAAAACTAAGCTCACAGATGTTGCAAAAGCAGGGGAAAAAGTCAAGGAGGAAGACACAACTTAGGGGGCAAGATGTGAGGGACATGGAATGAATACTTAAAAAAATAAAAAAAAAAAAAAAGAAAAAATCTTTCCCAAAGTCAAAGCCATCAAAATGCAGGCAGGCCATACGCCAGTAAGTGCAGGCACATGCAGCAAAGCTTGCCAAAATTGATCCCCACTGAAGGCCAAAACAGAAAAGAAGGACTTACAAACACGCTGGAATGGAGACAACATGAAAGGAATTCAATTTCTATGAGAAAAAAAGAAAATTTGGGAAAGTTAGTGATTCTAAGAAAATGGCCTGGGTTTATATCAGGTGCAGTGCAAAGGACCAAAAGGTGCCAAAACTAAGCTCACAGATGTTGCAAAAGCAGGGGAAAAAGTCAAGGAGGAAGAAACAACTTAGGGGGCAAGATATGAGGGACATGGCATGAATACTTAAAATAAAAAAAAAAAAAAAAAAGACAAAATCTTTCCCAAAGTCAAAGCCATCAAAATGCAGGCAGGCCATACGCCACCAAGGGCAGGCACATGCAGCAAAGCTTGCCAAAATTGATCCCCACTGAAGGCCAAAACAGAAAAGAAGGACCTACAAACACGCTGGAATGGAGACACCATCAAAGGAATTGCAATTGGAGGAGAAAAAAAGAAAATTTGGGAAATTTAATGACTCTTAGAAAGTGGCCTGGGATTTTAGCAGGTGCAGTGCAAAGGACCAAAAGGTGCCGAAACTAAGCTCACAGATGTTGCAAAAGCAGGGGAAAAAGTCAAGGAGGAAGACACAACTTAGGGAGCAAGATATGAGGGACATGGCATGAATAGTTAAAACAAAAAAAAAAAAAAAAAGAAAAAATCTTTCCCAAAGTCAAAGCCATCAAAATACAGGCAGGCCATACGCCACCAAGGGCAGGCACATGCAGCAAAGTTTGCCAAAATTGATCCCCACTGAAGGCCAAAACAGAAAAGAAGGACCTACAAACACGCTGGAATGGAGTCAACATCAAAGGATTTGCAATTGGAGGAGAAAAAAAGAAAATTTGGGAAATTTAGTGACTCTAAGAAAATGGCCTGGGTTTATATCAGGTGCAGTGCAAAGGACCAAAAGATGCAAAAACTAAGCTCACAGATGTTGCAAAAGCAGGGGAAAAATTGAAGGAGGAAGACACAACTTAGGGAGCAAGATATGAGGGACATGGCAAAGAAAAAATCCTTCCCAAAGTCAAAGCCATCAAAATGCAGGCAGGCCATACGCCAGCAAGTGCAGGCACATGCAGCAAAGTTTGCCAAAATTGATCCCCACTGAAGGCCAAAACAGAAAAGAAGGACTTACAAAGACGCTGGAATGGATACAACATCAAAGGATTTGCAATTGGAGGAGAAAAAAAGAAAATTAGGGAAATTACTGACTCTAAAAAAATGGCCTGGGTTTATATCAGGTGCATTGCAAAGGACCAAAAGGTGCCAAAACTAAGCTCACAGATGTTGCAAAAGCAGGGGAAAAAGTCAAGGAGGAAGACACAACTTAGGGGGCAAGATATGAGGGACATGGCATGAATACTTAAAATAATAAAAAAAAAAAAAAGAAAAAATCTTTCCCAAAGTCAAAGCCATCAAAATGCAGGCAGGCCATACGCCAGCAAGTGCAGGCACCTGCAGCAAAGCTTGCCAAAATTGATCCCCACTGAAGGCCAAAACAGAAAAGAAGGACTTACAAACACGCTGGAATGGAGACACCATCAAAGGAATTGCAATTGGAGGAGAAAAAAAGAAAATTTGGGAAATTTAGTGACTCTAAGAAAATGGCCTGGGTTTATATCAGGTGCAGTGCAAAGGACCAAAAGGTGCCAAAACTAAGCTCACAGATGTTGCAAAAGCAGGGGAAAAAGTCAAGGAGGAAGACACAACTTAGGGGGCAAGATGTGAGGGACATGGCATGAATACTTAAAACAAAAAAAAAAAAAAAAAGAAAAAATCTTTCCCAAAGTCAAAGCCATCAAAATACAGGCAGGCCATACACCACCAAGGGCAGGCACATGCAGCAAAGCTTGCCAAAATTGATCCCCACTGAAGGCCAACACAGAAAAGAAGGACCTACAAACACGCTGGAATGGAGACACCATCAAAGGAATTGCAATTGGAGGAGAAAAAAATAAAATTTGGGATATTTAATGACTCTTAGAATGTGGCCTGGGGTTTTATCAGGTGCAGTGCAAAGGACCAAAAGATGCCAAAACTAAGCTCACAGGTGTTGCAAAAGCAGGGGAAAAAGACAAGGAGGAAGACACAACTTAGGGGGCAAGATATGAGGGACATGGCAAGAATACTTAAAATAATAAAAAAAAAAAAGAAAAAATCTTCCCTAAAGTCAATACCATCAAAATGCAGGCAGGCCATACGCCAGCAAGGGCAGGCACATGCAGCAAAGCTTGCCAAAATTGATCCCCACTGAAGGCCAAAACAGAAAAGAAGGACCTACAAACACGCTGGAAAGGAGTCAACATCAAAGGAATTGCAATTGGAGGTGAAAAAAAGAAAATTTGGGAAATTTAATGACTCTTAGAAAGTGGCCTGGGTTTATATCAGGTGCAGTGCAAAGGACCAAAAGATGCCAAAACTAAGCTCACAGATGTTGCAAAAGCAGGGGAAAAAGTCAAGGAGGAAGACACAACTTAGGGAGCAAGATATGAGGGACATGGCATGAGTACTAAAAACAAAAAAAAAAAAAAAAAAAAAAAAAAAAAAAAAGAAAAAATCTTTCCCAAAGTCAAAGCCATCAAAATGCAGGCAGGCCATACACAACCAAGGGCAGGCACATGCAGCAAAGCTTGCCAAAATTGATCCCCACTGAAGGCCAAAACAGAAAAGAAGGACCTACAAACACGCTGGAATGGAGACAACATCAAAGGATTTGCAATTGGAGGAGAAAAAAAGAAAATTAGGGAAATTACTGACTCTAAAAAAATGGCCTGGGTTTATATCAGGTGCATTGCAAAGGACCAAAAGGTGCCAAAACTAAGCTCACAGATGTTGCAAAAGCAGGGGAAAAAGACAAGGAGGAAGACACAACTTACGGGGCAAGATGTGAGGGACATGGCATGAACACTTCAGAAAACAACCAAAAAAAGAAAAAAATCTTTCCCAAAGTCAAAGCCATCAAAAGGCATGGCCTGCCATCAAGTGCAGGGACATGCACCAAAGATTCCTCTAGTGGTTCCCATTGAAATCGCAAGATTCCTTTTCCCTTCCGAAAGGAAATGAAATTTCCTTTTGGGAAGGGAAAAGGAATCTTGCGAATCCCAAAAGAAAGGCTTACAAACACTCTGGAAAGGAGATAGGTTCAAATGAAATGCAATTGAAAAAAGCAGAAAATCGGGAATTTTAGTCTCTTCAAAAAATAGGCTGTGAGGAAATCAGCTGCATTGCAAAGGACCAAAAGGTGCCAAAACTAAGCTCACAGATGTTGCAAAAGCAGGGGAAAAAGTCAAGGAGGAAGACCCAACTTAGGGGGCAAGATGTGAGGGACATGGCATGAATACTTAAAACAAAAAAGAAAAAAAAAAGAAAAAATCTTTCCCAAAGTCTAAGCCATCAAAATGCAGGCAGGCCATACACCACCAAGGGCAGGCACATGCAGCAAACTTTGCCAAAATTGATCCCCACTGAAGGCCAAAACAGAAAAGAAGGACTTACAAACACGCTGGAATGGAGACAGCATCAAAGGAATTGCAATTGGAGGAGAAAAAAAAAAATTGGGAAATTTAGTGACTCTAAGAAAATGGCCTGGGTTTATATCAGGTGCAGTGCAAAGGACCAAAAGGTGCCAAATCTAAGCTCACATATGTTGCAAAAGCGGGGGAAAAAGTGAAGGAGGAAGACACAACTTAGGGGGAAAGATGTGAGGGACATGGCATGAATACTTAAAATAATAAAAAAAAAAAAAAGAAAAAATCTTTCCCAAAGTCAAAGCCATCAAAATGCAGGTAGGCCATACGCCAGCAAGTGCAGGCACATGCAGCAAAGCTTGCCAAAATTGATCCCCACTGAAGGTCAAAACAGAAAAGAAGGAGTTACAAACACGCTGGAATGGAGAAAACATGAAAGGAATTCAATTTCTATGAGAAAAAAAGAAAATTTGGGTAAGTTAGTGATTCTAAGAAAATGGCCTGGGTTTATATCCGGTGCAGTGCAAAGGACCAAAAGGTGCCGAAACTAAGCTCACAGATGTTGCAAAAGCAGGGGAAAAAGTCAAGGAAGAAGACACAACTTAGGGGGCAAGATGTGAGGGACATGGCATGAATACTTCCGAAAACAACCAAAAAAAGAAAAAAATCTTTCCCAAAGTCAAAGCCATCAAAAGGCATGGCCTGCCATCAAGTGCAGGGACATGCACCAAAGATTCCTCTATTGGTCCCCACTGAAATCGCAAGATTCCTTTTCCCTTCCCGAAAGGAAATGAAATTTCCTTTCGGGAAGGGAAAAGGAATCTTGCGAATCCCAAAAGAAAGGCATACAAAAACTCTGGAAAGGAGATAGGTTCAAATGAAATGCAATTGAAAAAAGCAGAAAATCGGGAATTTTAGTCTCTTCAAAAAATAGGCTGTGAGGAAATCAGCTGCATTGCAAAGGACCAAAAGGTGCCAAAACTAAGCTCACAGATGTTGCAAAAGCAGGGGAAAAAGTCAAGGAGGAAGACACAACTTAGGGGGCAAGATGTGAGGGACATGGCATGAACACTTCAGAAAACAACCAAAAAAAGAAAAAAATCTTTCCCAAAGTCAAAGCCATCAAAATGCAGGCAGGCCATACGCCAGCAAGTGCAGGCACATGCAGCAAAGCTTGCCAAAATTGATCCCCACTAAAGGCCAAAACAGAAAAGAAGGACCTACAAACACGCTGGAATGGAGACAACATCAAAGGAATTGCAATTGGAGGAGAAAAAAAGAAAATTTGGGAAATTTAATGACTCTTAGAAAGTGGCCTGGGGTTTGATCAGGTGCAGTGCAAAGGACCAAAAGATGCAAAAACTAAGCTCACAGATGTTGCAAAAGCAGGGTAAAAAGTCAAGGAGGAAGACACAACTTAGGGGGCAAGATGTGAGGGACATGGCATGAATACTTAAAAAAATAAAAAAAAAAAAAAGAAAAAATCTTTCCCAAAGCCATCAAAATGCAGGCAGGCCATACGCCAGCAAGTGCAGGCACATACAGCAAAGCTTGCCAAAATTGATCCCCACTGAAGGCCAAAACAGAAAAGAAGGACTTACAAACACGCTGGAATGGAGACAACATCAAAGAAATTGCAATTGGAGGAGAAAAAAAGAAAATTTGGGAAATTACTGACTCTAAAAAAATGGCAGGGGTTTATATCAGGTGCAGTGCAAAGGACCAAAAGATGCAAAAACTAAGCTCACAGATGTTGCAAAAGCAGGGGAAAAAGTCAAGGAGGAAGGCACAACTTAGGGGGCAAGATATGAGGGACATGGCATGAATACTTAAAATATTAAAAAAAAAAAAAAAGAAAAAATCTTTCCCAAAGTCAAAGCCATCAAAATGCAGGCAGGCCATACGCCATCAAGGGCAGGCACATGCAGCAAAGTTTGCCAAAATTGATCCCCACTGAAGGCCAAAACAGAAAAGAAGGACCTACAAACACGCTGGAATGGAGTCAACATCAAAGGATTTGCAATTGGAGGAGAAAAAAAGAAAAATTGGGAAATTTAGTGACTCTAAGAAAATGGCCTGGGTTTATATCAGGTGCAGTGCAAAGGACCAAAAGATGCAAAAACTAAGCTCACAGATGTTGCAAAAGCAGGGGAAAAAGTCAAGGAGGAAGACACAACTTAGGGAGCAAGATATGAGGGACATGGCATGAGTACTTAAAACAAAAAAAAAAAAAAAAAAAAAGAAAAAATCCTTCCTAAAGCCAAAGCCATCAAAATGCAGGCAGGCCATACGCCAGCAAGTGCAGGCACATGCAGCAAAGTTTGCCAAAATTGATCCCCACTGAAGGCCAAAACAGAAAAGAAGGACTTACAAACACGCTGGAATGGATACAACATCAAAGGATTTGCAATTGGAGGAGAAAAAAAGAAAATTTGGGAAATTTAGTGACTCTAAGAAAATGGCCTGGGTTTATATCAGGTGCAGTGAAAAGGACCAAAAGGTGCCAAAACTAAGCTCACAGATGTTGCAAAAGCAGGGGAAAAAGACAAGGAGGAAGACACAACTTAGGGGGCAAGATGTGAGGGACATGGCATGAACACTTCAGAAAACAACCAAAAAAAGAAAAAAATCTTTCCCAAAGTCAAAGCCATCAAACGCCATGGCCTGCCATCAAGTGCAGAGACATGCACCAATGATTCCTCTATTGGTCCCCATTGAAATCGCAAGATTCCTTTTCCCTTCCCGAAATGAAATGAAATTTCCTTTCGGGAAGGGAAAAGGAATCTTGCGAATCCCAAAAGAAAGGCTTACAAACACTCTGGAAAGGAGATAGGTTCAAATGAAATGCAATTGAAAAAAGCAGAAAATCGGGAATTTTAGTCTCTTCAAAAAATAGGCTGTGAGGAAATCAGCTGCATTGCAAAGGACCAAAAGGTGCCAAAACTAAGCTCACAGATGTTGCAAAAGCAGGGGAAAAAGTCAAGGAGGAAGACACAACTTAGGGGGCAAGATATGAGGGACATGGCATGAATACCTAAAATAATAAAAAAAAAAAAGACAAAATCTTTCCCAAAGTCAAAGCCATCAAAATGCAGGCAGGCAATACGCCAGCAAGGGCAGGCACATGCAGCAAAGCTTGCCAAAATTGATCCCCACTGAAGGCCAAAACAGAAAAGAAGGACTTACAAACACGCTGGAATGGAGACAACATCAAAGGAATTGCAATTGGAGGAGAAAAAAAGAAAATTTGGGAAATTACTGACTCTAAAAAAATGGCGTGGGTTTCTCTCACGTGCATTGCAAAGGACCAAAAGTTGCCAAAACTAAGCTCACAGATGTTGCAAAAGCAGGGGAAAAAGTCAAGGAGGAAGACACAACTTAGGGGGCAAGATATGAGGGACATGGCATGAATACTTAAAACAAAAAAAAAAAAAAAAAGAAAAAATCTTTCCCAAAGTCAAAGCCATCAAAATGCAGGCAGGCCATAGGCCAGCAAGTGCAGGCACATGCAGCAAAGCTTGCCAAAATTGATCCCCACTGAAGGCCAAAACAGAAAAGAAGGACTTACAAACACGCTGGAATGGAGACACCATCAAAGGAATTGCAATTGGAGGAGAAAAAAAGAAAATTTGGCAAATTTATGACTCTTAGAAAGTGGCCTGGGGTTTATATCAGGTGCAGTGCAAACGACCAAAAGATGCAAAAACTAAGCTCACAGATGTTGCAAAAGCAGGGGAAAAAGTGAAGGAGGAAGACACAACTTAGGGGGCAAGATATGAGGGACATGGCATGAATACTTAAAATAATAAAAAAAAAAAAAAAGAAAAAATCTTTCCCAAAGTCAAAGCCATCAAAATGCAGGCAGGCCATACGCCAGCAAGTGCAGGCACATGCAGCAAAGCTTGCCAAAATTGATCCCCACTGAAGGCCAAAACAGAAAAGAAGGACCTACAAACACGCTGGAATGGAGACAACATCAAAGGAATTGCAATTGGAGGAGAAAAAAAGAAAATTTGGGAAATTTAATGACTCTTAGAAAATGGCCTGGGATTTTAGCAGGTGCAGTGCAAAGGACCAAAAGGTGCCGAAACTAAGCTCACAGATGTTGCAAAAGCAGGGGAAAAAGTCAAGGAGGAAGAAACAACTTAGGGGGCAAGATATGAGGGACATGGCATGAATACTTAAAATAAAAAAAAAAAAAAAAAAGACAAAATCTTTCCCAAAGTCAAAGCCATCAAAATGCAGGCAGGCCATACGCCACCAAGGGCAGGCACATGCAGCAAAGTTTGCCAAAATTGATCCCCACTGAAGGCCAAAACAGAAAAGAAGGACCTACAAACACGCTGGAATGGAGTCAACATCAAAGGATTTGCAATTGGAGGAGAAAAAAAGAAAATTTGGGAAATTTAGTGACTCTAAGAAAATGGCCTGGGTTTATATCAGGTGCAGTGCAAAGGACCAAAAGATGCAAAAACTAAGCTCACAGATGTTGCAAAAGCAGGGGAAAAATTGAAGGAGGAAGACACAACTTAGGGAGCAAGATATGAGGGACATGGCAAAGAAAAAATCCTTCCCAAAGTCAAAGCCATCAAAATGCAGGCAGGCCATACGCCAGAAAGTGCAGGCACATGCAGCAAAGCTTGCCAAAATTGATCCCCACTGAAGGCCAAAACAGAAAAGAAGGACTTACAAAGACGCTGGAATGGATACAACATCAAAGGATTTGCAATTGGAGGAGAAAAAAAGAAAATTTGGGAAATTTAGTGACTCTAAGAAAATGGCCTGGGTTTATATCAGGTGCATTGCAAAGGACCAAAAGGTGCCAAAACTAAGCTCACAGATGTTGCAAAAGCAGGGGAAAAAGACAAGGAGGAAGACACAACTTAGGGGGCAAGATATGAGGGACATGGCATGAATACTTAAAATAATAAAAAAAAAAAGAAAAAATCTTTCCCAAAGTCAAAGCCATCAAAATGCAGGCAGGCCATACGCCAGCAAGGGCAGGCACATGCAGCAAAGTTTGCCAAAATTGATCCCCACTTAAGGCCAAAACAGAAAAGAAGGACTTACAAACACGCTGGAATGGAGACAGCATCAAAGGAATTGCAATTGGAGGAGAAAAAGAAAAATTGGGAAATTTAGTGACTCTAAGAAAATGGCCTGGGTTTATAACAGGTGCAGTGCAAAGGACCAAAAGGTGCCAAAACTAAGCTCACAGATGTTGCAAAAGCAGGGGAAAAAGTCAAGGAGGAAGACACAACTTAGGGGGCAAGATGTGAGGGACATGGAATGAATACTTAAAAAAATAAAAAAAAAAAAAAAGAAAAAATCTTTCCCAAAGTCAAAGCCATCAAAATGCAGGCAGGCCATACGCCAGTAAGTGCAGGCACATGCAGCAAAGCTTGCCAAAATTGATCCCCACTGAAGGCCAAAACAGAAAAGAAGGACTTACAAACACGCTGGAATGGAGACAACATGAAAGGAATTCAATTTCTATGAGAAAAAAAGAAAATTTGGGAAAGTTAGTGATTCTAAGAAAATGGCCTGGGTTTATATCAGGTGCAGTGCAAAGGACCAAAAGGTGCCAAAACTAAGCTCACAGATGTTGCAAAAGCAGGGGAAAAAGTCAAGGAGGAAGAAACAACTTAGGGGGCAAGATATGAGGGACATGGCATGAATACTTAAAATAAAAAAAAAAAAAAAAAAGACAAAATCTTTCCCAAAGTCAAAGCCATCAAAATGCAGGCAGGCCATACGCCACCAAGGGCAGGCACATGCAGCAAAGCTTGCCAAAATTGATCCCCACTGAAGGCCAAAACAGAAAAGAAGGACCTACAAACACGCTGGAATGGAGACACCATCAAAGGAATTGCAATTGGAGGAGAAAAAAAGAAAATTTGGGAAATTTAATGACTCTTAGAAAGTGGCCTGGGATTTTAGCAGGTGCAGTGCAAAGGACCAAAAGGTGCCGAAACTAAGCTCACAGATGTTGCAAAAGCAGGGGAAAAAGTCAAGGAGGAAGACACAACTTAGGGAGCAAGATATGAGGGACATGGCATGAATAGTTAAAACAAAAAAAAAAAAAAAAAGAAAAAATCTTTCCCAAAGTCAAAGCCATCAAAATACAGGCAGGCCATACGCCACCAAGGGCAGGCACATGCAGCAAAGTTTGCCAAAATTGATCCCCACTGAAGGCCAAAACAGAAAAGAAGGACCTACAAACACGCTGGAATGGAGTCAACATCAAAGGATTTGCAATTGGAGGAGAAAAAAAGAAAATTTGGGAAATTTAGTGACTCTAAGAAAATGGCCTGGGTTTATATCAGGTGCAGTGCAAAGGACCAAAAGATGCAAAAACTAAGCTCACAGATGTTGCAAAAGCAGGGGAAAAATTGAAGGAGGAAGACACAACTTAGGGAGCAAGATATGAGGGACATGGCAAAGAAAAAATCCTTCCCAAAGTCAAAGCCATCAAAATGCAGGCAGGCCATACGCCAGCAAGTGCAGGCACATGCAGCAAAGTTTGCCAAAATTGATCCCCACTGAAGGCCAAAACAGAAAAGAAGGACTTACAAAGACGCTGGAATGGATACAACATCAAAGGATTTGCAATTGGAGGAGAAAAAAAGAAAATTAGGGAAATTACTGACTCTAAAAAAATGGCCTGGGTTTATATCAGGTGCATTGCAAAGGACCAAAAGGTGCCAAAACTAAGCTCACAGATGTTGCAAAAGCAGGGGAAAAAGTCAAGGAGGAAGACACAACTTAGGGGGCAAGATATGAGGGACATGGCATGAATACTTAAAATAATAAAAAAAAAAAAAAGAAAAAATCTTTCCCAAAGTCAAAGCCATCAAAATGCAGGCAGGCCATACGCCAGCAAGTGCAGGCACCTGCAGCAAAGCTTGCCAAAATTGATCCCCACTGAAGGCCAAAACAGAAAAGAAGGACTTACAAACACGCTGGAATGGAGACACCATCAAAGGAATTGCAATTGGAGGAGAAAAAAAGAAAATTTGGGAAATTTAGTGACTCTAAGAAAATGGCCTGGGTTTATATCAGGTGCAGTGCAAAGGACCAAAAGGTGCCAAAACTAAGCTCACAGATGTTGCAAAAGCAGGGGAAAAAGTCAAGGAGGAAGACACAACTTAGGGGGCAAGATGTGAGGGACATGGCATGAATACTTAAAACAAAAAAAAAAAAAAAAAGAAAAAATCTTTCCCAAAGTCAAAGCCATCAAAATACAGGCAGGCCATACACCACCAAGGGCAGGCACATGCAGCAAAGCTTGCCAAAATTGATCCCCACTGAAGGCCAACACAGAAAAGAAGGACCTACAAACACGCTGGAATGGAGACACCATCAAAGGAATTGCAATTGGAGGAGAAAAAAATAAAATTTGGGATATTTAATGACTCTTAGAATGTGGCCTGGGGTTTTATCAGGTGCAGTGCAAAGGACCAAAAGATGCCAAAACTAAGCTCACAGGTGTTGCAAAAGCAGGGGAAAAAGACAAGGAGGAAGACACAACTTAGGGGGCAAGATATGAGGGACATGGCAAGAATACTTAAAATAATAAAAAAAAAAAAGAAAAAATCTTCCCTAAAGTCAATACCATCAAAATGCAGGCAGGCCATACGCCAGCAAGGGCAGGCACATGCAGCAAAGCTTGCCAAAATTGATCCCCACTGAAGGCCAAAACAGAAAAGAAGGACCTACAAACACGCTGGAAAGGAGTCAACATCAAAGGAATTGCAATTGGAGGTGAAAAAAAGAAAATTTGGGAAATTTAATGACTCTTAGAAAGTGGCCTGGGTTTATATCAGGTGCAGTGCAAAGGACCAAAAGATGCCAAAACTAAGCTCACAGATGTTGCAAAAGCAGGGGAAAAAGTCAAGGAGGAAGACACAACTTAGGGAGCAAGATATGAGGGACATGGCATGAGTACTAAAAACAAAAAAAAAAAAAAAAAAAAAAAAAAAAAAAAGAAAAAATCTTTCCCAAAGTCAAAGCCATCAAAATGCAGGCAGGCCATACACAACCAAGGGCAGGCACATGCAGCAAAGCTTGCCAAAATTGATCCCCACTGAAGGCCAAAACAGAAAAGAAGGACCTACAAACACGCTGGAATGGAGACAACATCAAAGGATTTGCAATTGGAGGAGAAAAAAAGAAAATTAGGGAAATTACTGACTCTAAAAAAATGGCCTGGGTTTATATCAGGTGCATTGCAAAGGACCAAAAGGTGCCAAAACTAAGCTCACAGATGTTGCAAAAGCAGGGGAAAAAGACAAGGAGGAAGACACAACTTACGGGGCAAGATGTGAGGGACATGGCATGAACACTTCAGAAAACAACCAAAAAAAGAAAAAAATCTTTCCCAAAGTCAAAGCCATCAAAAGGCATGGCCTGCCATCAAGTGCAGGGACATGCACCAAAGATTCCTCTAGTGGTTCCCATTGAAATCGCAAGATTCCTTTTCCCTTCCGAAAGGAAATGAAATTTCCTTTTGGGAAGGGAAAAGGAATCTTGCGAATCCCAAAAGAAAGGCTTACAAACACTCTGGAAAGGAGATAGGTTCAAATGAAATGCAATTGAAAAAAGCAGAAAATCGGGAATTTTAGTCTCTTCAAAAAATAGGCTGTGAGGAAATCAGCTGCATTGCAAAGGACCAAAAGGTGCCAAAACTAAGCTCACAGATGTTGCAAAAGCAGGGGAAAAAGTCAAGGAGGAAGACCCAACTTAGGGGGCAAGATGTGAGGGACATGGCATGAATACTTAAAACAAAAAAGAAAAAAAAAAGAAAAAATCTTTCCCAAAGTCTAAGCCATCAAAATGCAGGCAGGCCATACACCACCAAGGGCAGGCACATGCAGCAAACTTTGCCAAAATTGATCCCCACTGAAGGCCAAAACAGAAAAGAAGGACTTACAAACACGCTGGAATGGAGACAGCATCAAAGGAATTGCAATTGGAGGAGAAAAAAAAAAATTGGGAAATTTAGTGACTCTAAGAAAATGGCCTGGGTTTATATCAGGTGCAGTGCAAAGGACCAAAAGGTGCCAAATCTAAGCTCACATATGTTGCAAAAGCGGGGGAAAAAGTGAAGGAGGAAGACACAACTTAGGGGGAAAGATGTGAGGGACATGGCATGAATACTTAAAATAATAAAAAAAAAAAAAAGAAAAAATCTTTCCCAAAGTCAAAGCCATCAAAATGCAGGTAGGCCATACGCCAGCAAGTGCAGGCACATGCAGCAAAGCTTGCCAAAATTGATCCCCACTGAAGGTCAAAACAGAAAAGAAGGAGTTACAAACACGCTGGAATGGAGAAAACATGAAAGGAATTCAATTTCTATGAGAAAAAAAGAAAATTTGGGTAAGTTAGTGATTCTAAGAAAATGGCCTGGGTTTATATCCGGTGCAGTGCAAAGGACCAAAAGGTGCCGAAACTAAGCTCACAGATGTTGCAAAAGCAGGGGAAAAAGTCAAGGAAGAAGACACAACTTAGGGGGCAAGATGTGAGGGACATGGCATGAATACTTCCGAAAACAACCAAAAAAAGAAAAAAATCTTTCCCAAAGTCAAAGCCATCAAAAGGCATGGCCTGCCATCAAGTGCAGGGACATGCACCAAAGATTCCTCTATTGGTCCCCACTGAAATCGCAAGATTCCTTTTCCCTTCCCGAAAGGAAATGAAATTTCCTTTCGGGAAGGGAAAAGGAATCTTGCGAATCCCAAAAGAAAGGCATACAAAAACTCTGGAAAGGAGATAGGTTCAAATGAAATGCAATTGAAAAAAGCAGAAAATCGGGAATTTTAGTCTCTTCAAAAAATAGGCTGTGAGGAAATCAGCTGCATTGCAAAGGACCAAAAGGTGCCAAAACTAAGCTCACAGATGTTGCAAAAGCAGGGGAAAAAGTCAAGGAGGAAGACACAACTTAGGGGGCAAGATGTGAGGGACATGGCATGAACACTTCAGAAAACAACCAAAAAAAGAAAAAAATCTTTCCCAAAGTCAAAGCCATCAAAATGCAGGCAGGCCATACGCCAGCAAGTGCAGGCACATGCAGCAAAGCTTGCCAAAATTGATCCCCACTAAAGGCCAAAACAGAAAAGAAGGACCTACAAACACGCTGGAATGGAGACAACATCAAAGGAATTGCAATTGGAGGAGAAAAAAAGAAAATTTGGGAAATTTAATGACTCTTAGAAAGTGGCCTGGGGTTTGATCAGGTGCAGTGCAAAGGACCAAAAGATGCAAAAACTAAGCTCACAGATGTTGCAAAAGCAGGGTAAAAAGTCAAGGAGGAAGACACAACTTAGGGGGCAAGATGTGAGGGACATGGCATGAATACTTAAAAAAATAAAAAAAAAAAAAAGAAAAAATCTTTCCCAAAGCCATCAAAATGCAGGCAGGCCATACGCCAGCAAGTGCAGGCACATACAGCAAAGCTTGCCAAAATTGATCCCCACTGAAGGCCAAAACAGAAAAGAAGGACTTACAAACACGCTGGAATGGAGACAACATCAAAGAAATTGCAATTGGAGGAGAAAAAAAGAAAATTTGGGAAATTACTGACTCTAAAAAAATGGCAGGGGTTTATATCAGGTGCAGTGCAAAGGACCAAAAGATGCAAAAACTAAGCTCACAGATGTTGCAAAAGCAGGGGAAAAAGTCAAGGAGGAAGGCACAACTTAGGGGGCAAGATATGAGGGACATGGCATGAATACTTAAAATATTAAAAAAAAAAAAAAAGAAAAAATCTTTCCCAAAGTCAAAGCCATCAAAATGCAGGCAGGCCATACGCCATCAAGGGCAGGCACATGCAGCAAAGTTTGCCAAAATTGATCCCCACTGAAGGCCAAAACAGAAAAGAAGGACCTACAAACACGCTGGAATGGAGTCAACATCAAAGGATTTGCAATTGGAGGAGAAAAAAAGAAAAATTGGGAAATTTAGTGACTCTAAGAAAATGGCCTGGGTTTATATCAGGTGCAGTGCAAAGGACCAAAAGATGCAAAAACTAAGCTCACAGATGTTGCAAAAGCAGGGGAAAAAGTCAAGGAGGAAGACACAACTTAGGGAGCAAGATATGAGGGACATGGCATGAGTACTTAAAACAAAAAAAAAAAAAAAAAAAAGAAAAAATCCTTCCTAAAGCCAAAGCCATCAAAATGCAGGCAGGCCATACGCCAGCAAGTGCAGGCACATGCAGCAAAGTTTGCCAAAATTGATCCCCACTGAAGGCCAAAACAGAAAGAAGGACTTACAAACACGCTGGAATGGATACAACATCAAAGGATTTGCAATTGGAGGAGAAAAAAAGAAAATTTGGGAAATTTAGTGACTCTAAGAAAATGGCCTGGGTTTATATCAGGTGCAGTGAAAAGGACCAAAAGGTGCCAAAACTAAGCTCACAGATGTTGCAAAAGCAGGGGAAAAAGACAAGGAGGAAGACACAACTTAGGGGGCAAGATGTGAGGGACATGGCATGAACACTTCAGAAAACAACCAAAAAAAGAAAAAAATCTTTCCCAAAGTCAAAGCCATCAAACGCCATGGCCTGCCATCAAGTGCAGAGACATGCACCAATGATTCCTCTATTGGTCCCCATTGAAATCGCAAGATTCCTTTTCCCTTCCCGAAATGAAATGAAATTTCCTTTCGGGAAGGGAAAAGGAATCTTGCGAATCCCAAAAGAAAGGCTTACAAACACTCTGGAAAGGAGATAGGTTCAAATGAAATGCAATTGAAAAAAGCAGAAAATCGGGAATTTTAGTCTCTTCAAAAAATAGGCTGTGAGGAAATCAGCTGCATTGCAAAGGACCAAAAGGTGCCAAAACTAAGCTCACAGATGTTGCAAAAGCAGGGGAAAAAGTCAAGGAGGAAGACACAACTTAGGGGGCAAGATATGAGGGACATGGCATGAATACTTAAAAAAATAAAAAAAAAAAAAGAAAAAATCTTTCCCAAAGTCAAAGCCATCAAAATGCAGGCAGGCCATACGCCAGCAAGTGCAGGCACATGCAGCAAAGCTTGCCAAAATTGATCCCCACTGAAGACCAAAACAGAAAAGAAGGACTTACAAACACGCTGGAATGGAGACAACATTAAAGGAATTCAATTTCTATGAGAAAAAAAGAAAATTTGGGAAAGTTAGTGATTCTAAGAAAATGGCCTGGGTTTCTATCAGGTGCAGTGCAAAGGACCAAAAGGTGCCAAAAACTAAGCTCACAGATGTTGCAAAAGCAGGGGAAAAAGTCAAGGAGGAAGACACAACTTAGGGGGCAAGATATGAGGGACATGGCATGAATACTTAAAATAATAAAAAAAAAAAAGAAAAAATCTTTCCCAAAGTCAAAGCAATCAAAATGCAGGCAGGCCATACGCCAGCAAGGGCAGGCACATGCAGCAAAGTTTGCCAAAATTGATCCCCACTGAAGGCCAGAACAGAAAAGAAGGACTTACAAACACGCTGGAATGGAGACAGCATCAAAGGAATTGCAATTGGAGGAGAAAAAGAAAAATTGGGAAATTTAGTGACTCTAAGAAAATGGCCTGGGTTTATATCAGGTGCAGTGCAAAGGACCAAAAGGTGCCAAAACTAAGCTCACAGATGTTGCAAAAGCAGGGGAAAAAGTCAAGGAGGAAGACACAACTTAGGGGGCAAGATGTGAGGGACATGGCATGAATACTTAAAAAAATAAAAAAAAAAAAAAGAAAAAATCTTTCCCAAAGTCAAAGCCATCAAAATGCATGCAGGCAGGCCATACGCCAGCAAGTGCAGGCACATGCAGCAAAGCTTGCCAAAATTGATCCCCACTGAAGGCCAAAACAGAAAAGAAGGACTTACAAACACGCTGGAATGGAGACAACATGAAAGGAATTCAATTTCTATGAGAAAAAAAGAAAATTTGGGAAAGTTAGTGACTCTAAGAAAATGGCCTGGGTTTCTATCAGGTGCAGTGCAAAGGACCAAAAGGTGCCAAAACTAAGCTCACAGATGTTGCAAAAGCAGGGGAAAAAGTCAAGGAGGAAGACACAACTTAGGGGGCAAGATGTGAGGGACATGGCATGAATACTTAAAAAAATAAAAAAAAAAAAAAGAAAAAATCTTTCCCAAAGTCAAAGCCATCAAAATGCAGGCAGGCCATACGCCAGCAAGTGCAGGCACATGCAGCAAAGCTTGCCAAAATTGATCCCCACTGAAGGCCAAAACAGAAAAGAAGGACTTACAAACACGCTGGAATGGAGACAACATGAAAGGAATTCAATTTCTATGAGAAAAAAAGAAAATTTGGGAAAGTTAGTGACTCTAAGAAAATGGCCTGGGTTTCTATCAGGTGCAGTGCAAAGGACCAAAAGGTGCCAAAACTAAGCTCACAGATGTTGCAAAAGCAGGGGAAAAAGTCAAGGAGGAAGACACAACTTAGGGGGCAAGATATGAGGGACATGGCATGAATACTTAAAATAATAAAAAAAAAAAGAAAAAATCTTTCCCAAAGTCAAAGCAATCAAAATGCAGGCAGGCCATACGCCAGCAAGGGCAGGCACATGCAGCAAAGTTTGCCAAAATTGATCCCCACTGAAGGCCAAAACAGAAAAGAAGGACCTACAAACACGCTGGAATGGAGTCAACATCAAAGGATTTGCAATTGGAGGAGAAAAAAAGAAAATTTGGGAAATTTAATGACTCTTAGAAAGTGGCCTGGGGTTTTAGCAGGTGCAGTGCAAAGGACCAAAAGGTGCCAAAACTAAGCTCACAGATGTTGCAAAAGCAGGGGAAAAAGTCAAGGAGGAAGACACAACTTAGGGGGCAAGATATGAGGGACATGGCATGAATACTTAAAATAATAAAAAAAAAAAAAGAAAAAATCTTTCCCAAAGTCAAAGCCATCAAAATGCAGGCAGGCCATACGCCAGCAACTGCAGGCACATGCAGCAAAGCTTGCCAAAATTGATCCCCACTGAAGGCCAAAACAGAAAAGAAGGACTTACAAACACGCTGGAATGGAGACAACATCAAAGGAATTGCAATTGGAGGAGGAAAAAAGAAAATTTGGGAAATTTAATGACTCTTAGAAAGTGGCCTGGGATTTTAGCAGGTGCAGTGCAAAGGACCAAAAGGTGCCGAAACTAAGCTCACAGATGTTGCAAAAGCAGGGGAAAAAGTCAAGGAGGAAGACACAACTTAGGGGGCAAGATATGAGGGACATGGCATGAATACTTAAAACAAAAAAAAAAAAAAAAGAAAAAATCTTTCCCAAAGTCAAAGCCATCAAAATGCAGGCAGGCCATAGGCCAGCAAGTGCAGGCACATGCAGCAAAGCTTGCCAAAATTGATCCCCACTGAAGGCCAAAACAGAAAAGAAGGACTTACAAACACGCTGGAATGGAGACACCATCAAAGGAATTGCAATTGGAGGAGAAAAAAAGAAAATTTGGCAAATTTATGACTCTTAGAAAGTGGACTGGGTTTATATCAGGTGCAGTGCAAACGACCAAAAGATGCAAAAACTAAGCTCACAGATGTTGCAAAAGCAGGGGAAAAAGTGAAGGAGGAAGACACAACTTAGGGGGCAAGATATGAGGGACATGGCATGAATACTTAAAATAATAAAAAAAAAAAAAAAGAAAAAATCTTTCCCAAAGTCAAAGCCATCAAAATGCAGGCAGGCCATACGCCAGCAAGTGCAGGCCCACTGAAGGCCAAAACAGAAAAGAAGGACCTACAAACACGCTGGAATGGAGACAACATCAAAGGAATTGCAATTGGAGGAGAAAAAAAGAAAATTTGGGAAATTTAATGACTCTTAGAAAGTGGCCTGGGATTTTAGCAGGTGCAGTGCAAAGGACCAAAAGGTGCCGAAACTAAGCTCACAGATGTTGCAAAAGCAGGGGAAAAAGTCAAGGAGGAAGACACAACTTAGGGGGCAAGATGTGAGGGACATGGCATGAATACTTAAAACAAAAAAAAAAAAAAAAAAGAAAAAATCTTTCCCAAAGTCAAAGCCATCAAAATGCAGGCAGGCCATACGCCAGCAAGGGCAGGCACATGCAGCAAAGTTTGCCAAAATTGATCCCCACTGAAGGCCAAAACAGAAAAGAAGGACCTACAAACACGCTGGAATGGAGTCAACATCAAAGGATTTGCAATTGGAGGAGAAAAAAAGAAAATTTGGGAAATTTAGTGACTCTAAGAAAATGGCCTGGGTTTATATCAGGTGCAGTGCAAAGGACCAAAAGATGCAAAAACTAAGCTCACAGATGTTGCAAAAGCAGGGGAAAAATTGAAGGAGGAAGACACAACTTAGGGAGCAAGATATGAGGGACATGGCAAAGAAAAAATCCTTCCCAAAGTCAAAGCCATCAAAATGCAGGCAGGCCATACGCCAGAAAGTGCAGGCACATGCAGCAAAGCTTGCCAAAATTGATCCCCACTGAAGGCCAAAACAGAAAAGAAGGACTTACAAAGACGCTGGAATGGATACAACATCAAAGGATTTGCAATTGGAGGAGAAAAAAAGAAAATTAGGGAAATTACTGACTCTAAAAAAATGGCCTGGGTTTATATCAGGTGCATTGCAAAGGACCAAAAGGTGCCAAAACTAAGCTCACAGATGTTGCAAAAGCAGGGGAAAAAGACAAGGAGGAAGACACAACTTAGGGGGCAAGATATGAGGGACATGGCATGAATACTTAAAATAATAAAAAAAAAAAGAAAAAATCTTTCCCAAAGTCAAAGCCATCAAAATGCAGGCAGGCCATACGCCAGCAAGGGCAGGCACATGCAGCAAAGTTTGCCAAAATTGATCCCCACTTAAGGCCAAAACAGAAAAGAAGGACTTACAAACACGCTGGAATGGAGACAGCATCAAAGGAATTGCAATTGGAGGAGAAAAAGAAAAATTGGGAAATTTAGTGACTCTAAGAAAATGGCCTGGGTTTATATCAGGTGCAGTGCAAAGGACCAAAAGGTGCCAAAACTAAGCTCACAGATGTTGCAAAAGCAGGGGAAAAAGTCAAGGAGGAAGACACAACTTAGGGGGCAAGATGTGAGGGACATGGAATGAATACTTAAAAAAATAAAAAAAAAAAAAAAGAAAAAATCTTTCCCAAAGTCAAAGCCATCAAAATGCAGGCAGGCCATACGCCAGTAAGTGCAGGCACATGCAGCAAAGTTTGCCAAAATTGATCCCCACTGAAGGCCAAAACAGAAAAGAAGGACTTACAAAGACGCTGGAATGGATACAACATCAAAGGATTTGCAATTGGAGGAGAAAAAAAGAAAATTAGGGAAATTACTGACTCTAAAAAAATGGCCTGGGTTTATATCAGGTGCATTGCAAAGGACCAAAAGGTGCCAAAACTAAGCTCACAGATGTTGCAAAAGCAGGGGAAAAAGACAAGGAGGAAGACACAACTTAGGGGGCAAGATGTGAGGGACATGGCATGAACACTTCAGAAAACAACTAAAAAAAGAAAAAAATCTTTCCCAAAGTCAAAGCCATCAAAATGCAGGCAGGCCATACACCACCAAGGGCAGGCACATGCAGCAAAGCTTGCCAAAATTGATCCCCACTGAAGGCCAAAACAGAAAAGAAGGACTTACAAACACGCTGGAATGGAGACAGCATCAAAGGAATTGGAATTGGAGGAGAAAACAAAAATTTGGGAAATTTAGTGACTCTAAGAAAATGGCCTGGGTTTATATCAGGTGCAGTGCAAAGGACCAAAAGGTGCCAAAACTAAGCTCACAGATGTTGCAAAAGCAGGGGAAAAAGACAAGGAGGAAGACACAACTTACGGGGCAAGATGTGAGGGACATGGCATGAACACTTCAGAAAACAACCAAAAAAAGAAAAAAATCTTTCCCAAAGTCAACGCCATCAAAAGCCATGGCCTGCCATCAAGTGCAGGGACATGCACCAAAGATTCCTCTATTGGTCCCCATTGAAATCGCAAGATTCCTTTTCCCTTCCCGAAAGGAAATGAAATTTCCTTTCGGGAAGGGAAAAGGAATCTTGCGAATCCCAAAAGAAAGGCTTACAAACACTCTGGAAAGGAGATAGGTTCAAATGAAATGCAATTGAAAAAAGCAGAAAATCGGGAATTTTAGTCTCTTCAAAAAATAGGCTGTGAGGAAATCAGCTGCATTGCAAAGGACCAAAAGGTGCCAAAACTAAGCTCACAGATGTTGCAAAAGCAGGGGAAAAAGTCAAGGAGGAAGACACAACTTAGGGGGCAAGATGTGAGGGACATGGCATGAATACTTAAAACAAAAAAAAAAAAAAAAAAGAAAAAATCTTTCCCAAAGTCAAAGCCATCAAAATGCAGGCAGGCCATACACCACCAAGGGCAGGCACATGCAGCAAAGCTTGCCAAAATTGATCCCCACTGAAGGCCAAAACAGAAAAGAAGGACCTACAAACACGCTGGAATGGAGACACCATCAAAGGAATTGCAATTGGAGGAGAAAAAAAGAAAATTTGGGAAATTTAATGACTCTTAGAGAGTGGCCTGGGGTTTTAGCAGGTGCAGTGCAAAGGACCAAAAGATGCCAAAACTAAGCTCACAGATGTTGCAAAAGCAGGGGAAAAAGTCAAGGAGGAAGACAGAACTTAGGGGGCAAGATATGAGGGACATGGCATGAACACTTCAGAAAACAACCAAAAAAAGAAAAAAATCTTTCCCAAAGTCAAAGCCATCAAAATGCAGGCAGGCCATACACCACCAAGGGCAGGCACATGCAGCAAAGCTTGCCAAAATTGATCCCCACTGAAGGCCAAAACAGAAAAGAAGGACCTACAAACACGCTGGAATGGAGACACCATCAAAGGAATTGCAATTGGAGGAGAAAAAAAAAAATTGGGAAATTTAGTGACTCTAAGAAAATGGCCTGGGTTTATATCAGGTGCAGTGCAAAGGACCAAAATGTGCCAAATCTAAGCTCACAGATGTTTCAAAAGCAGGGGAAAAAGTCAAGGAGGAAGAAACAACTTAGGGGGCAAGATGTGAGGGACATGGCATGAATACCTAAAATAATAAAAAAAAAAAAAAAGAAAAAATCTTACCCAAAATCAAAGCCATCAAAATGCTAGCAGGCCATACGCCAGCAAGTGCAGGCAACATGCAGCAAAGCTTGCCAAAACTGATCCCCACTGAAGGCCAAAACAGAAAAGAAGGACTTACAAACACGCTGGAATGGAGACAACATGAAAGGAATTCAATTTCTATGAGAAAAAAAGAAAATTTGGGTAAGTTAGTGATTCTAAGAAAATGGCCTGGGTTTATATCAGGTGCAGTGCAAAGGACCAAAAGGTGCCAAAACTAAGCTCACAGATGTTGCAAAAGCAGGGGAAAAAGTCAAGGAGGAAGACACAACTTAGGGGGCAAGATGTGAGGGACATGGCATGAACACTTCAGAAAACAACCAAAAAAAGAAAAAAATCTTTCCCAAAGTCAAAGCCATCAAAAGGCATGGCCTGCCATCAAGTGCAGGGACACGCACCAAAGATTCCTCTATTGGTCCCCCATTGAAATCGCAAGATTCCTTTTCCCTTCCCGAAAGGAAATGAAATTTCCTTTCGGGAAGGGAAAAGGAATCTTGCGAATCCCAAAAGAAAGACTTTCAAACACTCTGGAAAGGAGATAGGTTCAAATGAAATGCAATTGAAAAAAGCAGAAAATCGGGAATTTTAGTCTCTTCAAAAAATATGCTGTGAGGAAATCAGCTGCATTGCAAAGGACCAAAAGATGCCAAAACTAAGGTCACAGATGTTGCAAAAGCAGGGGAAAAAGTCAAGGAGGAAGACACAACTTAGGGGGCAAGATGTGAGGGACATGGCATGAATACTTAAAATAAAAAAAAAAAAAAGAAAAAATCTTTCCCAAAGTCAAAGCCATCAAAATGCAGGCAGGCCATACGCCAGCAAGGGCAGGCACATGCAGCAAAGTTTGCCAAAATTGATCCCCACTGAAGGCCAAAACAGAAAAGAAGGACTTACAAATACGCTGGAATGGAGACAACATCAAAGGAATTGCAATTGGAGGAGAAAAAAAGAAAATTTGGGAAATTTAATGACTCTTAGAAAGTGGCCTGGGGTTTTAGCAGGTGCAGTGCAAAGGACCAAAAGGTGCCAAACCTAAGCTCACTGATGTTGCAAAAGCAGGGGAAAAAGTCAAGGAGGAAGACAACTTAGGGAGCAAGATATGAGGGACATGGCATGAATACTTAAAACAAAAAAAAAAAAAAAAACAAAGAAAAAAAACTTTCCCAAAGTCAAAGCCATCAAAATGCAGGCAGGCCATACGCCACCAAGGGCAGGCACATGCAGCAAAGCTTGCCAAAATTGATCCCCACTGAAGGCCAAAACAGAAAAGAAGGACTTACAAACACGCTGGAATGGAGACACCATCAAAGGAATTCAATTTCTATGAGAAAAAAAGAAAATTTGGGAAATTTAGTGATTCTAAGAAAATGGCCTGGGTTTATATCAGGTGCAGTGCAAAGGACCAAAAGGTGCCAAAACTAAGCTCACAGATGTTGCAAAAGCAGGGGAAAAAAGTCAAGGAGGAAGACACAACTTAGGGGGCAAGATGTGAGGGACATGGCATGAATACTTAAAATAATAAAAAAAAAAAGAAAAAAATCTTCCCCAAAGTCAAAGCCATCAAAATGCAGGCAGGCCATACACCACCAAGGGCAGGCACATGCAGCAAAGCTTGCCAAAATTGATCCCCACTGAAGGCCAAAACAGAAAAGAAGGACTTACAAACACGCTGGAATGGAGACACCATCAAAGGAATTGCAATTGGAGGAGAAAAAAAAGAAAATTTGGGAAATTTAATGACTCTAAGAAAGTGGCCTGGGGTTTTATCAGGTGCAGTGCAAAGGACCAAAAGGTGCCAAAACTAAGCTCACAGATGTTGCAAAAGCAGGGTAAAAAGTCAAGGAGGAAGACACAACTTAGGGGGCAAGATATGAGGGACATGGCATGAACACTTCAGAAAACAACCAAAAAAAGAAAAAAATCTTTCCCAAAGTCAAAGCCATTAAAATGCAGGCAGGCCATACGCCAGCAAGTGCAGGCACATGCAGCAAAGCTTGCCGAAATTGATCCCCACTGAAAGCCAAAACAGAAAAGAAGGACTTACAATCACGCTGGAATGGAGACAACATGAAAGGAATTCAATTTCTATGAGAAAAAAAGAAAATTTGGGAAAGTTAGTGATTCTAAGAAAATGGCCTGGGTTTATATCAGGTGCAGTGCAAAGGACCAAAAGGTGCCAAAACTAAGCTCACAGATGTTGCAAAAGCAGGGGAAAAAGTCAAGGAGGAAGACACAACTTAGGGGGCAAGATGTGAGTGACATGGCATGAACACTTCAGAAAAACAACCAAAAAAAGAAAAAAATCTTTCCCAAAGTCAAAGCCATCAAAAGGCATGGCCTGCCATCAAGTGCAGGGACATGCACCAAAGATTCCTCTATTGGTCCCCACTGAAATCGCAAGATTCCTTTTCCCTTCCCGAAAGGAAATGAAATTTCCTTTCGGGAAGGGAAAAGGAATCTTGCGAATCCCAAAAGAAAGGCTTACAAACACTCTGGAAAGGAGATAGGTTCAAATGAAATGCAATTGAAAAAAGCAGAAAATCGGGAATTTTAGTCTCTTCAAAAAATAGGCTGTGAGGAAATCAGCTGCATTGCAAAGGACCAAAAGGTGCCAAAACTAAGCTCACAGATGTTGCAAAAACAGGGGAAAAAGTCAAGGAGGAAGACACAACTTAGGGGGCAAGATGTGAGGGACATGGCATGAATACTTAAAACAAAAAAGAAAAAAAAAAAGAAAAAAATCTTTCCCAAAGTCAAAGCCATCAAAATGCAGGCAGGCCATAGGCCAGCAAGTGCAGGCACATGCAGCAAAGCTTGCCAAAATTGATCCCCACTGAAGGCCAAAACAGAAAAGAAGGACTTACAAACACGCTGGAATGGAGACAACATCAAAGGAATTGCAATTGGAGGAGAAAAAAAGAAAATTTGGGAAATTTAGTGACTCTAAGAAAATGGCCTGGGTTTATATCAGGTGCAGTGCAAAGGACCAAAAGATGCTAAAACTAAGCTCACAGATGTTGCAAAAGCAGGGGAAAAAGTCAAGGAGGAAGACAGAACTTAGGGGGCAAGATATGAGGGACATGGCATGAATACTTTAAATTATAAAAAAAAAAAAAAAGACAAAATCTTTCCCAAAGTCAAAGCCATCAAAATGCAGGCAGGCCAGACGCCAGCAAGTGCAGGCACATGCAGCAAAGCTTGCCAAAATTGATCCCCACTGAAGGCCAAAACAGAAAAGAAGGACCTACAAACACGCTGGAATGGAGACAACATCAAAGGAATTGCAATTGGAGGAGAAAAAAAGAAAATTTGGGAAATTTAATGACTCTTAGAAAGTGGCCTGGGATTTTAGCAGGTGCAGTGCAAAGGACCAAAAGGTGCCGAAACTAAGCTCACAGATGTTGCAAAAGCAGGGGAAAAAAGTCAAGGAGGAAGACACAACTTAGGGAGCAAGATATGAGGGACATGGGCATGAGTACTTAAAACAAAAAAAAAAAAAAAAAAAAAAAGAAAAAATCCTGCCCAAAGTCAAAGCCATCAAAATGCAGGCAGGCCATACGCCAGCAAGTGCAGGCACATGCAGCAAAGTTTGCCAAAATTGATCCCCACTGAAGGCCCAAAACAGAAAAAGAAGGACTTACAAACACGCTGGAATGGATACAACATCAAAGGATTTGCAATTGGAGGAGAAAAAAAGAAAATTTGGGAAATTTAGTGACTCTAAGAAAATGGCCTGGGTTTATATCAGGTGCAGTGAAAAGGACCAAAAGGTGCCAAAACTAAGCTCACAGATGTTGCAAAAGCAGGGGAAAAAGACAAGGAGAGGAAGACACAACTTAGGGGGCAAGATGTGAGGGACATGGCATGAACACTTCAGAAAACAACCAAAAAAAAGAAAAAAAATCTTTCCCAAAGTCAAAGCCATCAAACGCCATGGCCTGCCATGAAGTGCAGAGACATGCACCAATGATTCCCTCTATTGGTCCCCATTGAAATCGCAAGATTCCTTTTCCCTTCCCGAAATGAAATGAAATTTCCTTTCGGGAAGGGAAAAGGAATCTTGCGAATCCCAAAAGAAAGGCTTACAAAACACTCTGGAAAGGAGATAGGTTCAAATGAAATGCAATTGAAAAAAGCAGAAAATCGGGAATTTTAGTCTCTTCAAAAAATAGGCTGTGAGGAAATCAGCTGGCATTGCAAAGGACCAAAAGGTGCCAAAACTAAGCTCACAGATGTTGCAAAAGCAGGGGAAAAAGTCAAGGAGGAAGACCACAACTTAGGGGGCAAGATATGAGGGACATGGCATGAATACTTAAAACAAAAAAAAAAAAAAAAAAAAAGAAAAAATCTATCCCAAAGTCAAAGCCATCAAAATGCAGGCAGGCCATACGCCAGCAAGTGCAGGCACATGCAGCAAAGTTTGCCAAAATGATCCCCACTGAAGGCCAAAACAGAAAAGAAGGACTTACAAACATGCTGGAATGGAGACAACATCAAAGGAATTGCAATTGGAGGAGAAAAAAAGAAAATTTGGGAAATTTAGTGACTCTAAGAAAATGGCCTGGGTTTATATCAGGTGCAGTGCAAAGGACCAAAAGATGCCAAAACTAAGCTCACAGATGTTGCAAAAAGCAGGGGAAGAAGTGAAGGATGGAAGACACAACTTAGGGGCAAGATGTGAGGGACATGGCATGAATACTTAAAATAATAAAAAAAAAAAAAAAGAAAAAAATCTTTCCCAAAGTCAAAGCCATCAAAATGCTGGCAGACCATACACCACCAAGGGCAGGCACATGCAGCAAAGCTTGCCAAAATTGATCCCCACTGAAGGCCACAACAGAAAAGAAGGACTTACAAACACGCTGGAATGGAGACAGCATCAAAGGAATTGCAATTGGAGGAGAAAAAGAAAAATTGGGAAATTTAGTGACTCTAAGAAAATGGCCTGGGTTTATATCAGGTTGCAGTGCAAAGGACCAAAAGGTGCCGAAAACTAAGCTCACAGATGTTGCAAAAGCAGGGGAAAAAGTCAAGGAGGAAGACACAACTTTAGGGGGCAAGATATGAGGGACATGGCATGAATACTTAAAAAAATAAAAAAAAAAAAAAAGAAAAAAATCTTTCCCAAAGTCAAAGCCATCAAAATGCAGGCAGGCCATACGCCAGCAAGTGCAGGCACATGCAGCAAAGCTTGCCAAAATTGATCCCCACTGAAGGCCCAAAACAGAAAAGGAGGACTTACAAACACGCTGGAATGGAGACAACATCAAAGGAATTCAATTTCTATGAGAAAAAAAAGAAAATTTGGGAAAGTTAGTGATTCTAAGAAAATGGCCTGGGTTTATATCAGGTGCAGTGCAAAGGACCAAAAGGTGCCAAAACTAAGCTCACAGATGTTGCAAAGCAGGGGAAAAAGTCAAGGAGGAAGAAAACAACTTAGGGGGCAAGATAATGAGGGACATGGCATGAATACTTAAAATAAAAAAAAAAAAAAAAAAAAGACAAAATCTTTCCCAAAGTCAAAGCCATCAAAATGCAGGCAGGCCATACGCCAGCAAGTGCAGGCACATGCAGCAAAGTTTGCCAAAATTGATCCCCACTGAAGGCCAAAAACAGAAAAGAAGGACTTACAAACATGCTGGAATGGAAGACAACATCAAAGGAATTGCAATTGGAGGAGAAAAAAAGAAAATTTGGAGAATTTAGTGACTCTAAGAAAATGGCCTGGGTTTATATCAGGTGCAGTGCAAAGGACCAAAAGATGCCAAAACTAAGCTCACAGATGTTGCAAAAGCAGGGGAAGAAGTGAAGGAGGAAGACACAACTTAGGGGCAAGATGTGAGGGACATGGCATGAATACTTAAAATAATAAAAAAAAAAAAGAAAAAATCTTTCCCAAAGTCAAAGCCATCAAAATGCTGGCAGGCCATACACCACCAAGGGCAGGCACATGCAGCAAAGCTTGCCAAAATTGATCCCCACTGAAGGCCAGAACAGAAAAGAAGGACTTACAAACACGCTGGAATGGAGACAGCATCAAAGGAATTGCAATAGGAGGAGAAAAAGAAAAATTGGGAAATTTAGTGACTCTAAGAAAATGGCCTGGGTTTATATCAGGTGCAGTGCAAAGGACCAAAAGGTGCCGAAACTAAGCTCACAGATGTTGCAAAAGCAGGGGAAAAAGTCAAGGAGGAAGACACAACTTAGGGGGCAAGATATGAGGGACATGGCATGAATACTTAAAAAAATAAAAAAAAAAAAAAGAAAAAATCTTTCCCAAAGTCAAAGCCATCAAAATGCAGGCAGGCCATACGCCAGCAAGTGCAGGCACATGCAGCAAAGCTTGCCAAAATTGATCCCCACTGAAGGCCAAAACAGAAAAGGAGGACTTACAAACACGCTGGAATGGAGACAACATTAAAGGAATTCAATTTCTATGAGAAAAAAAGAAAATTTGGGAAAGTTAGTGATTCTAAGAAAATGGCCTGGGTTTCTATCAGGTGCAGTGCAAAGGACCAAAAGGTGCCAAAACTAAGCTCACAGATGTTGCAAAAGCAGGGGAAAAAGTCAAGGAGGAAGAAACAACTTAGGGGGCAAGATATGAGGGACATGGCATGAATACTTAAAATAAAAAAAAAAAAAAAAAAGACAAAAATCTTTCCCAAAGTCAAAGCCATCAAAATGCAGGCAGGCCATACGCCAGCAAGTGCAGGCACATGCAGCAAAGCTTGCCAAAATTGATCCCCACTGAAGGCCAAAACAGAAAAAGAAGGACCTACAAACACGCTGGAATGGAGACAACATCAAAGGAATTGCAATTGGAGGAGAAAAAAAGAAAATTTGGGAAATTTAATGACTCTTAGAAAGTGGCCTGGGATTTTAGCAGGTGCAGTGCAAAGGACCAAAAGGTGCCGAAACTAAGCTCACAGATGTTGCAAAAGCAGGGGAAAAAGTCAAGGAGGAAGACACAACTTAGGGAGCAAGATATGAGGGACATGGCATGAATAGTTAAAACAAAAAAAAAAAAAAAAAGAAAAAATCTTTCCCAAAGTCAAAGCCATCAAAATGCAGGCAGGCCATACGCCACCAAGGGCAGGCACATGCAGCAAAGTTTGCCAAAATTGATCCCCACTGAAGGCCAAAACAGAAAAGAAGGACCTACAAACACGCTGGAATGGAGTCAACATCAAAGGATTTGCAATTGGAGGAGAAAAAAAGAAAATTTGGGAAATTTAGTGACTCTAAGAAAATGGCCTGGGTTTATATCAGGTGCAGTGCAAAGGACCAAAAGATGCCAAAACTAAGCTCACAGATGTTGCAAAAGCAGGGGAAAAAGTCAAGGAGGAAGACACAACTTAGGGAGCAAGATATGAGGGACATGGCATGAGTACTTAAAACAAAAAAAAAAAAAAAAAAAAAAGAAAAAATCCTTCCCAAAGTCAAAGCCATCAAAATGCTGGCAGGCCATACACCACCAAGGGCAGGCACATGCAGCAAAGCTTGCCAAAATTCATCCCCACTGAAGGCCAGAACAGAAAAGAAGGACTTACAAACACGCTGGAATGGATACAACATCAAAGGATTTGCAATTGGAGGAGAAAAAAGGAAAATTTGGGAAATTTAGTGACTCTAAGAAAATGGCCTGTGTTTATATCAGGTGCAGTGAAAAGGACCAAAAGGTGCCAAAACTAAGCTCACAGATGTTGCAAAAGCAGGGGAAAAAGTCAAGGAGGAAGACACAACTTAGGGGGCAAGATGTGAGGGACATGGCATGAATACTTAAAATAATAAAAAAAAAAAAAGAAAAAATCTTTCCCAAAGTCAAAGCCATCAAAATGCTGGCAGGCCATACACCACCAAGGGCAGGCACATGCAGCAAAGCTTGCCAAAATTGATCCCCACTGAAGGCCAGAACAGAAAAGAAGGACTTACAAACACGCTGGAATGGATACAACATCAAAGGATTTGCAATTGGAGGAGAAAAAAAGAAAATTTGGGAAATTTAGTGACTCTAAGAAAATGGCCTGTGTTTTATTATCAGGTGCAGTGAAAAGGACCAAAAGGTGCCAAAACTAAGCTCACAGATGTTGCAAAAGCAGGGGAAAAAGTCAAGGAGGAAGACACAACTTAGGGGGCAAGATATGAGGGACATGGCATGAACACTTCAGAAAACAACCAAAAAAAGAAAAAAATCTTTCCCAAAGTCAAAGCCATCAAACGCCATGGCCTGCCATGAAGTGCAGAGACATGCACCAATGATTCCTCTATTGGTCCCCATTGAAATCGCAAGATTCCTTTTCCCTTCCCAAAATGAAATGAAATTTCCTTTCGGGAAGGGAAAAGGAATCTTGCGAATCCCAAAAGAAAGGCTTACAAACACTCTGGAAAGGAGATAGGTTCAAATGAAATGCAATTGAAAAAAGCAGAAAATCGGGAATTTTAGTCTCTTCAAATAATAGGCTGTGAGGAAATCAGCTGCATTGCAAAGGACCAAAAGGTGCCAAAACTAAGCTCACAGATGTTGCAAAAGCAGGGGAAAAAGTCAAGGAGGAAGACACAACTTAGGGGGCAAGATATGAGGGACATGGCATGAATACTTAAAACAAAAAAAAAAAAAAAAAAAAGAAAAAATCTATCCCAAAGTCAAAGCCATCAAAATGCAGGCAGGCCATACGCCAGCAAGTGCAGGCACATGCAGCAAAGTTTGCCAAAATTGATCCCCACTGAAGGCCAAAACAGAAAAGAAGGACTTACAAACATGCTGGAATGGAGACAACATCAAAGGAATTGCAATTGGAGGAGAAAAAAAGAAAATTTGGGAAATTTAGTGACTCTAAGAAAATGGCCTGGGTTTATATCAGGTTCAGTGCAAAGGACCAAAAGATGCCAAAACTAAGCTCACAGATGTTGCAAAAGCAGGGGAAAAAGTCAAGGAGGAAGACACAACTTAGGGGGCAAGATGTGAGGGACATGGCATGAATACTTAAAATAATAAAAAAAAAAAAAGAAAAAATCTTTCCCAAAGTCAAAGCCATCAAAATGCTGGCAGGCCATACACCACCAAGGGCAGGCACATGCAGCAAAGCTTGCCAAAATTGATCCCCACTGAAGGCTAGAACAGAAAAGAAGGACTTACAAACACGCTGGAATGGAGACAGCATCAAAGGAATTGCAATTGGAGGAGAAAAAGAAAAATTGGGAAATTTAGTGACTCTAAGAAAATGGCCTGGGTTTATATCAGGTGCAGTGCAAAGGACCAAAAGGTGCCGAAACTAAGCTCACAGATGTTGCAAAAGCAGGGGAAAAAGTCAAGGAGGAAGACACAACTTAGGGGGCAAGATATGAGGGACATGGCATGAATACTTAAAAAAATAAAAAAAAAAAAAAAGAAAAAATCTTTCCCAAAGTCAAAGCCATCAAAATGCAGGCAGGCCATACGCCAGCAAGTGCAGGCACATGCAGCAAAGCTTGCCAAAATTGATCCCCACTGAAGGCCAAAACAGAAAAGGAGGACTTACAAACACGCTGGAATGGAGACAACATTAAAGGAATTCAATTTCTATGAGAAAAAAAGAAAATTTGGGAAAGTTAGTGATTCTAAGAAAATGGCCTGGGTTTCTATCAGGTGCAGTGCAAAGGACCAAAAGGTGCCAAAACTAAGCTCACAGATGTTGCAAAAGCAGGGGAAAAAGTCAAGGAGGAAGACACAACTTAGGGGGCAAGATATGAGGGACATGGCATGAATACTTAAAATAATAAAAAAAAAAAAGAAAAAAATCTTTCCCAAAGTCAAAGCAATCAAAATGCAGGCAGGCCATACGCCAGCAAGGGCAGGCACATGCAGCAAAGTTTGCCAAAATTGATCCCCACTGAAGGCCAAAACAGAAAAGAAGGACTTACAAACACGCTGGAATGGAGACAGCATCAAAGGAATTGCAATTGGAGGAGAAAAAGAAAAATTGGGAAATTTAGTGACTCTAAGAAAATGGCCTGGGTTTATATCAGGTGCAGTGCAAAGGACCAAAAGGTGCCAAAACTAAGCTCACAGATGTTGCAAAAGCAGGGGAAAAAGTCAAGGAGGAAGACACAACTTAGGGGGCAAGATGTGAGGGACATGGCATGAATACTTAAAAAAATAAAAAAAAAAAAAAAAAAAAATCTTTCCCAAAGTCAAAGCCATCAAAAGGCAGGCAGGCCATACGCCAGTAAGTGCAGGCACATGCAGCAAAGCTTGCCAAAAATTGATCCCCACTGAAGGCCAAAACAGAAAAGAAGGACTTACAAACACGCTGGAATGGAGACAACATGAAAGGAATTCAATTTCTATGAGAAAAAAAAGAAAATTTGGGAAAGTTAGTGATTCTAAGAAAATGGCCTGTGTTTATATCAGGTGCAGTGAAAAGGACCAAAAGGTGCCAAAACTAAGCTCACAGATGTTGCAAAAGCAGGGGAAAAAGTCAAGGAGGAAGACACAACTTAGGGGGCAAGATGTGAGGGACATGGCATGAATACTTAAAATAATAAAAAAAAAAAAAGAAAAAATCTTTCCCAAAGTCAAAGCCATCAAAATGCTGGCAGGCCATACACCACCAAGGGCAGGCACATGCAGCAAAGCTTGCCAAAATTGATCCCCACTGAAGGCCAGAACAGAAAAGAAGGACTTACAAACACGCTGGAATGGATACAACATCAAAGGATTTGCAATTGGAGGAGAAAAAAAGAAAATTTGGGAAATTTAGTGACTCTAAGAAAATGGCCTGTGTTTATATCAGGTGCAGTGAAAAGGACCAAAAGGTGCCAAAACTAAGCTCACAGATGTTGCAAAAGCAGGGGAAAAAGTCAAGGAGGAAGACACAACTTAGGGGGCAAGATATGAGGGACATGGCATGAACACTTCAGAAAACAACCAAAAAAAGAAAAAAATCTTTCCCAAAGTCAAAGCCATCAAACGCCATGGCCTGCCATGAAGTGCAGAGACATGCACCAATGATTCCTCTATTGGTCCCCATTGAAATCGCAAGATTCCTTTTCCCTTCCCAAAATGAAATGAAATTTCCTTTCGGGAAGGGAAAAGGAATCTTGCGAATCCCAAAAGAAAGGCTTACAAACACTCTGGAAAGGAGATAGGTTCAAATGAAATGCAATTGAAAAAAGCAGGAAAATCGGGAATTTTAGTCTCTTCAAATAATAGGCTGTGAGGAAATCAGCTGCATTGCAAAGGACCAAAAGGTGCCAAAACTAAGCTCACAGATGTTGCAAAAGCAGGGGAAAAAGTCAAGGAGGAAGACACAACTTAGGGGGCAAGATATGAGGGACATGGCATGAATACTTAAAACAAAAAAAAAAAAAAAAAAAGAAAAAATCTATCCCAAAGTCAAAGCCATCAAAATGCAGGCAGGCCATACGCCAGCAAGTGCAGGCACATGCAGCAAAGTTTGCCAAAATTGATCCCCACTGAAGGCCAAAACAGAAAAGAAGGACTTACAAACATGCTGGAATGGAGACAACATCAAAGGAATTGCAATTGGAGGAGAAAAAAAGAAAATTTGGGAAATTTAGTGACTCTAAGAAAATGGCCTGGGTTTATATCAGGTTCAGTGCAAAGGACCAAAAGATGCCAAAACTAAGCTCACAGATGTTGCAAAAGCAGGGGAAAAAGTCAAGGAGGAAGACACAACTTAGGGGGCAAGATGTGAGGGACATGGCATGAATACTTAAAATAATAAAAAAAAAAAAAGAAAAAATCTTTCCCAAAGTCAAAGCCATCAAAATGCTGGCAGGCCATACACCACCAAGGGCAGGCACATGCAGCAAAGCTTGCCAAAATTGATCCCCACTGAAGGCTAGAACAGAAAAGAAGGACTTACAAACACGCTGGAATGGAGACAGCATCAAAGGAATTGCAATTGGAGGAGAAAAAGAAAAATTGGGAAATTTAGTGACTCTAAGAAAATGGCCTGGGTTTATATCAGGTGCAGTGCAAAGGACCAAAAGGTGCCGAAACTAAGCTCACAGATGTTGCAAAAGCAGGGGAAAAAGTCAAGGAGGAAGACACAACTTAGGGGGCAAGATATGAGGGACATGGCATGAATACTTAAAAAAATAAAAAAAAAAAAAAGAAAAAATCTTTCCCAAAGTCAAAGCCATCAAAATGCAGGCAGGCCATACGCCAGCAAGTGCAGGCACATGCAGCAAAGCTTGCCAAAATTGATCCCCACTGAAGGCCAAAACAGAAAAGGAGGACTTACAAACACGCTGGAATGGAGACAACATTAAAGGAATTCAATTTCTATGAGAAAAAAAGAAAATTTGGGAAAGTTAGTGATTCTAAGAAAATGGCCTGGGTTTCTATCAGGTGCAGTGCAAAGGACCAAAAGGTGCCAAAACTAAGCTCACAGATGTTGCAAAAGCAGGGGAAAAAGTCAAGGAGGAAGACACAACTTAGGGGGCAAGATATGAGGGACATGGCATGAATACTTAAAATAATAAAAAAAAAAAGAAAAAATCTTTCCCAAAGTCAAAGCAATCAAAATGCAGGCAGGCCATACGCCAGCAAGGGCAGGCACATGCAGCAAAGTTTGCCAAAATTGATCCCCACTGAAGGCCAAAACAGAAAAGAAGGACTTACAAACACGCTGGAATGGAGACAGCATCAAAGGAATTGCAATTGGAGGAGAAAAAGAAAAATTGGGAAATTTAGTGACTCTAAGAAAATGGCCTGGGTTTTATATCAGGTGCAGTGCAAAGGACCAAAAGGTGCCAAAACTAAGCTCACAGATGTTGCAAAAGCAGGGGAAAAAGTCAAGGAGGAAGACACAACTTAGGGGGCAAGATGTGAGGGACATGGCATGAATACTTAAAAAAATAAAAAAAAAAAAAAAAAAATCTTTCCCAAAGTCAAAGCCATCAAAAGGCAGGCAGGCCATACGCCAGTAAGTGCAGGCACATGCAGCAAAGCTTGCCAAAATTGATCCCCACTGAAGGCCAAAACAGAAAAGAAGGACTTACAAACACGCTGGAATGGAGACAACATGAAAGGAATTCAATTTCTATGAGAAAAAAAAGAAAATTTGGGAAAGTTAGTGATTCTAAGAAAATGGCCTGGGTTTCTATCAGGTGCAGTGCAAAGGACCAAAAGGTGCCAAAACTAAGCTCACAGATGTTGCAAAAGCAGGGGAAAAAGTCAAGGAGGAAGACACAACTTAGGGGGCAAGATATGAGGGACATGGCATGAATACTTAAAACAATAAAAAAAAAAAAGAAAAAATCTTTCCCAAAGTCAAAGCAATCAAAATGCAGGCAGGCCATACGCCAGCAAGGGCAGGCACATGCAGCAAAGCTTGCCAAAATTGATCCCCACTGAAGGCTAGAACAGAAAAGAAGGACTTACAAACACGCTGGAATGGAGACAGCATCAAAGGAATTGCAATTGGAGAAGAAAAAGAAAAATTGGGAAATTTAGTGACTCTAAGAAAATGGCCTGGGTTTATATCAGCTGCATTGCAAAGGACCAAAAGGTGCCGAAACTAAGCTCACAGATGTTGCAAAAGCAGGGGAAAAAGTCAAGGAGGAAGACACAACTTAGGGGGCAAGATATGAGGGACATGGCATGAATACTTAAAAAAATAAAAAAAAAAAAAAGAAAAAATCTTTCCCAAAGTCAAAGCCATCAAAATGCAGGCAGGCCATACGCCAGCAAGTGCAGGCACATGCAGCAAAGCTTGCCAAAATTGATCCCCACTGAAGGCCAAAACAGAAAAGGAGGACTTACAAACACGCTGGAATGGAGACAACATTAAAGGAATTCAATTTCTATGAGAAAAAAAGAAAATTTGGGAAAGTTAGTGATTCTAAGAAAATGGCCTGGGTTTCTATCAGGTGCAGTGCAAAGGACCAAAAGGTGCCAAAACTAAGCTCACAGATGTTGCAAAAGCAGGGGAAAAAGTCAAGGAGGAAGACACAACTTAGGGGGCAAGATATGAGGGACATGGCATGAATACTTAAAATAATAAAAAAAAAAAGAAAAAATCTTTCCCAAAGTCAAAGCAATCAAAATGCAGGCAGGCCATACGCCAGCAAGGGCAGGCACATGCAGCAAAGTTTGCCAAAATTGATCCCCACTGAAGGCCAAAACAGAAAAGAAGGACTTACAAACACGCTGGAATGGAGACAGCATCAAAGGAATTGCAATTGGAGGAGAAAAAGAAAAATTGGGAAATTTAGTGACTCTAAGAAAATGGCCTGGGTTTATATCAGGTGCAGTGCAAAGGACCAAAAGGTGCCAAAACTAAGCTCACAGATGTTGCAAAAGCAGGGGAAAAAGTCAAGGAGGAAGACACAACTTAGGGGGCAAGATGTGAGGGACATGGCATGAATACTTAAAATAATAAAAAAAAAAAAAAGAAAAAAATCTTTCCCAAAGTCAAAGCCATCAAAATGCAGGCAGGCCATACGCCAGTAAGTGCAGGCACATGCAGCAAAGCTTGCCAAAATTGATCCCCACTGAAGGCCAAAACAGAAAAGAAGGACTTACAAACACGCTGGAATGGAGACAACATGAAAGGAATTCAATTTCTATGAGAAAAAAAGAAAATTTGGGAAAGTTAGTGATTCTAAGAAAATGGCCTGGGTTTCTATCAGGTGCAGTGCAAAGGACCAAAAGGTGCCAAAACTAAGCTCACAGATGTTGCAAAAGCAGGGGAAAAAGTCAAGGAGGAAGACACAACTTAGAGGGCAAGATATGAGGAACATGGCATGAATACTTAAAAAAATAAAAAAAAAAAGAAAAAATCTTTCCCAAAGTCAAAGCAATCAAAATGCAGGCAGGCCATACGCCAGCAAGGGCAGGCACATGCAGCAAAATTTGCCAAAATTGATCCCCACTGAAGGCCAAAACAGAAAAGAAGGACTTACAAACACGCTGGAATGGAGACAACATCAAAGGAATTGCAATTGGAGGAGAAAAAAAGAAAATTTGGGAAATTTAATGACTCTTAGAAAGTGGCCTGGGGTTTTAGCAGGTGCAGTGCAAAGGACCAAAAGGTGCCAAAACTAAGCTCACAGATGTTGCAAAAGCAGGGGAAAAAGTCAAGGAGGAAGACACAACTTAGGGAGCAAGATATGAGGGACATGGCATGAATACTTAAAACAAAAAAAAAAAAAAAAGAAAAAATCTTTGCCAAAGTCAAAGCCATCAAAATGCACGCAGGCCATACGCCAGCAAGTGCAGGCACATGCAGCAAAGCTTGCCAAAATTCATCCCCACTGAAGGCCAAAACAGAAAAGAAGGACTTACAAACACGCTGGAATGGAGACACCATCAAAGGAATTGCAATTGGAGGAGAAAAAAAGAAAATTTGGGAAATTTATGACTCTTAGAAAGTGGCCTGGGGTTTATATCAGGTGCAGTGCAAAGGACCAAAAGATGCAAAAACTAAGCTCACAGATGTTGCAAAAGCAGGGGAAAAAGTCAAGGAGAAAGACACAACTTAGGGGGCAAGATATGAGGGACATGGCATGAATACTTAAAATAATAAAAAAAAAAAAAAAGAAAAAATCTTTCCCAAAGTCAAAGCCATCAAAATGCAGGCAGGCCATACGCCAGCAAGTGCAGGCACATGCAGCAAAGCTTGCCAAAATTGATCCCCACTGAAGGCCAAAACAGAAAAGAAGGACCTACAAACACGCTGGAATGGAGACAACATCAAAGGAATTGCAATTGGAGGAGAAAAAAAGAAAATTTGGGAAATTTAATGACTCTTAGAAAGTGGCCTGGGATTTTAGCAGGTGCAGTGCAAAGGACCAAAAGGTGCCGAAACTAAGCTCACAGATGTTGCAAAAGCAGGGGAAAAAGTCAAGGAGGAAGACACAACTTAGGGGGCAAGATGTGAGGGATATGGCATGAATACTTAAAACAAAAAAAAAAAAAAAAGAAAAAAATCTTTCCCAAAGTCAAAGCCATCGAAATGCAGGCAGGCCTTACACCACCAAGGGCAGGCACATGCAGCAAAGCTTGCCAAAATTGATCCCCACTGAAGGCCAAAACAGAAAAGAAGGACCTACAAACACGCTGGAATGGAGTCAACATCAAAGGATTTGCAATTGGAGGAGAAAAAAAGAAAATTTGGGAAATTTAGTGACTCTAAGAAAATGGCCTGGGTTTATATCAGGTGCAGTGCAAAGGACCAAAAGATGCAAAAACTAAGCTCACAGATGTTGCAAAAGCAGGGGAAAAATTGAAGGAGGAAGACACAACTTAGGGAGCAAGATATGAGGGACATGGCATGAGTACTTAAAACAAAAAAAAAAAAAAAAAAAAAAAAGAAAAAATCCTTCCCAAAGTCAAAGCAATCAAAATGCAGGCAGGCCATACGCAAGCAAGTGCAGGCACATGCAGCAAAGTTTGCCAAAATTGATCCCCACTGAAGGCCAAAACAGAAAAGAAGGACTTACAAAGACGCTGGAATGGAGACACCATCAAAGGATTTGCAATTGGAGGAGAAAAAAAGAAAATTTGGGAAAGTTAGTGATTCTAAGAAAATGGCCTGGGTTTATATCAGGTGCAGTGCAAAGGACCAAAAGGTGCCAAAACTAAGCTCACAGATGTTGCAAAAGCAGGGGAAAAAGTCAAGGAGGAAGACACAACTTAGGGGGCAAGATATGAGGGACATGGCATGAATACTTCCGAAAACAACCAAAAAAAGAAAAAAATCTTTCCCAAAGTCAAAGCCATCAAAAGGCATGGCCTGCCATCAAGTGCAGGGACATGCACCAAAGATTCCTCTATTGGTCCCCATTGAAATCGCAAGATTCCTTTTCCCTTCCCGAAAGGAAATGAAATTTCCTTTCGGGAAGGGAAAAGGAATCTTGCGAATCCCAAAAGAAAGGCTTACAAACACTCTGGAAAGGAGATAGTTTCAAATGAAATGCAATTGAAAAAAGCAGAAAATCGGGAATTTTAGTCTCTTCAAAAAATAGGCTGTGAGGAAATCAGCTGCACTGCAAAGGACCAAAAGGTGCCAAAACAAAGCTCACAGATGTTGCAAAAGCAGGGGAAAAAGTCAAGGAGGAAGACACAACTTAGGGGGCAAGATATGAGGGACATGGCATGAATACTTAAAAAAATAATAAAAAAAAAAAAGAAAAAATCTTTCCCAAAGTCAAAGCCATCAAAATGCAGGCAGGCCATACGCCACCAAGGGCAGGCACATGCAGCAAAGCTTGCCAAAACTGATCCCCACTGAAGGCCAAAACAGAAAAGAAGGACTTACAAACACGATGGAATGGAGACAACATCAAAGGAATTGCAATTGGAGGAGAAAAAAAGAAAATTTGGGAAATTACTGACTCAAAAAAAATGGCGTGGGTTTCGATCACGTGCATTGCAAAGGACCAAAAGGTGCCAAAACTAAGCTCACAGATGTTGCAAAAGCAGGGGAAAAAGTCAAGGAGGAAGACAAAACTTAGGGGGCAAGATATGAGGGACATGGCATGAATACTTAAAACAAAAAAAAAAAAAAAAGAAAAAATCTTTCCCAAAGTCAAAGCCATCAAAATGCAGGCAGGCCATACGCCAGCAAGTGCAGGCACATGCAGCAAAGCTTGCCAAAATTGATCCCCACTGAAGGCCAAAACAGAAAAGAAGGACTTACAAACAAGCTGGAATGGAGACAACATCAAAGGAATTGCAATTGGAGGAGAAAAAAAGAAAATTTGGGAAATTTATGACTCTTAGAAAGTGGCCTGGGGTTTATATCAGGTGCAGTGCAAAGGACCAAAAGGTGCCGAAACTAAGCTCACAGATGTTGCAAAAGCAGGGGAAAAAGTCAAGGAGGAAGACACAACTTAGGGGGCAAGATATGAGGGACATGGCATGAATACTTAAAATAATAAAAAAAAAAAAAAGAAAAAATCTTTCCCAAAGTCAAAGCCATCAAAATGCAGGCAGGCCATACGCCAGCAAGTGCAGGCACATGCAGCAAAGCTTGCCAAAATTGATCCCCACTGAAGGCCAAAACAGAAAAGAAGGACCTACAAACACGCTGGAATGGAGACAATATCAAAGGAATTGCAATTGGAGGAGAAAAAAAGAAAATTTGGGAAATTTAATGACTCTTAGAAAGTGGCCTGGGATTTTAGCAGGTGCAGTGCAAAGGACCAAAAGGTGCCGAAACTAAGCTCACAGATGTTGCAAAAGCAGGGTAAAAAGTCAAGGAGGAAGACACAACTTAGGGAGCAAGATATGAGGGACATGGCATGAATACTTCCAAAACAACCAAAAAAAGAAAAAAATCTTTCCCAAAGTCAAAGCCATCAAAAGGCATGGCCTGCCATCAAGTGCAGGGACATGCACCAAAGATTCCTCTATTGGTCCCCATTGAAATCGCAAGATTCCTTTTCCCTTCCCGAAAGGAAATGAAATTTCCTTTCGGGAAGGGAAAAGGAATCTTGCGAATCCCAAAAGAAAGGCTTACAAACACTCTGGAAAGGAGATAGGTTCAAATGAAATGCAATTGAAAAAAGCAGAAAATCGGGAATTTTAGTCTCTTCAAAAAATAGGCTGTGAGGAAATCAGCTGCATTGCAAAGGACCAAAAGGTGCCAAAACTAAGCTCACAGATGTTGCAAAAGCAGGGGAAAAAGTCAAGGAGGAAGACACAACTTAGGGGGCAAGATATGAGGGACATGGCATGAATACCTAAAATAATAAAAAAAAAAAAGACAAAATCTTTCCCAAAGTCAAAGCCATCAAAATGCAGGCAGGCCATACGCCAGCAAGGGCAGGCACATGCAGCAAAGCTTGCCAAAACTGATCCCCACTGAAGGCCAAAACAGAAAAGAAGGACTTACAAACACGCTGGCATGGAGACACCATCAAAGGAATTGCAATTGGAGGAGAAAAAAAGAAAATTTGGGAAATTACTGACTCTAAAAAAATGGCGTGGGTTTCTCTCACGTGCATTGCAAAGGACCAAAAGATGCCAAAACTAAGCTCACAGATGTTGCAAAAGCAGGGGAAAAAGTGAAGGAGGAAGACACAACTTAGGGGGCAAGATATGAGGGACATGGCATGAATACTTAAAATAAAAAAAAAAAAAAAAGAAAAAATCTTTCCCAAAGTCAAAGCCATCAAAATGCAGGCAGGCCATAGGCCAGGAAGTGCAGGCACATGCAGCAAAGCTTGCCAAAATTGATCCCCACTGAAGGCCAAAACAGAAAAGAAGGACTTACAAACACGCTGGAATGGAGACACCATCAAAGGAATTGCAATTGGAGGAGAAAAAAAGAAAATTTGGCAAATTTATGACTCTTAGAAAGTGGCCTGGGGTTTATATCAGGTGCAGTGCAAAGGACCAAAAGGTGCCGAAACTAAGCTCACAGATGTTGCAAAAGCAGGGGAAAAAGTGAAGGAGGAAGACACAACTTAGGGGGCAAGATATGAGGGACATGGCATGAATACTTAAAATAATAAAAAAAAAAAAAAAGAAAAAATCTTTCCCAAAGTCAAAGCCATCAAAATGCAGGCAGGCCATACGCCAGCAAGTGCAGGCACATGCAGCAAAGCTTGCCAAAATTGATCCCCACTGAAGGCCAAAACAGAAAAGAAGGACCTACAAACACGCTGGAATGGAGACAACATCAAAGGAATTGCAATTGGAGGAGAAAAAAAGAAAATTTGGGAAATTTAATGACTCTTAGAAAGTGGCCTGGGATTTTAGCAGGTGCAGTGCAAAGGACCAAAAGGTGCCGAAACTAAGCTCACAGATGTTGCAAAAGCAGGGGAAAAAGTCAAGGAGGAAGACACAACTTAGGGGGCAAGATATGAGGGACATGGCATGAATACCTAAAATAATAAAAAAAAAAAAGAAAAAATCTTTCCCAAAGTCAAAGCCATCAAAATGCAGGCAGGCCATACGCCACCAAGGGCAGGCACATGCAGCAAAGCTTGCCAAAACTGATCCCCACTGAAGGCCAAAACAGAAAAGAAGGACTTACAAACACGATGGAATGGAGACAACATCAAAGGAATTGCAATTGGAGGAGAAAAAAAGAAAATTTGGGAAATTACTGACTCTAAAAAAATGGCGTGGGTTTCGATCACGTGCATTCCAAAGGACCAAAAGGTGCCAAAACTAAGCTCACAGATGTTGCAAAAGCAGGGGAAAAAGTCAAGGAGGAAGACAAAACTTAGGGGGCAAGATATGAGGGACATGGCATGAATACTTAAAACAAAAAAAAAAAAAAAAAGAAAAAATCTTTCCCAAAGTCAAAGCCATCAAAATGCAGGCAGGCCATACGCCAGCAAGTGCAGGCACATGCAGCAAAGCTTGCCAAAATTGATCCCCACTGAAGGCCAAAACAGAAAAGAAGGACTTACAAACACGCTGGAATGGAGACAACATCAAAGGAATTGCAATTGGAGGAGAAAAAAAGAAAATTTGGGAAATTTATGACTCTTAGAAAGTGGCCTGGGGTTTATATCAGGTGCAGTGCAAAGGACCAAAAGGTGCCGAAACTAAGCTCACAGATGTTGCAAAAGCAGGGGAAAAAGTCAAGGAGGAAGACACAACTTAGGGGGCAAGATATGAGGGACATGGCATGAATACTTAAAATAATAAAAAAAAAAAAAAAAGAAAAAAATCTTTCCCAAAGTCAAAGCCATCAAAATGCAGGCAGGCCATACGCCAGCAAGTGCAGGCACATGCAGCAAAGCTTGCCAAAATTGATCCCCACTGAAGGCCAAAACAGAAAAGAAGGACCTACAAACACGCTGGAATGGAGACAACATCAAAGGAATTGCAATTGGAGGAGAAAAAAAGAAAATTTGGGAAATTTAATGACTCTTAGAAAGTGGCCTGGGATTTTAGCAGGTGCAGTGCAAAGGACCAAAAGGTGCCGAAACTAAGCTCACAGATGTTGCAAAAGCAGGGTAAAAAGTCAAGGAGGAAGACACAACTTAGGGAGCAAGATATGAGGGACATGGCATGAATACTTCCGAAAACAACCAAAAAAAGAAAAAAATCTTTCCCAAAGTCAAAGCCATCAAAAGGCATGGCCTGCCATCAAGTGCAGGGACATGCACCAAAGATTCCTCTATTGGTCCCCATTGAAATCGCAAGATTCCTTTTCCCTTCCCGAAAGGAAATGAAATTTCCTTTCGGGAAGGGAAAAGGAATCTTGCGAATCCCAAAAGAAAGGCTTACAAACACTCTGGAAAGGAGATAGGTTCAAATGAAATGCAATTGAAAAAAGCAGAAAATCGGGAATTTTAGTCTCTTCAAAAAATAGGCTGTGAGGAAATCAGCTGCATTGCAAAGGACCAAAAGGTGCCAAAACTAAGCTCACAGATGTTGCAAAAGCAGGGGAAAAAGTCAAGGAGGAAGACACAACTTAGGGGGCAAGATATGAGGGACATGGCATGAATACCTAAAATAATAAAAAAAAAAAAGACAAAATCTTTCCCAAAGTCAAAGCCATCAAAATGCAGGCAGGCCATACGCCAGCAAGGGCAGGCACATGCAGCAAAGCTTGCCAAAATTGATCCCCACTGAAGGCCAAAACAGAAAAGAAGGACTTACAAACACGCTGGAATGGAGACACCATCAAAGGAATTGCAATTGGAGGAGAAAAAAAGAAAATTTGGGAAATTACTGACTCTAAAAAAATGGCGTGGGTTTCTCTCACGTGCATTGCAAAGGACCAAAAGGTGCCAAAACTAAGCTCACAGATGTTGCAAAAGCAGGGGAAAAAGTGAAGGAGGAAGACACAACTTAGGGGGCAAGATATGAGGGACATGGCATGAATACTTAAAATAAAAAAAAAAAAAAAAGAAAAAATCTTTCCCAAAGTCAAAGCCATCAAAATGCAGGCAGGCCATAGGCCAGCAAGTGCAGGCACATGCAGCAAAGCTTGCCAAAATTGATCCCCACTGAAGGCCAAAACAGAAAAGAAGGACTTACAAACACGCTGGAATGGAGACACCATCAAAGGAATTGCAATTGGAGGAGAAAAAAAGAAAATTTGGCAAATTTATGACTCTTAGAAAGTGGCCTGGGGTTTATATCAGGTGCAGTGCAAAGGACCAAAAGGTGCAAAAACTAAGCTCACAGATGTTGCAAAAGCAGGGGAAAAAGTGAAGGAGGAAGACACAACTTAGGGGGCAAGATATGAGGGACATGGCATGAATACTTAAAATAATAAAAAAAAAAAAAAAGAAAAAATCTTTCCCAAAGTCAAAGCCATCAAAATGCAGGCAGGCCATACGCCAGCAAGTGCAGGCACATGCAGCAAAGCTTGCCAAAATTGATCCCCACTGAAGGCCAAAACAGAAAAGAAGGACCTACAAACACGCTGGAATGGAGACAACATCAAAGGAATTGCAATTGGAGGAGAAAAAAAGAAAATTTGGGAAATTTAATGACTCTTAGAAAGTGGCCTGGGATTTTAGCAGGTGCAGTGCAAAGGACCAAAAGGTGCCGAAACTAAGCTCACAGATGTTGCAAAAGCAGGGGAAAAAGTCAAGGAGGAAGACACAACTTAGGGGGCAAGATGTGAGGGACATGGCATGAATACTTAAAACAAAAAAAAAAAAAAAAAGAAAAAATCTTTCCCAAAGTCAAAGCCATCAAAATGCAGGCAGGCCATACGCCACCAAGGGCAGGCACATGCAGCAAAGTTTGCCAAAATTGATCCCCACTGAAGGCCAAAACAGAAAAGAAGGACCTACAAACACGCTGGAATGGAGTCAACATCAAAGGATTTGCAATTGGAGGAGAAAAAAAGAAAATTTGGGAAATTTAGTGACTCTAAGAAAATGGCCTGGGTTTATATCAGGTGCATTGCAAAGGACCAAAAGATGCAAAAACTAAGCTCACAGATGTTGCAAAAGCAGGGGAAAAATTGAAGGAGGAAGACACAACTTAGGGAGCAAGATATGAGGGACAGGGCAAAGAAAAAATCCTTCCCAAAGTCAAAGCCATCAAAATGCAGGCAGGCCATACGCCAGCAAGTGCAGGCACATGCAGCAAAGCTTGCCAAAATTGATCCCCACTGAAGGCCAAAACAGAAAAGAAGGACTTACAAACACGCTGGAATGGAGACAGCATCAAAGGAATTGGAATTGGAGGAGAAAACAAAAAATTGGGAAATTTAGTGACTCTAAGAAAATGGCCTGGGTTTATATCAGGTGCAGTGCAAAGGACCAAAAGGTGCCAAAACTAAGCTCACAGATGTTGCAAAAGCAGGGGAAAAAGACAAGGAGGAAGACACAACTTACGGGGCAAGATGTGAGGGACATGGCATGAACACTTCAGAAAACAACCAAAAAAAGAAAAAAATCTTTCCCAAAGTCAACGCCATCAAAAGCCATGGCCTGCCATCAAGTGCAGGGACATGCACCAAAGATTCCTCTATTGGTCCCCATTGAAATCGCAAGATTCCTTTTCCCTTCCCGAAAGGAAATGAAATTTCCTTTCGGGAAGGGAAAAGGAATCTTGCGAATCCCAAAAGAAAGGCTTACAAACACTCTGGAAAGGAGATAGGTTCAAATGAAATGCAATTGAAAAAAGCAGAAAATCGGGAATTTTAGTTTCTTGAAAAAAATAGGCTGTGAGGAAATCAGCTGCATTGCAAAGGACCAAAAGGTGCCAAAACTAAGCTCACAGATGTTGCAAAAGCAGGGGAAAAAGTCAAGGAGGAAGACACAACTTAGGGGGCAAGATGTGAGGGACATGGCATGAATACTTAAAACAAAAAAAAAAAAAAAAAGAAAAAATCTTTCCCAAAGTCAAAGCCATCAAAATGCAGGCAGGCCATACACCACCAAGGGCAGGCACATGCAGCAAAGCTTGCCAAAATTGATCCCCACTGAAGGCCAAAACAGAAAAGAAGGACCTACAAACACGCTGGAATGGAGACACCATCAAAGGAATTGCAATTGGAGGAGAAAAAAAGAAAATTTGGGAAATTTAATGACTCTTAGAGAGTTGCCTGGGGTTTTAGCAGGTGCAGTGCAAAGGACCAAAAGATGCCAAAACTAAGCTCACAGATGTTGCAAAAGCAGGGGAAAAAGTCAAGGAGGAAGAAACAACTTAGGGGGCAAGATGTGAGGGACATGGCATGAATACTTAAAATAATAAAAAAAAAAAAAAGAAAAAATCTTTCCCAAAGTCAAAGCCATCAAAATGCAGGCAGGCCATACGCCAGCAAGTGCAGGCACATGCAGCAAAGCTTGCCAAAATTGATCCCCACTGAAGGCCAGAACAGAAAAGAAGGACTTACAAACACGCTGGAATGGAGACAGCATCAAAGGAATTGCAATTGGAGGAGAAAAAGAAAAATTGGGAAATTTAATGACTCTTAGAAAGTGGCCTGGTGTTTTATCAGGTGCAGTGTAAAGGACCAAAAGATGCCAAAACTAAGCTCACAGATGTTGCAAAAGCAGGGTAAAAAGTCAAGGAGGAAGACAGAACTTAGGGGGCAAGATATGAGGGACATGGCATGAACACTTCAGAAAACAACCAAAAAAAGAAAAAAATCTTTCCCAAAGTCAAAGCCATCAAAATGCAGGCAGGCCATACACCACCAAGGGCAGGCACATGCAGCAAAGCTTGCCAAAATTGATCCCCACTGAAGGCCAAAACAGAAAAGAAGGACCTACAAACACGCTGGAATGGAGTCAACATCAAAGGATTTGCAATTGGAGGAGAAAAAAAGAAAATTTGGGAAATTTAGTGACTCTAAGAAAATGGCCTGGGTTTATATCAGGTGCATTGCAAAGGACCAAAAGATGCAAAAACTAAGCTCACAGATGTTGCAAAAGCAGGGGAAAAATTGAAGGAGGAAGACACAACTTAGGGAGCAAGATATGAGGGACAGGGCAAAGAAAAAATCCTTCCCAAAGTCAAAGCCATCAAAATGCAGGCAGGCCATACGCCAGCAAGTGCAGGCACATGCAGCAAAGCTTGCCAAAATTGATCCCCACTGAAGGCCAAAACAGAAAAGAAGGACTTACAAACACGCTGGAATGGAGACAGCATCAAAGGAATTGGAATTGGAGGAGAAAACAAAAAATTGGGAAATTTAGTGACTCTAAGAAAATGGCCTGGGTTTATATCAGGTGCAGTGCAAAGGACCAAAAGGTGCCAAAACTAAGCTCACAGATGTTGCAAAAGCAGGGGAAAAAGACAAGGAGGAAGACACAACTTACGGGGCAAGATGTGAGGGACATGGCATGAACACTTCAGAAAACAACCAAAAAAAGAAAAAAATCTTTCCCAAAGTCAACGCCATCAAAAGCCATGGCCTGCCATCAAGTGCAGGGACATGCACCAAAGATTCCTCTATTGGTCCCCATTGAAATCGCAAGATTCCTTTTCCCTTCCCGAAAGGAAATGAAATTTCCTTTCGGGAAGGGAAAAGGAATCTTGCGAATCCCAAAAGAAAGGCTTACAAACACTCTGGAAAGGAGATAGGTTCAAATGAAATGCAATTGAAAAAAGCAGAAAATCGGGAATTTTAGTCTCTTGAAAAAAATAGGCTGTGAGGAAATCAGCTGCATTGCAAAGGACCAAAAGGTGCCAAAACTAAGCTCACAGATGTTGCAAAAGCAGGGGAAAAAGACAAGGAGGAAGACACAACTTAGGGGGCAAGATGTGAGGGACATGGCATGAATACTTAAAACAAAAAAAAAAAAAAAAAGAAAAAATCTTTCCCAAAGTCAAAGCCATCAAAATGCAGGCAGGCCATACACCACCAAGGGCAGGCACATGCAGCAAAGCTTGCCAAAATTGATCCCCACTGAAGGCCAAAACAGAAAAGAAGGACCTACAAACACGCTGGAATGGAGACACCATCAAAGGAATTGCAATTGGAGGAGAAAAAAAGAAAATTTGGGAAATTTAATGACTCTTAGAGAGTTGCCTGGGGTTTTAGCAGGTGCAGTGCAAAGGACCAAAAGATGCCAAAACTAAGCTCACAGATGTTGCAAAAGCAGGGGAAAAAGTCAAGGAGGAAGAAACAACTTAGGGGGCAAGATGTGAGGGACATGGCATGAATACTTAAAATAATAAAAAAAAAAAAAAGAAAAAATCTTTCCCAAAGTCAAAGCCATCAAAATGCAGGCAGGCCATACGCCAGCAAGTGCAGGCACATGCAGCAAAGCTTGCCAAAATTGATCCCCACTGAAGGCCAGAACAGAAAAGAAGGACTTAAAAACACGCTGGAATGGAGACAACATTAAAGGAATTGCAATTGGAGGAGAAAAAGAAAAATTGGGAAATTTAATGACTCTTAGAAAGTGGCCTGGTGTTTTATCAGGTGCAGTGTAAATGACCAAAAGATGCCAAAACTAAGCTCACAGATGTTGCAAAAGCAGGGTAAAAAGTCAAGGAGGAAGACAGAACTTAGGGGGCAAGATATGAGGGACATGGCATGAACACTTCAGAAAACAACCAAAAAAAGAAAAAAATCTTTCCCAAAGTCAAAGCCATCAAAATGCAGGCAGGCCATACACCACCAAGGGCAGGCACATGCAGCAAAGCTTGCCAAAATTGATCCCCACTGAAGGCCAAAACAGAAAAGAAGGACCTACAAACACGCTGGAATGGAGACACCATCAAAGGAATTGCAATTGGAGGAGAAAAAAAAAAATTGGGAAATTTAGTGACTCTAAGAAAATGGCCTGGGTTTATATCAGGTGCAGTGCAAAGGACCAAAATGTGCCAAATCTAAGCTCACAGATGTTGCAAAAGCAGGGGAAAAATTGAAGGAGGCAGACACAACTTAGGGAGCAAGATGTGAGGGACATGGCATGAATACTTGAAATAATAAAAAAAAAAAAAAGAAAAAATCTTACCCAAAATCAAAGCCATCAAAATGCAGGCAGGCCATACGCCAGCAAGTGCAGGCACATGCAGCAAAGCTTGCCAAAACTGATCCCCACTGAAGGCCAAAACAGAAAAGAAGGACTTACAAACACGCTGGAATGGAGACAACATGAAAGGAATTCAATTTCTATGAGAAAAAAAGAAAATTTGGGTAAGTTAGTGATTCTAAGAAAATGGCCTGGGTTTATATCAGGTGCAGTGCAAAGGACCAAAAGGTGCCAAAACTAAGCTCACAGATGTTGCAAAAGCAGGGGAAAAGACAAGGAGGAAGACACAACTTAGGGGGCAAGATGTGAGGGACATGGCATGAACACTTCAGAAAACAACCAAAAAAAGAAAAAAATCTTTCCCAAAGTCAAAGCCATCAAAAGGCATGGCCTGCCATCAAGTGCAGGGACATGCACCAAAGATTCCTCTATTGGTCCCCATTGAAATCGCAAGATTCCTTTTCCCTTCCCGAAAGGAAATGAAATTTCCTTTCGGGAAGGGAAAAGGAATCTTGCGAATCCCAAAAGAAAGGCTTACAAACACTCTGGAAAGGAGATAGGTTCAAATGAAATGCAATTGAAAAAAGCAGAAAATCGGGAATTTTAGTCTCTTCAAAAAATATGCTGTGAGGAAATCAGCTGCATTGCAAAGGACCAAAAGATGCAAAAACTAAGCTCACAGATGTTGCAAAAGCAGGGGAAAAAGTCAAGGAGGAAGACAGAACTTAGGGGGCAAGATATGAGGGACATGGCATGAACACTTCAGAAAACAACCAAAAAAAGAAAAAAATCTTTCCCAAAGTCAAAGCCATCAAAATGCAGGCAGGCCATACACCACCAAGGGCAGGCACATGCAGCAAAGCTTGCCAAAATTGATCCCCACTGAAGGCCAAAACAGAAAAGAAGGACCTACAAACACGCTGGAATGGAGTCAACATCAAAGGATTTGCAATTGGAGGAGAAAAAAAGAAAATTTGGGAAATTTAGTGACTCTAAGAAAATGGCCTGGGTTTATATCAGGTGCATTGCAAAGGACCAAAAGATGCAAAAACTAAGCTCACAGATGTTGCAAAAGCAGGGGAAAAATTGAAGGAGGAAGACACAACTTAGGGAGCAAGATATGAGGGACAGGGCAAAGAAAAAATCCTTCCCAAAGTCAAAGCCATCAAAATGCAGGCAGGCCATACGCCAGCAAGTGCAGGCACATGCAGCAAAGCTTGCCAAAATTGATCCCCACTGAAGGCCAAAACAGAAAAGAAGGACTTACAAACACGCTGGAATGGAGACAGCATCAAAGGAATTGGAATTGGAGGAGAAAACAAAAAATTGGGAAATTTAGTGACTCTAAGAAAATGGCCTGGGTTTATATCAGGTGCAGTGCAAAGGACCAAAAGGTGCCAAAACTAAGCTCACAGATGTTGCAAAAGCAGGGGAAAAAGACAAGGAGGAAGACACAACTTACGGGGCAAGATGTGAGGGACATGGCATGAACACTTCAGAAAACAACCAAAAAAAGAAAAAAATCTTTCCCAAAGTCAACGCCATCAAAAGCCATGGCCTGCCATCAAGTGCAGGGACATGCACCAAAGATTCCTCTATTGGTCCCCATTGAAATCGCAAGATTCCTTTTCCCTTCCCGAAAGGAAATGAAATTTCCTTTCGGGAAGGGAAAAGGAATCTTGCGAATCCCAAAAGAAAGGCTTACAAACACTCTGGAAAGGAGATAGGTTCAAATGAAATGCAATTGAAAAAAGCAGAAAATCGGGAATTTTAGTCTCTTGAAAAAAATAGGCTGTGAGGAAATCAGCTGCATTGCAAAGGACCAAAAGGTGCCAAAACTAAGCTCACAGATGTTGCAAAAGCAGGGGAAAAAGACAAGGAGGAAGACACAACTTAGGGGGCAAGATGTGAGGGACATGGCATGAATACTTAAAACAAAAAAAAAAAAAAAAAGAAAAAATCTTTCCCAAAGTCAAAGCCATCAAAATGCAGGCAGGCCATACACCACCAAGGGCAGGCACATGCAGCAAAGCTTGCCAAAATTGATCCCCACTGAAGGCCAAAACAGAAAAGAAGGACCTACAAACACGCTGGAATGGAGACACCATCAAAGGAATTGCAATTGGAGGAGAAAAAAAGAAAATTTGGGAAATTTAATGACTCTTAGAGAGTTGCCTGGGGTTTTAGCAGGTGCAGTGCAAAGGACCAAAAGATGCCAAAACTAAGCTCACAGATGTTGCAAAAGCAGGGGAAAAAGTCAAGGAGGAAGAAACAACTTAGGGGGCAAGATGTGAGGGACATGGCATGAATACTTAAAATAATAAAAAAAAAAAAAAGAAAAAATCTTTCCCAAAGTCAAAGCCATCAAAATGCAGGCAGGCCATACGCCAGCAAGTGCAGGCACATGCAGCAAAGCTTGCCAAAATTGATCCCCACTGAAGGCCAGAACAGAAAAGAAGGACTTAAAAACACGCTGGAATGGAGACAACATTAAAGGAATTGCAATTGGAGGAGAAAAAGAAAAATTGGGAAATTTAATGACTCTTAGAAAGTGGCCTGGTGTTTTATCAGGTGCAGTGTAAAGGACCAAAAGATGCCAAAACTAAGCTCACAGATGTTGCAAAAGCAGGGTAAAAAGTCAAGGAGGAAGACAGAACTTAGGGGGCAAGATATGAGGGACATGGCATGAACACTTCAGAAAACAACCAAAAAAAGAAAAAAATCTTTCCCAAAGTCAAAGCCATCAAAATGCAGGCAGGCCATACACCACCAAGGGCAGGCACATGCAGCAAAGCTTGCCAAAATTGATCCCCACTGAAGGCCAAAACAGAAAAGAAGGACCTACAAACACGCTGGAATGGAGACACCATCAAAGGAATTGCAATTGGAGGAGAAAAAAAAAAATTGGGAAATTTAGTGACTCTAAGAAAATGGCCTGGGTTTATATCAGGTGCAGTGCAAAGGACCAAAATGTGCCAAATCTAAGCTCACAGATGTTGCAAAAGCAGGGGAAAAATTGAAGGAGGCAGACACAACTTAGGGAGCAAGATGTGAGGGACATGGCATGAATACTTAAAATAATAAAAAAAAAAAAAAGAAAAAATCTTACCCAAAATCAAAGCCATCAAAATGCAGGCAGGCCATACGCCAGCAAGTGCAGGCACATGCAGCAAAGCTTGCCAAAACTGATCCCCACTGAAGGCCAAAACAGAAAAGAAGGACTTACAAACACGCTGGAATGGAGACAACATGAAAGGAATTCAATTTCTATGAGAAAAAAAGAAAATTTGGGTAAGTTAGTGATTCTAAGAAAATGGCCTGGGTTTATATCAGGTGCAGTGCAAAGGACCAAAAGGTGCCAAAACTAAGCTCACAGATGTTGCAAAAGCAGGGGAAAAGACAAGGAGGAAGACACAACTTAGGGGGCAAGATGTGAGGGACATGGCATGAACACTTCAGAAAACAACCAAAAAAAGAAAAAAATCTTTCCCAAAGTCAAAGCCATCAAAAGGCATGGCCTGCCATCAAGTGCAGGGACATGCACCAAAGATTCCTCTATTGGTCCCCATTGAAATCGCAAGATTCCTTTTCCCTTCCCGAAAGGAAATGAAATTTCCTTTCGGGAAGGGAAAAGGAATCTTGCGAATCCCAAAAGAAAGGCTTACAAACACTCTGGAAAGGAGATAGGTTCAAATGAAATGCAATTGAAAAAAGCAGAAAATCGGGAATTTTAGTCTCTTCAAAAAATATGCTGTGAGGAAATCAGCTGCATTGCAAAGGACCAAAAGATGCAAAAACTAAGCTCACAGATGTTGCAAAAGCAGGGGAAAAAGTCAAGGAGGAAGACACAACTTAGGGGGCAAGATGTGAGGGACATGGCATGAATACTTAAAATAATAAAAAAAAAAAGAAAAAATCTTTCCCAAAGTCAAAGCCATCAAAATGCAGGCAGGCCATACGCCAGCAAGGGCAGGCTCATGCAGCAAAGTTTGCCAAAATTGTTCCCCACTGAAGGCCAAAACAGAAAAGAAGGACTTACAAACACGCTGGAATGGAGACAACATCAAAGGAATTGCAATTGGAGGAGAAAAAAAGAACATTTGGGAAATTTAATGACTCTTAGAAAGTGGCCTGGGGTTTTAGCAGGTGCGGTGCAAAGGACCAAAAGGTGCCAAAACTAAGCTCACTGATGTTGCAAAAGCAGGGGAAAAAGTCAAGGAGGAAGACAACTTAGGGAGCAAGATATGAGGGACATGGCATGAATACTTAAAACAAAAAAAAAAAAAAAAAAAAAAAAAAGAAAAAAAACTTTCCCAAAGTCAAAGCCATCAAAATGCAGGCAGGCCATACGCCACCAAGGGCAGGCACATGCAGCAAAGCTTGCCAAAATTGATCCCCACTGAAGGCCAAAACAGAAAAGAAGGACTTACAAACACGCTGGAATGGAGACACCATCAAAGGAATTGCAATTGGAGGAGAAAAAAAGAAAATTTGGGAAATTTAATGACTCTAAGAAAGTGGCCTGGGGTTTTATCAGGTGCAGTGCAAAGGACCAAAAGGTGCCAAAACTAAGCTCACAGATGTTGCAAAAGCATGGTAAAAAGTCAAGGAGGAAGACACAACTTAGGGGGCAAGATATGAGGGACATGGCATGAACACTTCAGAAAACAACCAAAAAAAGAAAAAAATCTTTCCCAAAGTCAAAGCCATCAAAATGCAGGCAGGCCATACGCCAGCAAGTGCAGGCACATGCAGCAAAGCTTGCCAAAATTGATCCCCACTGAAAGCCAAAACAGAAAAGAAGGACTTACAATCACGCTGGAATGGAGACAACATGAAAGGAATTCAATTTTTATGAGAAAAAAAGAAAATTTGGGAAAGTTAGTGATTCTAAGAAAATGGCCTGGGTTTATATCAGGTGCAGTGCAAAGGACCAAAAGGTGCCAAAACTAAGCTCACAGATGTTGCAAAAGCAGGGGAAAAAGTCAAGGAGGAAGACACAACTTAGGGGGCAAGATGTGAGGGACATGGCATGAATACTTAAAATAATAAAAAAAAAAAAAAAAAGAAAAAATCTTTCCCAAAGTCAAAGCCATCAAAATGCAGGCAGGCCCTACGCCAGCAAGTGCAGGCACATGCAGCAAAGCTTGCCAAAATTGATCCCCACTGAAGGCCAAAACAGAAAAGAAGGACTTACAAACACGCTGGAATGGAGACACCATCAAAGGATTTGCAATTGGAGGAGAAAAAAAGAAAATTTGGGAAATTTATGACTCTTAGAAAGTGGCCTGGGGTTTATATCAGGTGCAGTGCAAAGGACCAAAAGATGCCAAAACTAAGCTCACAGATGTTGCAAAAGCAGGGGAAAAAGTCAAGGAGGAAGACGCAACTTAGGGAGCAAGATATGAGGGACATGGCATGAATACTTAAAACAAAAAAAAAAAAAAAAAAAAAAAGAAAAAATCTATCCCAAAGTCAAAGCCATCAAAATGCACGAACGCCATAGGCCAGCAAGTGCAGGCACATGCAGCAAAGCTTGCCAAAATTGATCCCCACTGAAGGCCAAAACAGAAAAGAAGGACTTACAAACACGCTGGAATGGAGACAACATCAAAGGAATTGCAATTGGAGGAGATAAAAAGAAAATTTAGGAAATTTAGTGACTCTAAGAAAATGGCCTGGGTTTATATCAGGTGCAGTGAAAAGGACCAAAAGGTGCCAAAACTAAGCTCACAGATGTTGCAAAAGCAGGGGAAAAAGTCAAGGAGGAAGACACAACTTAGGGGGCAAGATATGAGGGACATGGCATGAATACTTAAAATAATAAAAAAAAACAAAAGAAAAAATCTTTCCCAAAGTCAAAGCCATCAAAATGCAGGCAGGCCATACACCACCAAGGGCAGGCACATGCAGCAAAGCTTGCCAAAATTGATCCCCACTGAAGGCCAAAACAGAAAAGAAGGACTTACAAACACGCTGGAATGGAGACAGCATCAAAGGAATTGCAATTGGAGGAGAAAACAAAAAATTGGGAAATTTAGTGACTCTAAGAAAATGGCCTGGGTTTATATCAGGTGCAGTGCAAAGGACCAAAAGGTGCCAAAACTAAGCTCACAGATGTTGCAAAAGCAGGGGAAAAAGTCAAGGAGGAAGACACAACTTAGGGGGCAAGATGTGAGGGACATGGCATGAATACTAAAAATAATACAAAAAAAAAAAAAAAGAAAAAATCTTTCCCAAAGTCAAAGCCATCAAAATGCAGGCAGGCCATACGCCAGCAAGTGCAGGCACATGCAGCAAAGCTTCCCAAAATTGATCCACATTGAAGGCCAAAACAGAAAAGAAGGACTTACAAACACGCTGGAATGGAGACAACATGAAAGGAATTAAATTTCTATGAGAAAAAAAGAAAATTTGGGTAAGTTAGTGATTCTAAGAAAATGGCCTGGGTTTATATCAGGTGCAGTGCAAAGGACCAAAAGGTGCCAAAACTAAGCTCACAGATGTTACAAAAAGCAGGGGAAAAAGACAAGGAGGAAGACACAACTTAGGGGGCAAGATGTGAGGGACATGGCATGAATACTTAAAATATTAAAAAAAAAGAAAACAAAAAATCTTTCCCAAAGTCAAAGCCATCAAAATGCAGGCAGGCCATACGCCAGCAAGGGCAGGCACATGCAGCAAAGTTTGCCAAAATTGATCCCCACTGAAGGCCAAAACAGAAAAGAAGGACCTACAAACACGCTGGAATGGAGTCAACATCAAAGGATTTGCAATTGGAGGAGAAAAAAAGAAAATTTGGGAAATTCAGTGACTCTAAGAAAATGGCCTGGGTTTATATCAGGTGCAGTGCAAAGGACCAAAAGATGCAAAAACTAAGCTCACAGATGTTGCAAAAGCAGGGGAAAAATTGAAGGAGGCAGACACAACTTAGGGAGCAAGATATGAGGGACATGGCATGAGTACTTAAAACAAAAAAAAAAAAAAAAAAAAGAAAAAATCTTTCCCAAAGTCAAAGCCATCAAAATGCAGGCAGGCCATACGCCACCAAGGGCAGGCACATGCAGCAAAGTTTGCCAAAATTGATCCCCACTGAAGGCCAAATCAGAAAAGAAGGACTTACAAACACGCTGGAATGGATACAACATCAAAGGAATTGCAATTGGAGGAGAAAAATGAAAATTAGGGAAATTACTGACTCTAAAAAAATGGCCTGGGTTTATATCAGGTGCAGTGCAAAGGACCAAAAGGTGCCAAAACTAAGCTCACAGATGTTGCAAAAGCAGGGGAAAAAGACAAGGAGGAAGACACAACTTAGGGGGCAAGATGTGAGGGACATGGCATGAATACTTCCGAAAACAACCAAAAAAAGAAAAAAATCTTTCCCAAAGTCAAAGCCATCAAAAGGCATGGCCTGCCATCAAGTGCAGGGACATGCACCAAAGATTCCTCTATTGGTCCCCATTGAAATCGCAAGATTCCTTTTCCCTTCCCGAAAGGAAATGAAATTTCCTTTCGGGAAGGGAAAAGGAATCTTGCGAATCCCAAAAGAAAGACTTACAAACACTCTGGAAAGGAGATAGGTTCAAATGAAATGCAATTGAAAAAAGCAGAAAATCGGGAATTTTAGTCTCTTCAAAAAATAGGCTGTGAGGAAATCAGCTGCATTGCAAAGGACCAAAAGGTGCCAAAACTAAGCTAACAGATGTTGCAAAAGCAGGGGAAAAAGTCAAGGAGAAAGACACAACTTAGGGAACAAGATATGAGGGACATGGCATGAATACTTAAAACAAAAAAAAAAAAAAAAAAAAGAAAAAATCTATCCCAAAGTCAAAGCCATCAAAATGCAGGCAGGCCATAGGCCAGCAAGTGCAGGCACATGCAGCAAAGCTTGCCAAAATTGATCCCCACTGAAGGCCAAAACAGAAAAGAAGGACTTACAAACACGCTGGAATGGAGACAACATCAAAGGAATTGCAATTGGAGGAGAAAAAAAGAAAATTTGGGAAATTTAGTGACTCTAAGAAAATGGCCTGGGTTTATATCAGGTGCAGTGCAAAGGACCAAAAGATGCCAAAACTAAGCTCACAGATGTTGCAAAAGCAGGGGAAAAAGTGAAGGAGGAAGACACAACTTAGGGGGCAAGATGTGAGGGACATGGCATGAATACTTAAAATAATAAAAAAAAAAAAAGAAAAAATCTTTCCCAAAGTCAAAGCCATCAAAATGCAGGCAGGCCATACACCACCAAGGGCAGGCACATGCAGCAAAGCTTGCCAAAACTGATCCCCACTGAAGGCCAGAACAGAAAAGAAGGACTTACAAACACGCTGGAATGGAGACAGCATCAAAGGAATTGCAATTGGAGGAGAAAAAGAAAAACTGGGAAATTTAGTGACTCTAAGAAAATGGCCTGGGTTTATATCAGGTGCAGTGCAAAGGACCAAAAGGTGCCAAAACTAAGCTCACAGATGTTGCAAAAGCAGGGGAAAAAGTCAAGGAGGAAGACACAACTTAGGGGGCAAGATGTGAGGGACATGGCATGAATACTTAAAAAAATAAAAAAAAAAAAAAGAAAAAATCTTTCCCAAAGTCAAAGCCATCAAAATGCAGGCAGGCCATACGCCACCAAGGGCAGGCACATGCAGCAAAGCTTGCCAAAATTGATCCCCACTGAAGGCCAAAACAGAAAAGAAGGACTTACAAACACGCTGGAATGGAGACAGCATCAAAGGAATTGCAATTGGAGGAGAAAAAGAAAAATTGGGAAATTTAGTGACTCTAAGAAAATGGCCTGGGTTTATATCAGGTGCAGTGCAAAGGACCAAAAGGTGCCAAAACTAAGCTCACAGATGTTGCAAAAGCAGGGGAAAAAGTGAAGGAGGAAGACACAACTTAGGGGGCAAGATGTGAGGGACATGGCATGAATACTTAAAATAATAAAAAAAAAAAAAAAGAAAAAATCTTTCCCAAAGTCAAAGCCATCAAAATGCAGGCAGGCCATACGCCAGCAAGTGCAGGCACATGCAGCAAAGCTTGCCAAAATTGATCCCCACTGAAGGCCAAAACAGAAAAGAAGGACTTACAAACACGCTGGAATGGAGACACCATCAAAGGAATTGCAATTGGAGGAGAAAAAAAGAAAATTTGGGAAATTTAATGACTCTTAGAAAGTGGCCTGGGATTTTAGCAGGTGCAGTGCAAAGGACCAAAAGGTGCCGAAACTAAGCTCACAGATGTTGCAAAAGCAGGGGAAAAAGTCAAGGAGGAAGACACAACTTAGGGGGCAAGATGTGAGGGACATGGCATGAATACTTAAAACAAAAAAAAAAAAAAAAAGAAAAAATCTTTCCCAAAGTCAAAGCCATCAAAATGCAGGCAGGCCATACGCCACCAAGGGCAGGCACATGTAGCAAAGTTTGCCAAAATTGATCCCCACTGAAGGCCAAAACAGAAAAGAAGGACCTACAAACACGCTGGAATGGAGTCAACATCAAAGGATTTGCAATTGGAGGAGAAAAAAAGAAAATTTGGGAAATTTAGTGACTCTAAGAAAATGGCCTGGGTTTATATCAGGTGCATTGCAAAGGACCAAAAGATGCAAAAACTAAGCTCACAGATGTTGCAAAAGCAGGGGAAAAATTGAAGGAGGAAGACACAACTTAGGGAGCAAGATATGAGGGACAGGGCAAAGAAAAAATCCTTCCCAAAGTCAAAGCCATCAAAATGCAGGCAGGCCATACGCCAGCAAGTGCAGGCACATGCAGCAAAGCTTGCCAAAATTGATCCCCACTGAAGGCCAAAACAGAAAAGAAGGACTTACAAACACGCTGGAATGGAGACAGCATCAAAGGAATTGGAATTGGAGGAGAAAACAAAAAATTGGGAAATTTAGTGACTCTAAGAAAATGGCCTGGGTTTATATCAGGTGCAGTGCAAAGGACCAAAAGGTGCCAAAACTAAGCTCACAGATGTTGCAAAAGCAGGGGAAAAAGACAAGGAGGAAGACACAACTTACGGGGCAAGATGTGAGGGACATGGCATGAACACTTCAGAAAACAACCAAAAAAAGAAAAAAATCTTTCCCAAAGTCAACGCCATCAAAAGCCATGGCCTGCCATCAAGTGCAGGGACATGCACCAAAGATTCCTCTATTGGTCCCCATTGAAATCGCAAGATTCCTTTTCCCTTCCCGAAAGGAAATGAAATTTCCTTTCGGGAAGGGAAAAGGAATCTTGCGAATCCCAAAAGAAAGGCTTACAAACACTCTGGAAAGGAGATAGGTTCAAATGAAATGCAATTGAAAAAAGCAGAAAATCGGGAATTTTAGTCTCTTGAAAAAAATAGGCTGTGAGGAAATCAGCTGCATTGCAAAGGACCAAAAGGTGCCAAAACTAAGCTCACAGATGTTGCAAAAGCAGGGGAAAAAGTCAAGGAGGAAGACACAACTTAGGGGGCAAGATGTGAGGGACATGGCATGAATACTTAAAACAAAAAAAAAAAAAAAAAGAAAAAATCTTTCCCAAAGTCAAAGCCATCAAAATGCAGGCAGGCCATACACCACCAAGGGCAGGCACATGCAGCAAAGCTTGCCAAAATTGATCCCCACTGAAGGCCAAAACAGAAAAGAAGGACCTACAAACACGCTGGAATGGAGACACCATCAAAGGAATTGCAATTGGAGGAGAAAAAAAGAAAATTTGGGAAATTTAATGACTCTTAGAGAGTTGCCTGGGGTTTTAGCAGGTGCAGTGCAAAGGACCAAAAGATGCCAAAACTAAGCTCACAGATGTTGCAAAAGCAGGGGAAAAAGTCAAGGAGGAAGAAACAACTTAGGGGGCAAGATGTGAGGGACATGGCATGAATACTTAAAATAATAAAAAAAAAAAAAAAGAAAAAATCTTTCCCAAAGTCAAAGCCATCAAAATGCAGGCAGGCCATACGCCAGCAAGTGCAGGCACATGCAGCAAAGCTTGCCAAAATTGATCCCCACTGAAGGCCAGAACAGAAAAGAAGGACTTACAAACACGCTGGAATGGAGACAGCATCAAAGGAATTGCAATTGGAGGAGAAAAAGAAAAATTGGGAAATTTAATGACTCTTAGAAAGTGGCCTGGTGTTTTATCAGGTGCAGTGTAAAGGACCAAAAGATGCCAAAACTAAGCTCACAGATGTTGCAAAAGCAGGGTAAAAAGTCAAGGAGGAAGACAGAACTTAGGGGGCAAGATATGAGGGACATGGCATGAACACTTCAGAAAACAACCAAAAAAAGAAAAAAATCTTTCCCAAAGTCAAAGCCATCAAAATGCAGGCAGGCCATACACCACCAAGGGCAGGCACATGCAGCAAAGCTTGCCAAAATTGATCCCCACTGAAGGCCAAAACAGAAAAGAAGGACCTACAAACACGCTGGAATGGAGTCAACATCAAAGGATTTGCAATTGGAGGAGAAAAAAAGAAAATTTGGGAAATTTAGTGACTCTAAGAAAATGGCCTGGGTTTATATCAGGTGCATTGCAAAGGACCAAAAGATGCAAAAACTAAGCTCACAGATGTTGCAAAAGCAGGGGAAAAATTGAAGGAGGAAGACACAACTTAGGGAGCAAGATATGAGGGACAGGGCAAAGAAAAAATCCTTCCCAAAGTCAAAGCCATCAAAATGCAGGCAGGCCATACGCCAGCAAGTGCAGGCACATGCAGCAAAGCTTGCCAAAATTGATCCCCACTGAAGGCCAAAACAGAAAAGAAGGACTTACAAACACGCTGGAATGGAGACAGCATCAAAGGAATTGGAATTGGAGGAGAAAACAAAAAATTGGGAAATTTAGTGACTCTAAGAAAATGGCCTGGGTTTATATCAGGTGCAGTGCAAAGGACCAAAAGGTGCCAAAACTAAGCTCACAGATGTTGCAAAAGCAGGGGAAAAAGACAAGGAGGAAGACACAACTTACGGGGCAAGATGTGAGGGACATGGCATGAACACTTCAGAAAACAACCAAAAAAAGAAAAAAATCTTTCCCAAAGTCAACGCCATCAAAAGCCATGGCCTGCCATCAAGTGCAGGGACATGCACCAAAGATTCCTCTATTGGTCCCCATTGAAATCGCAAGATTCCTTTTCCCTTCCCGAAAGGAAATGAAATTTCCTTTCGGGAAGGGAAAAGGAATCTTGCGAATCCCAAAAGAAAGGCTTACAAACACTCTGGAAAGGAGATAGGTTCAAATGAAATGCAATTGAAAAAAGCAGAAAATCGGGAATTTTAGTCTCTTGAAAAAAATAGGCTGTGAGGAAATCAGCTGCATTGCAAAGGACCAAAAGGTGCCAAAACTAAGCTCACAGATGTTGCAAAAGCAGGGGAAAAAGACAAGGAGGAAGACACAACTTAGGGGGCAAGATGTGAGGGACATGGCATGAATACTTAAAACAAAAAAAAAAAAAAAAAGAAAAAATCTTTCCCAAAGTCAAAGCCATCAAAATGCAGGCAGGCCATACACCACCAAGGGCAGGCACATGCAGCAAAGCTTGCCAAAATTGATCCCCACTGAAGGCCAAAACAGAAAAGAAGGACCTACAAACACGCTGGAATGGAGACACCATCAAAGGAATTGCAATTGGAGGAGAAAAAAAGAAAATTTGGGAAATTTAATGACTCTTAGAGAGTTGCCTGGGGTTTTAGCATGTGCAGTGCAAAGGACCAAAAGATGCCAAAACTAAGCTCACAGATGTTGCAAAAGCAGGGGAAAAAGTCAAGGAGGAAGAAACAACTTAGGGGGCAAGATGTGAGGGACATGGCATGAATACTTAAAATAATAAAAAAAAAAAAAAGAAAAAATCTTACCCAAAGTCAAAGCCATCAAAATGCAGGCAGGCCATACACCACCAAGGGCAGGCACATGCAGCAAAGCTTGCCAAAATTGATCCCCACTGAAGGCCAAAACAGAAAAGAAGGACCTACAAACACGCTGGAATGGAGACACCATCAAAGGAATTGCAATTGGAGGAGAAAAAAAAAAATTGGGAAATTTAGTGACTCTAAGAAAATGGCCTGGGTTTATATCAGGTGCAGTGCAAAGGACCAAAATGTGCCAAATCTAAGCTCACAGATGTTGCAAAAGCAGGGGAAAAATTGAAGGAGGCAGACACAACTTAGGGAGCAAGATTTGAGGGACATGGCATGAATACTTAAAATAATAAAAAAAAAAAAAAGAAAAAATCTTACCCAAAATCAAAGCCATCAAAATGCAGGCAGGCCATACGCCAGCAAGTGCAGGCACATGCAGCAAAGCTTGCCAAAACTGATCCCCACTGAAGGCCAAAACAGAAAAGAAGGACTTACAAACACGCTGGAATGGAGACAACATGAAAGGAATTCAATTTCTATGAGAAAAAAAGAAAATTTGGGTAAGTTAGTGATTCTAAGAAAATGGCCTGGGTTTATATCAGGTGCAGTGCAAAGGACCAAAAGGTGCCAAAACTAAGCTCACAGATGTTGCAAAAGCAGGGGAAAAGACAAGGAGGAAGACACAACTTAGGGGGCAAGATGTGAGGGACATGGCATGAACACTTCAGAAAACAACCAAAAAAAGAAAAAAATCTTTCCCAAAGTCAAAGCCATCAAAAGGCATGGCCTGCCATCAAGTGCAGGGACATGCACCAAAGATTCCTCTATTGGTCCCCATTGAAATCGCAAGATTCCTTTTCCCTTCCCGAAAGGAAATGAAATTTCCTTTCGGGAAGGGAAAAGGAATCTTGCGAATCCCAAAAGAAAGGCTTACAAACACTCTGGAAAGGAGATAGGTTCAAATGAAATGCAATTGAAAAAAGCAGAAAATCGGGAATTTTAGTCTCTTCAAAAAATATGCTGTGAGGAAATCAGCTGCATTGCAAAGGACCAAAAGATGCAAAAACTAAGCTCACAGATGTTGCAAAAGCAGGGGAAAAAGTCAAGGAGGAAGACACAACTTAGGGGGCAAGATGTGAGGGACATGGCATGAATACTTAAAATAATAAAAAAAAAAAGAAAAAATCTTTCCCAAAGTCAAAGCCATCAAAATGCAGGCAGGCCATACGCCAGCAAGGGCAGGCTCATGCAGCAAAGTTTGCCAAAATTGATCCCCACTGAAGGCCAAAACAGAAAAGAAGGACTTACAAACACGCTGGAATGGAGACAACATCAAAGGAATTGCAATTGGAGGAGAAAAAAAGAACATTTGGGAAATTTAATGACTCTTAGAAAGTGGCCTGGGGTTTTAGCAGGTGCAGTGCAAAGGACCAAAAGGTGCCAAAACTAAGCTCACAGATGTTGCAAAAGCAGGGGAAAAAGTCAAGGAGGAAGACAACTTAGGGAGCAAGATATGAGGGACATGGCATGAATACTTAAAACAAAAAAAAAAAAAAAAAAAAAAAAAGAAAAAAAACTTTCCCAAAGTCAAAGCCATCAAAATGCAGGCAGGCCATACGCCACCAAGGGCAGGCACATGCAGCAAAGCTTGCCAAAATTGATCCCCACTGAAGGCCAAAACAGAAAAGAAGGACTTACAAACACGCTGGAATGGAGACACCATCAAAGGAATTGCAATTGGAGGAGAAAAAAAGAAAATTTGGGAAATTTAATGACTCTAAGAAAGTGGCCTGGGGTTTTATCAGGTGCAGTGCAAAGGACCAAAAGGTGCCAAAACTAAGCTCACAGATGTTGCAAAAGCATGGTAAAAAGTCAAGGAGGAAGACACAACTTAGGGGGCAAGATATGAGGGACATGGCATGAACACTTCAGAAAACAACCAAAAAAAGAAAAAAATCTTTCCCAAAGTCAAAGCCATTAAAATGCAGGCAGGCCATACGCCAGCAAGTGCAGGCACATGCAGCAAAGCTTGCCAAAATTGATCCCCACTGAAGGCCAAAACAGAAAAGAAGGACTTACAATCACGCTGGAATGGAGACAACATGAAAGGAATTCAATTTTTATGAGAAAAAAAGAAAATTTGGGAAAGTTAGTGATTCTAAGAAAATGGCCTGGGTTTCTATCAGGTGCAGTGCAAAGGACCAAAAGGTGCCAAAACTAAGCTCACAGATGTTGCAAAAGCAGGGGAAAAAGTCAAGGAGGAAGACACAACTTAGGGGGCAAGATGTGAGGGACATGGCATGAATACTTAAAATAATAAAAAAAAAAAAAAAAGAAAAAATCTTTCCCAAAGTCAAAGCCATCAAAATGCAGGCAGGCCCTACGCCAGCAAGTGCAGGCACATGCAGCAAAGCTTGCCAAAATTGATCCCCACTGAAGGCCAAAACAGAAAAGAAGGACTTACAAACACGCTGGAATGGAGACACCATCAAAGGATTTGCAATTGGAGGAGAAAAAAAGAAAATTTGGGAAATTTATGACTCTTAGAAAGTGGCCTGGGGTTTATATCAGGTGCAGTGCAAAGGACCAAAAGATGCCAAAACTAAGCTCACAGATGTTGCAAAAGCAGGGGAAAAAGTCAAGGAGGAAGACGCAACTTAGGGAGCAAGATATGAGGGACATGGCATGAATACTTAAAACAAAAAAAAAAAAAAAAAAAAAAGAAAAAATCTATACCAAAGTCAAAGCCATCAAAATGCACGAACGCCATAGGCCAGCAAGTGCAGGCACATGCAGCAAAGCTTGCCAAAATTGATCCCCACTGAAGGCCAAAACAGAAAAGAAGGACTTACAAACACGCTGGAATGGAGACAACATCAAAGGAATTGCAATTGGAGGAGATAAAAAGAAAATTTAGGAAATTTAGTGACTCTAAGAAAATGGCCTGGGTTTATATCAGGTGCAGTGAAAAGGACCAAAAGGTGCCAAAACTAAGCTCACAGATGTTGCAAAAGCAGGGGAAAAAGTCAAGGAGGAAGACACAACTTAGGGGGCAAGATATGAGGGACATGGCATGAATACTTAAAATAATAAAAAAAAAACAAAAGAAAAAATCTTTCCCAAAGTCAAAGCCATCAAAATGCAGGCAGGCCATACACCACCAAGGGCAGGCACATGCAGCAAAGCTTGCCAAAATTGATCCCCACTGAAGGCCAAAACAGAAAAGAAGGACTTACAAACACGCTGGAATGGAGACAGCATCAAAGGAATTGCAATTGGAGGAGAAAAAAAAAAATTGGGAAATTTAGTGACTCTAAGAAAATGGCCTGGGTTTATATCAGGTGCAGTGCAAAGGACCAAAAGGTGCCAAAACTAAGCTCACAGATGTTGCAAAAGCAGGGGAAAAAGTCAAGGAGGAAGACACAACTTAGGGGGCAAGATGTGAGGGACATGGCATGAATACTAAAAATAATACAAAAAAAAAAAAAAAGAAAAAATCTTTCCCAAAGTCAAAGCCATCAAAATGCAGGCAGGCCATACGCCAGCAAGTGCAGGCACATGCAGCAAAGCTTCCCAAAATTGATCCACATTGAAGGCCAAAACAGAAAAGAAGGACTTACAAACACGCTGGAATGGAGACAACATGAAAGGAATTCAATTTCTATGAGAAAAAAAGAAAATTTGGGTAAGTTAGTGATTCTAAGAAAATGGCCTGGGTTTATATCAGGTGCAGTGCAAAGGACCAAAAGGTGCCAAAACTAAGCTCACAGATGTTACAAAAAGCAGGGGAAAAAGACAAGGAGGAAGACACAACTTAGGGGGCAAGATGTGAGGGACATGGCATGAATACTTAAAATATTAAAAAAAAAGAAAACAAAAAATCTTTCCCAAAGTCAAAGCCATCAAAATGCAGGCAGGCCATACGCCAGCAAGGGCAGGCACATGCAGCAAAGTTTGCCAAAATTGATCCCCACTGAAGGCCAAAACAGAAAAGAAGGACCTACAAACACGCTGGAATGGAGTCAACATCAAAGGATTTGCAATTGGAGGAGAAAAAAAGAAAATTTGGGAAATTCAGTGACTCTAAGAAAATGGCCTGGGTTTATATCAGGTGCAGTGCAAAGGACCAAAAGATGCAAAAACTGAGCTCACAGATGTTGCAAAAGCAGGGGAAAAATTGAAGGAGGCAGACACAACTTAGGGAGCAAGATATGAGGGACATGGCATGAGTACTTAAAACAAAAAAAAAAAAAAAAAAAAGAAAAAATCTTTCCCAAAGTCAAAGCCATCAAAATGCAGGCAGGCCATACGCCACCAAGGGCAGGCACATGCAGCAAAGTTTGCCAAAATTGATCCCCACTGAAGGCCAAATCAGAAAAGAAGGACTTACAAACACGCTGGAATGGATACATCATCAAAGGAATTGCAATTGGAGGAGAAAAATGAAAATTAGGGAAATTACTGACTCTAAAAAAATGGCCTGGGTTTATATCAGGTGCAGTGCAAAGGACCAAAAGGTGCCAAAACTAAGCTCACAGATGTTGCAAAAGCAGGGGAAAAAGACAAGGAGGAAGACACAACTTAGGGGGCAAGATGTGAGGGACATGGCATGAATACTTCCGAAAACAACCAAAAAAAGAAAAAAATCTTTCCCAAAGTCAAAGCCATCAAAAGGCATGGCCTGCCATCAAGTGCAGGGACATGCACCAAAGATTCCTCTATTGGTCCCCATTGAAATCGCAAGATTCCTTTTCCCTTCCCGAAAGGAAATGAAATTTCCTTTCGGGAAGGGAAAAGGAATCTTGCGAATCCCAAAAGAAAGACTTACAAACACTCTGGAAAGGAGATAGGTTCAAATGAAATGCAATTGAAAAAAGCAGAAAATCGGGAATTTTAGTCTCTTCAAAAAATAAGCTGTGAGGAAATCAGCTGCATTGCAAAGGACCAAAAGGTGCCAAAACTAAGCTAACAGATGTTGCAAAAGCAGGGGAAAAAGTCAAGGAGAAAGACACAACTTAGGGAACAAGATATGAGGGACATGGCATGAATACTTAAAACAAAAAAAAAAAAAAAAAAAAAGAAAAAATCTATCCCAAAGTCAAAGCCATCAAAATGCAGGCAGGCCATAGGCCAGCAAGTGCAGGCACATGCAGCAAAGCTTGCCAAAATTGATCCCCACTGAAGGCCAAAACAGAAAAGAAGGACTTACAAACACGCTGGAATGGAGACAACATCAAAGGAATTGCAATTGGAGGAGAAAAAGAAAAACTGGGAAATTTAGTGACTCTAAGAAAATGGCCTGGGTTTATATCAGGTGCAGTGCAAAGGACCAAAAGGTGCCAAAACTAAGCTCACAGATGTTGCAAAAGCAGGGGAAAAAGTCAAGGAGGAAGACACAACTTAGGGGGCAAGATGTGAGGGACATGGCATGAATACTTAAAAAAATAAAAAAAAAAAAAAGAAAAAATCTTTCCCAAAGTCAAAGCCATCAAAATGCAGGCAGGCCATATGCCACCAAGGGCAGGCACATGCAGCAAAGCTTGCCAAAATTGATCCCCACTGAAGGCCAAAACAGAAAAGAAGGACTTACAAACACGCTGGAATGGAGACAGCATCAAAGGAATTGCAATTGGAGGAGAAAAAGAAAAATTGGGAAATTTAGTGACTCTAAGAAAATGGCCTGGGTTTATATCAGGTGCAGTGCAAAGGACCAAAAGGTGCCAAAACTAAGCTCACAGATGTTGCAAAAGCAGGGGAAAAAGTGAAGGAGGAAGACACAACTTAGGGGGCAAGATGTGAGGGACATGGCATGAATACTTAAAATAATAAAAAAAAAAAAAAGAAAAAATCTTTCCCAAAGTCAAAGCCATCAAAATGCAGGCAGGCCATACGCCAGCAAGTGCAGGCACATGCAGCAAAGCTTGCCAAAATTGATCCCCACTGAAGGCCAAAACAGAAAAGAAGGACTTACAAACACGCTGGAATGGAGACACCATCAAAGGAATTGCAATTGGAGGAGAAAAAAAGAAAATTTGGGAAATTTAATGACTCTTAGAAAGTGGCCTGGGATTTTAGCAGGTGCAGTGCAAAGGACCAAAAGGTGCCGAAACTAAGCTCACAGATGTTGCAAAAGCAGGGGAAAAAGTCAAGGAGGAAGACACAACTTAGGGGGCAAGATGTGAGGGACATGGCATGAATACTTAAAACAAAAAAAAAAAAAAAAAGAAAAAATCTTTCCCAAAGTCAAAGCCATCAAAATGCAGGCAGGCCATACGCCACCAAGGGCAGGCACATGTAGCAAAGTTTGCCAAAATTGATCCCCACTGAAGGCCAAAACAGAAAAGAAGGACCTACAAACACGCTGGAATGGAGTCAACATCAAAGGATTTGCAATTGGAGGAGAAAAAAAGAAAATTTGGGAAATTTAGTGACTCTAAGAAAATGGCCTGGGTTTATATCAGGTGCATTGCAAAGGACCAAAAGATGCAAAAACTAAGCTCACAGATGTTGCAAAAGCAGGGGAAAAATTGAAGGAGGAAGACACAACTTAGGGAGCAAGATATGAGGGACAGGGCAAAGAAAAAATCCTTCCCAAAGTCAAAGCCATCAAAATGCAGGCAGGCCATACGCCAGCAAGTGCAGGCACATGCAGCAAAGCTTGCCAAAATTGATCCCCACTGAAGGCCAAAAGAGAAAAGAAGGACTTACAAACACGCTGGAATGGAGACAGCATCAAAGGAATTGGAATTGGAGGAGAAAACAAAAAATTGGGAAATTTAGTGACTCTAAGAAAATGGCCTGGGTTTATATCAGGTGCAGTGCAAAGGACCAAAAGGTGCCAAAACTAAGCTCACAGATGTTGCAAAAGCAGGGGAAAAAGACAAGGAGGAAGACACAACTTACGGGGCAAGATGTGAGGGACATGGCATGAACACTTCAGAAAACAACCAAAAAAAGAAAAAAATCTTTCCCAAAGTCAACGCCATCAAAAGCCATGGCCTGCCATCAAGTGCAGGGACATGCACCAAAGATTCCTCTATTGGTCCCCATTGAAATCGCAAGATTCCTTTTCCCTTCCCGAAAGGAAATGAAATTTCCTTTCGGGAAGGGAAAAGGAATCTTGCGAATCCCAAAAGAAAGGCTTACAAACACTCTGGAAAGGAGATAGGTTCAAATGAAATGCAATTGAAAAAAGCAGAAAATCGGGAATTTTAGTCTCTTCAAAAAATATGCTGTGAGGAAATCAGCTGCATTGCAAAGGACCAAAAGATGCAAAAACTAAGCTCACAGATGTTGCAAAAGCAGGGGAAAAAGTCAAGGAGGAAGACACAACTTAGGGGGCAAGATGTGAGGGACATGGCATGAATACTTAAAATAATAAAAAAAAAAAGAAAAAATCTTTCCCAAAGTCAAAGCCATCAAAATGCAGGCAGGCCATACGCCAGCAAGGGCAGGCTCATGCAGCAAAGTTTGCCAAAATTGATCCCCACTGAAGGCCAAAACAGAAAAGAAGGACTTACAAACACGCTGGAATGGAGACAACATCAAAGGAATTGCAATTGGAGGAGAAAAAAAGAACATTTGGGAAATTTAATGACTCTTAGAAAGTGGCCTGGGGTTTTAGCAGGTGCAGTGCAAAGGACCAAAAGGTGCCAAAACTAAGCTCACAGATGTTGCAAAAGCAGGGGAAAAAGTCAAGGAGGAAGACAACTTAGGGAGCAAGATATGAGGGACATGGCATGAATACTTAAAACAAAAAAAAAAAAAAAAAAAAAAAAAGAAAAAAAACTTTCCCAAAGTCAAAGCCATCAAAATGCAGGCAGGCCATACGCCACCAAGGGCAGGCACATGCAGCAAAGCTTGCCAAAATTGATCCCCACTGAAGGCCAAAATAGAAAAGAAGGACTTACAAACACGCTGGAATGGAGACACCATCAAAGGAATTGCAATTGGAGGAGAAAAAAAGAAAATTTGGGAAATTTAATGACTCTAAGAAAGTGGCCTGGGGTTTTATCAGGTGCAGTGCAAAGGACCAAAAGGTGCCAAAACTAAGCTCACAGATGTTGCAAAAGCATGGTAAAAAGTCAAGGAGGAAGACACAACTTAGGGGGCAAGATATGAGGGACATGGCATGAACACTTCAGAAAACAACCAAAAAAAGAAAAAAATCTTTCCCAAAGTCAAAGCCATTAAAATGCAGGCAGGCCATACGCCAGCAAGTGCAGGCACATGCAGCAAAGCTTGCCAAAATTGATCCCCACTGAAAGCCAAAACAGAAAAGAAGGACTTACAATCACGCTGGAATGGAGACAACATGAAAGGAATTCAATTTTTATGAGAAAAAAAGAAAATTTGGGAAAGTTAGTGATTCTAAGAAAATGGCCTGGGTTTATATCAGGTGCAGTGCAAAGGACCAAAAGGTGCCAAAACTAAGCTCACAGATGTTGCAAAAGCAGGGGAAAAAGTCAAGGAGGAAGACACAACTTAGGGGGCAAGATGTGAGGGACATGGCATGAATACTTAAAATAATAAAAAAAAAAAAAAAAAGAAAAAATCTTTCCCAAAGTCAAAGCCATCAAAATGCAGGCAGGCCCTACGCCAGCAAGTGCAGGCACATGCAGCAAAGCTTGCCAAAATTGATCCCCACTGAAGGCCAAAACAGAAAAGAAGGACTTACAAACACGCTGGAATGGAGACACCATCAAAGGATTTGCAATTGGAGGAGAAAAAAAGAAAATTTGGGAAATTTATGACTCTTAGAAAGTGGCCTGGGTTTATATCAGGTGCAGTGCAAAGGACCAAAAGATGCCAAAACTAAGCTCACAGATGTTGCAAAAGCAGGGGAAAAAGTCAAGGAGGAAGACGCAACTTAGGGAGCAAGATACGAGGGACATGGCATGAATACTTAAAACAAAAAAAAAAAAAAAAAAAAAAGAAAAAATCTATCCCAAAGTCAAAGCCATCAAAATGCACGAACGCCATAGGCCAGCAAGTGCAGGCACATGCAGCAAAGCTTGCCAAAATTGATCCCCACTGAAGGCCAAAACAGAAAAGAAGGACTTACAAACACGCTGGAATGGAGACAACATCAAAGGAATTGCAATTGGAGGAGATAAAAAGAAAATTTAGGAAATTTAGTGACTCTAAGAAAATGGCCTGGGTTTATATCAGGTGCAGTGAAAAGGACCAAAAGGTGCCAAAACTAAGCTCACAGATGTTGCAAAAGCAGGGGAAAAAGTCAAGGAGGAAGACACAACTTAGGGGGCAAGATATGAGGGACATGGCATGAATACTTAAAATAATAAAAAAAAACAAAAGAAAAAATCTTTCCCAAAGTCAAAGCCATCAAAATGCAGGCAGGCCATACACCACCAAGGGCAGGCACATGCAGCAAAGCTTGCCAAAATTGATCCCCACTGAAGGCCAAAACAGAAAAGAAGGACTTACAAACACGCTGGAATGGAGACAGCATCAAAGGAATTGCAATTGGAGGAGAAAAAAAATAATTGGGAAATTTAGTGACTCTAAGAAAATGGCCTGGGTTTATATCAGGTGCAGTGCAAAGGACCAAAAGGTGCCAAAACTAAGCTCACAGATGTTGCAAAAGCAGGGGAAAAAGTCAAGGAGGAAGACACAACTTAGGGGGCAAGATGTGAGGGACATGGCATGAATACTTAAAAAAATAAAAAAAAAAAAAAGAAAAAATCTTTCCCAAAGTCAAAGCCATCAAAATGCAGGCAGGCCATACGCCAGCAAGTGCAGGCACATGCAGCAAAGCTTCCCAAAATTGATCCACATTGAAGGCCAAAACAGAAAAGAAGGACTTACAAACACGCTGGAATGGAGACAACATGAAAGGAATTCAATTTCTATGAGAAAAAAAGAAAATTTGGGTAAGTTAGTGATTCTAAGAAAATGGCCTGGGTTTATATCAGGTGCAGTGCAAAGGACCAAAAGGTGCCAAAACTAAGCTCACAGATGTTACAAAAAGCAGGGGAAAAAGACAAGGAGGAAGACACAACTTAGTGGGCAAGATGTGAGGGACATGGCATGAATACTTAAAATATTAAAAAAAAAGAAAACAAAAAATCTTTCCCAAAGTCAAAGCCATCAAAATGCAGGCAGGCCATACGCCAGCAAGGGCAGGCACATGCAGCAAAGTTTGCCAAAATTGATCCCCACTGAAGGCCAAAACAGAAAAGAAGGACCTACAAACACGCTGGAATGGAGTCAACATCAAAGGATTTGCAATTGGAGGAGAAAAAAAGAAAATTTGGGAAATTCAGTGACTCTAAGAAAATGGCCTGGGTTTATATCAGGTGCAGTGCAAAGGACCAAAAGATGCAAAAACTAAGCTCACAGATGTTGCAAAAGCAGGGGAAAAATTGAAGGAGGCAGACACAACTTAGGGAGCAAGATATGAGGGACATGGCATGAGTACTTAAAACAAAAAAAAAAAAAAAAAAAAGAAAAAATCTTTCCCAAAGTCAAAGCCATCAAAATGCAGGCAGGCCATACGCCACCAAGGGCAGGCACATGCAGCAAAGTTTGCCAAAATTGATCCCCACTGAAGGCCAAATCAGAAAAGAAGGACTTACAAACACGCTGGAATGGATACAACATCAAAGGAATTGCAATTGGAGGAGAAAAATGAAAATTAGGGAAATTACTGACTCTAAAAAAATGGCCTGGGTTTATATCAGGTGCAGTGCAAAGGACCAAAAGGTGCCAAAACTAAGCTCACAGATGTTGCAAAAGCAGGGGAAAAAGACAAGGAGGAAGACACAACTTAGGGGGCAAGATGTGAGGGACATGGCATGAATACTTCCGAAAACAACCAAAAAAAGAAAAAAATCTTTCCCAAAGTCAAAGCCATCAAAAGGCATGGCCTGCCATCAAGTGCAAGGACATGCACCAAAGATTCCTCTATTGGTCCCCATTGAAATCGCAAGATTCCTTTTCCCTTCCCGAAAGGAAATGAAATTTCCTTTCGGGAAGGGAAAAGGAATCTTGCGAATCCCAAAAGAAAGACTTACAAACACTCTGGAAAGGAGATAGGTTCAAATGAAATGCAATTGAAAAAAGCAGAAAATCGGGAATTTTAGTCTCTTCAAAAAATAGGATGTGAGGAAATCAGCTGCATTGCAAAGGACCAAAAGGTGCCAAAACTAAGCTAACAGATGTTGCAAAAGCAGGGGAAAAAGTCAAGGAGAAAGACACAACTTAGGGAACAAGATATGAGGGACATGGCATGAATACTTAAAACAAAAAAAAAAAAAAAAAAAAAGAAAAAATCTATCCCAAAGTCAAAGCCATCAAAATGCAGGCAGGCCATAGGCCAGCAAGTGCAGGCACATGCAGCAAAGCTTGCCAAAACTGATCCCCACTGAAGGCCAAAACAGAAAAGAAGGACTTACAAACACGCTGGAATGGAGACAACATCAAAGGAATTGCAATTGGAGGAGAAAAAAAGAAAATTTGGGAAATTTAGTGACTCTAAGAAAATGGCCTGGGTTTATATCAGGTGCAGTGCAAAGGACCAAAAGATGCCAAAACTAAGCTCACAGATGTTGCAAAAGCAGGGGAAAAAGTGAAGGAGGAAGACACAACTTAGGGGGCAAGATGTGAGGGACATGGCATGAATACTTAAAATAATAAAAAAAAAAAAAGAAAAAATCTTTCCCAAAGTCAAAGCCATCAAAATGCAGGCAGGCCATACACCACCAAGGGCAGGCACATGCAGCAAAGCTTGCCAAAACTGATCCCCACTGAAGGCCAGAACAGAAAAGAAGGACTTACAAACACGCTGGAATGGAGACAGCATCAAAGGAATTGCAATTGGAGGAGAAAAAGAAAAACTGGGAAATTTAGTGACTCTAAGAAAATGGCCTGGGTTTATATCAGGTGCAGTGCAAAGGACCAAAAGGTGCCAAAACTAAGCTCACAGATGTTGCAAAAGCAGGGGAAAAAGTCAAGGAGGAAGACACAACTTAGGGGGCAAGATGTGAGGGACATGGCATGAATACTTAAAAAAATAAAAAAAAAAAAAAGAAAAAATCTTTCCCAAAGTCAAAGCCATCAAAATGCAGGCAGGCCATACGCCACCAAGGGCAGGCACATGCAGCAAAGCTTGCCAAAATTGATCCCCACTGAAGGCCAAAACAGAAAAGAAGGACTTACAAACACGCTGGAATGGAGACAGCATCAAAGGAATTGCAATTGGAGGAGAAAAAGAAAAATTGGGAAATTTAGTGACTCTAAGAAAATGGCCTGGGTTTATATCAGGTGCAGTGCAAAGGACCAAAAGGTGCCAAAACTAAGCTCACAGATGTTGCAAAAGCAGGGGAAAAAGTGAAGGAGGAAGACACAACTTAGGGGGCAAGATGTGAGGGACATGGCATGAATACTTAAAATAATAAAAAAAAAAAAAAGAAAAAATCTTTCCCAAAGTCAAAGCCATCAAAATGCAGGCAGGCCATACGCCAGCAAGTGCAGGCACATGCAGCAAAGCTTGCCAAAATTGATCCCCACTGAAGGCCAAAACAGAAAAGAAGGACTTACAAACACGCTGGAATGGAGACACCATCAAAGGAATTGCAATTGGAGGAGAAAAAAAGAAAATTTGGGAACATTAATGACTCTTAGAAAGTGGCCTGGGATTTTAGCAGGTGCAGTGCAAAGGACCAAAAGGTGCCGAAACTAAGCTCACAGATGTTGCAAAAGCAGGGGAAAAAGTCAAGGAGGAAGACAGAACTTAGGGGGCAAGATGTGAGGGACATGGCATGAATACTTAAAACAAAAAAAAAAAAAAAAAGAAAAAATCTTTCCCAAAGTCAAAGCCATCAAAATGCAGGCAGGCCATACGCCACCAAGGGCAGGCACATGCAGCAAAGCTTGCCAAAATTGATCCCCACTGAAGGCCAGAACAGAAAAGAAGGACTTACAAACACGCTGGAATGGAGACAGCATCAAAGGAATTGCAATTGGAGGAGAAAAAGAAAAATTGGGAAATTTAATGACTCTTAGAAAGTGGCCTGGTGTTTTATCAGGTGCAGTGTAAAGGACCAAAAGATGCCAAAACTAAGCTCACAGATGTTGCAAAAGCAGGGTAAAAAGTCAAGGAGGAAGACAGAACTTAGGGGGCAAGATATGAGGGACATGGCATGAACACTTCAGAAAACAACCAAAAAAAGAAAAAAATCTTTCCCAAAGTCAAAGCCATCAAAATGCAGGCAGGCCATACACCAGCAAGGGCAGGCACATGCAGCAAAGCTTGCCAAAATTGATCCCCACTGAAGGCCAAAACAGAAAAGAAGGACCTACAAACACGCTGGAATGGAGTCAACATCAAAGGATTTGCAATTGGAGGAGAAAAAAAGAAAATTTGGGAAATTTAGTGACTCTAAGAAAATGGCCTGGGTTTATATCAGGTGCATTGCAAAGGACCAAAAGATGCAAAAACTAAGCTCACAGATGTTGCAAAAGCAGGGGAAAAATTGAAGGAGGAAGACACAACTTAGGGAGCAAGATATGAGGGACAGGGCAAAGAAAAAATCCTTCCCAAAGTCAAAGCCATCAAAATGCAGGCAGGCCATACGCCAGCAAGTGCAGGCACATGCAGCAAAGCTTGCCAAAATTGATCCCCACTGAAGGCCAAAACAGAAAAGAAGGACTTACAAACACGCTGGAATGGAGACAGCATCAAAGGAATTGGAATTGGAGGAGAAAACAAAAAATTGGGAAATTTAGTGACTCTAAGAAAATGGCCTGGGTTTATATCAGGTGCAGTGCAAAGGACCAAAAGGTGCCAAAACTAAGCTCACAGATGTTGCAAAAGCAGGGGAAAAAGACAAGGAGGAAGACACAACTTACGGGGCAAGATGTGAGGGACATGGCATGAACACTTCAGAAAACAACCAAAAAAAGAAAAAAATCTTTCCCAAAGTCAACGCCATCAAAAGCCATGGCCTGCCATCAAGTGCAGGGACATGCACCAAAGATTCCTCTATTGGTCCCCATTGAAATCGCAAGATTCCTTTTCCCTTCCCGAAAGGAAATGAAATTTCCTTTCGGGAAGGGAAAAGGAATCTTGCGAATCCCAAAAGAAAGGCTTACAAACACTCTGGAAAGGAGATAGGTTCAAATGAAATGCAATTGAAAAAAGCAGAAAATCGGGAATTTTAGTCTCTTGAAAAAAATAGGCTGTGAGGAAATCAGCTGCATTGCAAAGGACCAAAAGGTGCCAAAACTAAGCTCACAGATGTTGCAAAAGCAGGGGAAAAAGTCAAGGAGGAAGACACAACTTAGGGGGCAAGATGTGAGGGACATGGCATGAATACTTAAAACAAAAAAAAAAAAAAAAAGAAAAAATCTTTCCCAAAGTCAAAGCCATCAAAATGCAGGCAGGCCATACACCACCAAGGGCAGGCACATGCAGCAAAGCTTGCCAAAATTGATCCCCACTGAAGGCCAAAACAGAAAAGAAGGACCTACAAACACGCTGGAATGGAGTCAACATCAAAGGATTTGCAATTGGAGGAGAAAAAAAGAAAATTTGGGAAATTTAGTGACTCTAAGAAAATGGCCTGGGTTTATATCAGGTGCATTGCAAAGGACCAAAAGATGCAAAAACTAAGCTCACAGATGTTGCAAAAGCAGGGGAAAAATTGAAGGAGGAAGACACAACTTAGGGAGCAAGATATGAGGGACAGGGCAAAGAAAAAATCCTTCCCAAAGTCAAAGCCATCAAAATGCAGGCAGGCCATACGCCAGCAAGTGCAGGCACATGCAGCAAAGCTTGCCAAAATTGATCCCCACTGAAGGCCAAAACAGAAAAGAAGGACTTACAAACACGCTGGAATGGAGACAGCATCAAAGGAATTGGAATTGGAGGAGAAAACAAAAAATTGGGAAATTTAGTGACTCTAAGAAAATGGCCTGGGTTTATATCAGGTGCAGTGCAAAGGACCAAAAGGTGCCAAAACTAAGCTCACAGATGTTGCAAAAGCAGGGGAAAAAGACAAGGAGGAAGACACAACTTACGGGGCAAGATGTGAGGGACATGGCATGAACACTTCAGAAAACAACCAAAAAAAGAAAAAAATCTTTCCCAAAGTCAACGCCATCAAAAGCCATGGCCTGCCATCAAGTGCAGGGACATGCACCAAAGATTCCTCTATTGGTCCCCATTGAAATCGCAAGATTCCTTTTCCCTTCCCGAAAGGAAATGAAATTTCCTTTCGGGAAGGGAAAAGGAATCTTGCGAATCCCAAAAGAAAGGCTTACAAACACTCTGGAAAGGAGATAGGTTCAAATGAAATGCAATTGAAAAAAGCAGAAAATCGGGAATTTTAGTCTCTTGAAAAAAATAGGCTGTGAGGAAATCAGCTGCATTGCAAAGGACCAAAAGGTGCCAAAACTAAGCTCACAGATGTTGCAAAAGCAGGGGAAAAAGTCAAGGAGGAAGACACAACTTAGGGGGCAAGATGTGAGGGACATGGCATGAATACTTAAAACAAAAAAAAAAAAAAAAAGAAAAAATCTTTCCCAAAGTCAAAGCCATCAAAATGCAGGCAGGCCATACGCCAGCAAGGGCAGGCACATGCAGCAAAGCTTGCCAAAATTGATCCCCACTGAAGGCCAAAACAGAAAAGAAGGACCTACAAACACGTTGGAATGGAGACACCATCAAAGGAATTGCAATTGGAGGAGAAAAAAAGAAAATTTGGGAAATTTAATGACTCTTAGAGAGTTGCCTGGGGTTTTAGCAGGTGCAGTGCAAAGGACCAAAAGATGCCAAAACTAAGCTCACAGATGTTGCAAAAGCAGGGGAAAAAGTCAAGGAGGAAGAAACAACTTAGGGGGCAAGATGTGAGGGACATGGCATGAATACTTAAAATAATAAAAAAAAAAAAAAGAAAAAATCTTTCCCAAAGTCAAAGCCATCAAAATGCAGGCAGGCCATACGCCAGCAAGTGCAGGCACATGCAGCAAAGCTTGCCAAAATTGATCCCCACTGAAGGCCAGAACAGAAAAGAAGGACTTAAAAACACGCTGGAATGGAGACAACATTAAAGGAATTGCAATTGGAGGAGAAAAAGAAAAATTGGGAAATTTAATGACTCTTAGAAAGTGGCCTGGTGTTTTATCAGGTGCAGTGTAAAGGACCAAAAGATGCCAAAACTAAGCTCACAGATGTTGCAAAAGCAGGGTAAAAAGTCAAGGAGGAAGACAGAACTTAGGGGGCAAGATATGAGGGACATGGCATGAACACTTCAGAAAACAACCAAAAAAAGAAAAAAATCTTTCCCAAAGTCAAAGCCATCAAAATGCAGGCAGGCCATACACCACCAAGGGCAGGCACATGCAGCAAAGCTTGCCAAAATTGATCCCCACTGAAGGCCAAAACAGAAAAGAAGGACCTACAAACACGCTGGAATGGAGACACCATCAAAGGAATTGCAATTGGAGGAGAAAAAAAAAAATTGGGAAATTTAGTGACTCTAAGAAAATGGCCTGGGTTTATATCAGGTGCAGTGCAAAGGACCAAAATGTGCCAAATCTAAGCTCACAGATGTTGCAAAAGCAGGGGAAAAATTGAAGGAGGCAGACACAACTTAGGGAGCAAGATGTGAGGGACATGGCATGAATACTTAAAATAATAAAAAAAAAAAAAAGAAAAAATCTTACCCAAAATCAAAGCCATCAAAATGCAGGCAGGCCATACGCCAGCAAGTGCAGGCACATGCAGCAAAGCTTGCCAAAACTGATCCCCACTGAAGGCCAAAACAGAAAAGAAGGACTTACAAACACGCTGGAATGGAGACAACATGAAAGGAATTCAATTTCTATGAGAAAAAAAGAAAATTTGGGTAAGTTAGTGATTCTAAGAAAATGGCCTGGGTTTATATCAGGTGCAGTGCAAAGGACCAAAAGGTGCCAAATCTAAGCTCACAGATGTTGCAAAAGCAGGGGAAAAGACAAGGAGGAAGACACAACTTAGGGGGCAAGATGTGAGGGACATGGCATGAACACTTCAGAAAACAACCAAAAAAAGAAAAAAATCTTTCCCAAAGTCAAAGCCATCAAAAGGCATGGCCTGCCATCAAGTGCAGGGACATGCACCAAAGATTCCTCTATTGGTCCCCATTGAAATCGCAAGATTCCTTTTCCCTTCCCGAAAGGAAATGAAATTTCCTTTCGGGAAGGGAAAAGGAATCTTGCGAATCCCAAAAGAAAGGCTTACAAACACTCTGGAAAGGAGATAGGTTCAAATGAAATGCAATTGAAAAAAGCAGAAAATCGGGAATTTTAGTCTCTTCAAAAAATATGCTGTGAGGAAATCAGCTGCATTGCAAAGGACCAAAAGATGCAAAAACTAAGCTCACAGATGTTGCAAAAGCATGGTAAAAAGTCAAGGAGGAAGACACAACTTAGGGGGCAAGATATGAGGGACATGGCATGAACACTTCAGAAAACAACCAAAAAAAGAAAAAAATCTTTCCCAAAGTCAAAGCCATTAAAATGCAGGCAGGCCATACGCCAGCAAGTGCAGGCACATGCAGCAAAGCTTGCCAAAATTGATCCCCACTGAAAGCCAAAACAGAAAAGAAGGACTTACAATCACGCTGGAATGGAGACAACATGAAAGGAATTCAATTTTTATGAGAAAAAAAGAAAATTTGGGAAAGTTAGTGATTCTAAGAAAATGGCCTGGGTTTATATCAGGTGCAGTGCAAAGGACCAAAAGGTGCCAAAACTAAGCTCACAGATGTTGCAAAAGCAGGGGAAAAAGTCAAGGAGGAAGACACAACTTAGGGGGCAAGATGTGAGGGACATGGCATGAATACTTAAAATAATAAAAAAAAAAAAAAAAGAAAAAATCTTTCCCAAAGTCAAAGCCATCAAAATGCAGGCAGGCCCTACGCCAGCAAGTGCAGGCACATGCAGCAAAGCTTGCCAAAATTGATCCCCACTGAAGGCCAAAACAGAAAAGAAGGACTTACAAACACGCTGGAATGGAGACACCATCAAAGGATTTGCAATTGGAGGAGAAAAAAAGAAAATTTGGGAAATTTATGACTCTTAGAAAGTGGCCTGGGGTTTATATCAGGTGCAGTGCAAAGGACCAAAAGATGCCAAAACTAAGCTCACAGATGTTGCAAAAGCAGGGGAAAAAGTCAAGGAGGAAGACGCAACTTAGGGAGCAAGATATGAGGGACATGGCATGAATACTTAAAACAAAAAAAAAAAAAAAAAGAAAAAATCTTTCCCAAAGTCAAAGCCATCAAAATGCACGAACGCCATAGGCCAGCAAGTGCAGGCACATGCAGCAAAGCTTGCCAAAATTGATCCCCACTGAAGGCCAAAACAGAAAAGAAGGACTTACAAACACGCTGGAATGGAGACAACATCAAAGGAATTGCAATTGGAGGAGATAAAAAGAAAATTTAGGAAATTTAGTGACTCTAAGAAAATGGCCTGGGTTTATATCAGGTGCAGTGAAAAGGACCAAAAGGTGCCAAAACTAAGCTCACAGATGTTGCAAAAGCAGGGGAAAAAGTCAAGGAGGAAGACACAACTTAGGGGGCAAGATATGAGGGACATGGCATGAATACTTAAAATAATAAAAAAAAACAAAAGAAAAAATCTTTCCCAAAGTCAAAGCCATCAAAATGCAGGCAGGCCATACACCACCAAGGGCAGGCACATGCAGCAAAGCTTGCCAAAATTGATCCCCACTGAAGGCCAAAACAGAAAAGAAGGACTTACAAACACGCTGGAATGGAGACAACATCAAAGGAATTGCAATTGGAGGAGAAAAAAAAAAATTGGGAAATTTAGTGACTCTAAGAAAATGGCCTGGGTTTATATCAGGTGCAGTGCAAAGGACCAAAAGGTGCCAAAACTAAGCTCACAGATGTTGCAAAAGCAGGGGAAAAAGTCAAGGAGGAAGACACAACTTAGGGGGCAAGATGTGAGGGACATGGCATGAATACTAAAAATAATACAAAAAAAAAAAAAAAGAAAAAATCTTTCCCAAAGTCAAAGCCATCAAAATGCAGGCAGGCCATACGCCAGCAAGTGCAGGCACATGCAGCAAAGCTTCCCAAAATTGATCCACATTGAAGGCCAAAACAGAAAAGAAGGACTTACAAACACGCTGGAATGGAGACAACATGAAAGGAATTCAATTTCTATGAGAAAAAAAGAAAATTTGGGTAAGTTAGTGATTCTAAGAAAATGGCCTGGGTTTATATCAGGTGCAGTGCAAAGGACCAAAAGGTGCCAAAACTAAGCTCACAGATGTTACAAAAAGCAGGGGAAAAAGACAAGGAGGAAGACACAACTTAGGGGGCAAGATGTGAGGGACATGGCATGAATACTTAAAATATTAAAAAAAAAGAAAACAAAAAATCTTTCCCAAAGTCAAAGCCATCAAAATGCAGGCAGGCCATACGCCAGCAAGGGCAGGCACATGCAGCAAAGTTTGCCAAAATTGATCCCCACTGAAGGCCAAAACAGAAAAGAAGGACCTACAAACACGCTGGAATGGAGTCAACATCAAAGGATTTGCAATTGGAGGAGAAAAAAAGAAATTTGGGAAATTCAGTGACTCTAAGAAAATGGCCTGGGTTTATATCAGGTGCAGTGCAAAGGACCAAAAGATGCAAAAACTAAGCTCACAGATGTTGCAAAAGCAGGGGAAAAATTGAAGGAGGCAGACACAACTTAGGGAGCAAGATATGAGGGACATGGCATGAGTACTTAAAACAAAAAAAAAAAAAAAAAAAAAGAAAAAATCTTTCCCAAAGTCAAAGCCATCAAAATGCAGGCAGGCCATACGCCACCAAGGGCAGGCACATGCAGCAAAGTTTGCCAAAATTGATCCCCACTGAAGGCCAAATCAGAAAAGAAGGACTTACAAACACGCTGGAATGGATACAACATCAAAGGAATTGCAATTGGAGGAGAAAAAATGAAAATTAGGGAAATTACTGACTCTAAAAAAATGGCCTGGGTTTATATCAGGTGCAGTGCAAAGGACCAAAAGGTGCCAAAACTAAGCTCACAGATGTTGCAAAAGCAGGGGAAAAAGACAAGGAGGAAGACACAACTTAGGGGGCAAGATGTGAGGGACATGGCATGAACACTTCAGAAAACAACCAAAAAAAGAAAAAAATCTTTCCCAAAGTCAAAGCCATCAAAAGGCATGGCCTGCCATCAAGTGCAGGGACATGCACCAAAGATTCCTCTATTGGTCCCCATTGAAATCGCAAGATTCCTTTTCCCTTCCCGAAAGGAAATGAAATTTCCTTTCGGGAAGGGAAAAGGAATCTTGCGAATCCCAAAAGAAAGGCTTACAAACACTCTGGAAAGGAGATAGGTTCAAATGAAATGCAATTGAAAAAAGCAGAAAATCGGGAATTTTAGTCTCTTCAAAAAATAGGCTGTGAGGAAATCAGCTGCATTGCAAAGGACCAAAAGGTGCCAAAACTAAGCTAACAGATGTTGCAAAAGCAGGGGAAAAAGTGAAGGAGAAAGACACAACTTAGGGAACAAGATATGAGGGACATGGCATGAATACTTAAAACAAAAAAAAAAAAAAAAAAAAGAAAAAATCTATCCCAAAGTCAAAGCCATCAAAATGCAGGCAGGCCATAGGCCAGCAAGTGCAGGCACATGCAGCAAAGCTTGCCAAAATTGATCCCCACTGAAGGCCAAAACAGAAAAGAAGGACTTACAAACACGCTGGAATGGAGACAACATCAAAGGAATTGCAATTGGAGGAGAAAAAAAGAAAATTTGGGAAATTTAGTGACTCTAAGAAAATGGCCTGGGTTTATATCAGGTGCAGTGCAAAGGACCAAAAGATGCCAAAACTAAGCTCACAGATGTTGCAAAAGCAGGGGAAAAAGTGAAGGAGGAAGACACAACTTAGGGGCAAGATGTGAGGGACATGGCAAGAATACTTAAAATAATAAAAAAAAAAAAAAGAAAAAATCTTTCCCAAAGTCAAAGCCATCAAAATGCAGGCAGGCCATACACCACCAAGGGCAGGCACATGCAGCAAAGCTTGCCAAAACTGATCCCCACTGAAGGACAGAACAGAAAAGAAGGACTTACAAACACGCTGGAATGGAGACAGCATCAAAGGAATTGGAATTGGAGGAGAAAAAGAAAAACTGGGAAATTTAGTGACTCTAAGAAAATGGCCTGGGTTTATATCAGGTGCAGTGCAAAGGACCAAAAGGTGCCAAAACTAAGCTCACAGATGTTGCAAAAGCAGGGGAAAAAGTGAAGGAGGAAGACACAACTTAGGGGGCAAGATGTGAGGGACATGGCATTAATACTTAAAATAATAAAAAAAAAAAAAAGAAAAAATCTTTCCCAAAGTCAAAGCCATCAAAATGCAGGCAGGCCATACGCCAGCAAGTGCAGGCACATGCAGCAAAGCTTGCCAAAATTGATGCCCACTGAAGGCCAAAACAGAAAAGAAGGACCTACAAACACGCTGGAATGGAGACACCATCAAAGGAATTGCAAATGGAGGAGAAAAAAAGAAAATTTGGGAAATTTAATGACTCTTAGAAAGTGGCCTGGGGTTTTGTCAGGTGCATTGCCAAGGACCAAAAGATGCCAAAACTAAGCTCACAGATGTTGCAAAAGCAGGGGAAAAAGTCAAGGAGGAAGACACAACTTAGGGAGCAAGATATGAGGGACATGGCATGAATACTTAAAATAATAAAAAAAAAAAGAAAAAATATTTCCCAAAGTCAAAGCAATCAAAATGCAGGCAGGCCATACGCCAGCAAGGGCAGGCACATGCAGCAAAGCTTGCCAAAATTGATCCCCACTGAAGGCCAAAACAGAAAAGAAGGACTTACAAACACGCTGGAATGGAGACACCATCAAAGGAATTGCAATTGGAGGAGAAAAAAAAATTGGGAAATTTAGTGACTCTAAGAAAATGGCCTGGGTTTATATCAGGTGCAGTGCAAAGGACCAAAAGGTGCCAAAACTAAGCTCACAGATGTTGCAAAAGCAGGGGAAAAAGTCAAGGAGGAAGACACAACTTAGGGAGCAAGATATGAGGGACATGGCATGAAAACTTAAAATAATAAAAAAAAAAAAAAAAAAAAATTATTCCCAAAGTCAAAGCCATCAAAATGCAGGCAGGCCATACGCCAGTAAGTGCAGGCACATGCAGCAAAGCTTGCCAAAATTGATCCCCACTGAAGGCCAAAACAGAAAAGAAGGACTTACAAACACGCTGGAATGGAGACAACATGAAAGGAATTCAATTTCTATGAGAAAAAAAGAAAATTTGGGAAAGTTAGTGATTCTAAGAAAATGGCCTGGGTTTCCATCAGGTGCAGTGCAAAGGACCAAAAGGTGCCAAAACTAAGCTCACAGATGTTGCAAAAGCAGGGGAAAAAGTCAAGGAGGAAGACACAACTTAGGGGGCAAGATGTGAGGGACATGGCATGAATACTTCCGAAAACAACCAAAAAAAGAAAAAAATCTTTCCCAAAGTCAAAGCCATCAAAAGGCATGGCCTGCCATCAAGTGCAGGGACATGCACCAAAGATTCCTCTATTGGTCCCCATTGAAATCGCAAGATTCCTTTTCCCTTCCCGAAAGGAAATGAAATTTCCTTTCGGGAAGGGAAAAGGAATCTTGCGAATCCCAAAAGAAAGGCTTACAAACACTCTGGAAAGGAGATAGTTTCAAATGAAATGCAATTGAAAAAAGCAGAAAATCGGGAATTTTAGTCCCTTCAAAAAATAGGCTGTGAGGAAATCAGCTGCATTGCAAAGGACCAAAAGGTGCCAAAACAAAGCTCACAGATGTTGCAAAAGCAGGGGAAAAAGTCAAGGAGGAAGACACAACTTAGGGGGCAAGATATGAGGGACATGGCATGAATACTTAAAAAAATAATAAAAAAAAAAAAGAAAAAATCTTTCCCAAAGTCAAAGCCATCAAAATGCAGGCAGGCCATACGCCACCAAGGGCAGGCACATGCAGCAAAGCTTGCCAAAACTGATCCCCACTGAAGGCCAAAACAGAAAAGAAGGACTTACAAACACGATGGAATGGAGACAACATCAAAGGAATTGCAATTGGAGGAGAAAAAAAGAAAATTTGGGAAATTACTGACTCTAAAAAAATGGCGTGGGTTTCGATCACGTGCATTGCAAAGGACCAAAAGGTGCCAAAACTAAGCTCACAGATGTTGCAAAAGCAGGGGAAAAAGTCAAGGAGGAAGACAAAACTTAGGGGGCAAGATATGAGGGACATGGCATGAATACTTAAAACAAAAAAAAAAAAAAAAGAAAAAATCTTTCCCAAAGTCAAAGCCATCAAAATGCAGGCAGGCCATACGCCAGCAAGTGCAGGCACATGCAGCAAAGCTTGCCAAAATTGATCCCCACTGAAGGCCAAAACAGAAAAGAAGGACTTACAAACACGCTGGAATGGAGACAACATCAAAGGAATTGCAACTGGAGGAGAAAAAAAGAAAATTTGGGAAATTTATGACTCTTAGAAAGTGGCCTGGGGTTTATATCAGGTGCAGTGCAAAGGACCAAAAGGTGCCGAAACTAAGCTCACAGATGTTGCAAAAGCAGGGGAAAAAGTCAAGGAGGAAGACACAACTTAGGGGGCAAGATATGAGGGACATGGCATGAATACTTAAAATAATAAAAAAAAAAAAAAGAAAAAATCTTTCCCAAAGTCAAAGCCATCAAAATGCAGGCAGGCCATACGCCAGCAAGTGCAGGCACATGCAGCAAAGCTTGCCAAAATTGATCCCCACTGAAGGCCAAAACAGAAAAGAAGGACCTACAAACACGCTGGAATGGAGACAACATCAAAGGAATTGCAATTGGAGGAGAAAAAAAGAAAATTTGGGAAATTTAATGACTCTTAGAAAGTGGCCTGGGATTTTAGCAGGTGCAGTGCAAAGGACCAAAAGGTGCCGAAACTAAGCTCACAGATGTTGCAAAAGCAGGGTAAAAAGTCAAGGAGGAAGACACAACTTAGGGAGCAAGATATGAGGGACATGGCATGAATACTTCCGAAAACAACCAAAAAAAGAAAAAAATCTTTCCCAAAGTCAAAGCCATCAAAAGGCATGGCCTGCCATCAAGTGCAGGGACATGCACCAAAGATTCCTCTATTGGTCCCCATTGAAATCGCAAGATTCCTTTTCCCTTCCCGAAAGGAAATGAAATTTCCTTTCGGGAAGGGAAAAGGAATCTTGCGAATCCCAAAAGAAAGGCTTACAAACACTCTGGAAAGGAGATAGGTTCAAATGAAATGCAATTGAAAAAAGCAGAAAATCGGGAATTTTAGTCTCTTCAAAAAATAGGCTGTGAGGAAATCAGCTGCATTGCAAAGGACCAAAAGGTGCCAAAACTAAGCTCACAGATGTTGCAAAAGCAGGGGAAAAAGACAAGGAGGAAGACACAACTTAGGGGGCAAGATATGAGGGACATGGCATGAATACCTAAAATAATAAAAAAAAAAAAGACAAAATCTTTCCCAAAGTCAAAGCCATCAAAATGCAGGCAGGCCATACGCCAGCAAGGGCAGGCACATGCAGCAAAGCTTGCCAAAATTGATCCCCACTGAAGGCCAAAACAGAAAAGAAGGACTTACAAACACGCTGGAATGGAGACACCATCAAAGGAATTGCAATTGGAGGAGAAAAAAAGAAAATTTGGGAAATTACTGACTCTAAAAAAATGGCGTGGGTTTCTCTCACGTGCATTGCAAAGGACCAAAAGATGCCAAAACTAAGCTCACAGATGTTGCAAAAGCAGGGGAAAAAGTCAAGGAGGAAGACACAACTTAGGGGGCAAGATATGAGGGACATGGCATGAATACTTAAAATAAAAAAAAAAAAAAAAGAAAAAATCTTTCCCAAAGTCAAAGCCATCAAAATGCAGGCAGGCCATAGGCCAGCAAGTGCAGGCACATGCAGCAAAGCTTGCCAAAATTGATCCCCACTGAAGGCCAAAACAGAAAAGAAGGACTTACAAACACGCTGGAATGGAGACACCATCAAAGGAATTGCAATTGGAGGAGAAAAAAAGAAAATTTGGCAAATTTATGACTCTTAGAAAGTGGCCTGGGGTTTATATCAGGTGCAGTGCAAACGACCAAAAGATGCAAAAACTAAGCTCACAGATGTTGCAAAAGCAGGGGAAAAAGTCAAGGAGGAAGACACAACTTAGGGGGCAAGATATGAGGGACATGGCATGAATACTTAAAAAAATAAAAAAAAAAAAAAGAAAAAATCTTTCCCAAAGTCAAAGCCATCAAAATGCAGGCAGGCCATACGCCAGCAAGTGCAGGCACATGCAGCAAAGCTTGCCAAAATTGATCCCCACTGAAGGCCAAAACAGAAAAGAAGGACTTACAAACACGCTGGAATGGAGACAACATCAAAGGAATTGCAATTGGAGGAGAAAAAAAGAAAATTTGGGAAATTTATGACTCTTAGAAAGTGGCCTGGGGTTTATATCAGGTGCAGTGCAAAGGACCAAAAGGTGCCGAAACTAAGCTCACAGATGTTGCAAAAGCAGGGGAAAAAGTCAAGGAGGAAGACACAACTTAGGGGGCAAGATATGAGGGACATGGCATGAATACTTAAAATAATAAAAAAAAAAAAAAAGAAAAAAATCTTTCCCAAAGTCAAAGCCATCAAAATGCAGGCAGGCCATACGCCAGCAAGTGCAGGCACATGCAGCAAAGCTTGCCAAAATTGATCCCCACTGAAGGCCAAAACAGAAAAGAAGGACCTACAAACACGCTGGAATGGAGACAACATCAAAGGAATTGCAATTGGAGGGGAAAAAAAGAGAATTTGGGAAATTTAATGACTCTTAGAAAGTGGCCTGGGATTTTAGGAGGTGCAGTGCAAAGGACCAAAAGGTGCCGAAACTAAGCTCACAGATGTTGCAAAAGCAGGGTAAAAAGTCAAGGAGGAAGACACAACTTAGGGAGCAAGATATGAGGGACATGGCATGAATACTTCCGAAAACAACCAAAAAAAGAAAAAAATCTTTCCCAAAGTCAAAGCCATCAAAAGGCATGGCCTGCCATCAAGTGCAGGGACACGCACCAAAGATTCCTCTATTGGTCCCCATTGAAATCGCAAGATTCCTTTTCCCTTCCCGAAAGGAAATGAAATTTCCTTTCGGGAAGGGAAAAGGAATCTTGCGAATCCCAAAAGAAAGACTTTCAAACACTCTGGAAAGGAGATAGGTTCAAATGAAATGCAATTGAAAAAAGCAGAAAATCGGGAATTTTAGTCTCTTCAAAAAATAGGCTGTGAGGAAATCAGCTGCATTGCAAAGGACCAAAAGGTGCCAAAACTAAGCTCACAGATGTTGCAAAAGCAGGGGAAAAAGTCAAGGAGGAAGACACAACTTAGGGGGCAAGATATGAGGGACATGGCATGAATACCTAAAATAATAAAAAAAAAAAAGACAAAATCTTTCCCAAAGTCAAAGCCATCAAAATGCAGGCAGGCCATACGCCAGCAAGGGCAGGCACATGCAGCAAAGCTTGCCAAAATTGATCCCCACTGAAGGCCAAAACAGAAAAGAAGGACTTACAAACACGCTGGAATGGAGACACCATCAAAGGAATTGCAATTGGAGGAGAAAAAAAGAAAATTTGGGAAATTACTGACTCTAAAAAAATGGCGTGGGTTTCTCTCACGTGCATTGCAAAGGACCAAAAGATGCCAAAACTAAGCTCACAGATGTTGCAAAAGCAGGGGAAAAAGTCAAGGAGGAAGACACAACTTAGGGGGCAAGATATGAGGGACATGGCATGAATACTTAAAATAAAAAAAAAAAAAAAAGAAAAAATCTTTCCCAAAGTCAAAGCCATCAAAATGCAGGCAGGCCATAGGCCAGCAAGTGCAGGCACATGCAGCAAAGCTTGCCAAAATTGATCCCCACTGAAGGCCAAAACAGAAAAGAAGGACTTACAAACACGCTGGAATGGAGACACCATCAAAGGAATTGCAATTGGAGGAGAAAAAAAGAAAATTTGGCAAATTTATGACTCTTAGAAAGTGGCCTGGGGTTTATATCAGGCGCAGTGCAAACGACCAAAAGATGCAAAAACTAAGCTCACAGATGTTGCAAAAGCAGGGGAAAAAGTGAAGGAGGAAGACCCAACTTAGGGGGCAAGATATGAGGGACATGGCATGAATACTTAAAATAATAAAAAAAAAAAAAAAGAAAAAATCTTTCCCAAAGTCAAAGCCATCAAAATGCAGGCAGGCCATACGCCAGCAAGTGCAGGCACATGCAGCAAAGCTTGCCAAAATTGATCCCCACTGAAGGCCAAAACAGAAAAGAAGGACCTACAAACACGCTGGAATGGAGACAACATCAAAGGAATTGCAATTGGAGGAGAAAAAAAGAAAATTTGGGAAATTTAATGACTCTTAGAAAGTGGCCTGGGATTTTAGCAGGTGCAGTGCAAAGGACCAAAAGGTGCCGAAACTAAGCTCACAGATGTTGCAAAAGCAGGGGAAAAAGTCAAGGAGGAAGACACAACTTAGGGGGCAAGATGTGAGGGACATGGCATGAATACTTAAAACAAAAAAAAAAAAAAAAAAGAAAAAATCTTTCCCAAAGTCAAAGCCATCAAAATGCAGGCAGGCCATACACCACCAAGGGCAGGCACATGCAGCAAAGTTTGCCAAAATTGATCCCCACTGAAGGCCAAAACAGAAAAGAAGGACCTACAAACACGCTGGAATGGAGTCAACATCAAAGGATTTGCAACTGGAGGAGAAAAAAAGAAAATTTGGGAAATTTAGTGACTCTAAGAAAATGGCCTGGGTTTATATCAGGTGCATTGCAAAGGACCAAAAGATGCAAAAACTAAGCTCACAGATGTTGCAAAAGCAGGGGAAAAATTGAAGGAGGAAGACACAACTTAGGGAGCAAGATATGAGGGACAGGGCAAAGAAAAAATCCTTCCCAAAGTCAAAGCCATCAAAATGCAGGCAGGCCATACGCCAGCAAGTGCAGGCACATGCAGCAAAGCTTGCCAAAATTGATCCCCACTGAAGGCCAAAACAGAAAAGAAGGACTTACAAACACGCTGGAATGGAGACAGCATCAAAGGAATTGGAATTGGAGGAGAAAACAAAAAATTGGGAAATTTAGTGACTCTAAGAAAATGGCCTGGGTTTATATCAGGTGCAGTGCAAAGGACCAAAAGGTGCCAAAACTAAGCTCACAGATGTTGCAAAAGCAGGGGAAAAAGACAAGGAGGAAGACACAACTTACGGGGCAAGATGTGAGGGACATGGCATGAACACTTCAGAAAACAACCAAAAAAAGAAAAAAATCTTTCCCAAAGTCAACGCCATCAAAAGCCATGGCCTGCCATCAAGTGCAGGGACATGCACCAAAGATTCCTCTATTGGTCCCCATTGAAATCGCAAGATTCCTTTTCCCTTCCCGAAAGGAAATGAAATTTCCTTTCGGGAAGGGAAAAGGAATCTTGCGAATCCCAAAAGAAAGGCTTACAAACACTCTGGAAAGGAGATAGGTTCAAATGAAATGCAATTGAAAAAAGCAGAAAATCGGGAATTTTAGTCTCTTGAAAAAAATAGGCTGTGAGGAAATCAGCTGCATTGCAAAGGACCAAAAGGTGCCAAAACTAAGCTCACAGATGTTGCAAAAGCAGGGGAAAAAGTCAAGGAGGAAGACACAACTTAGGGGGCAAGATGTGAGGGACATGGCATGAATACTTAAAATAATAAAAAAAAAAAAAAAAGAAAAAATCTTTCCCAAAGTCAAAGCCATCAAAATGCAGGCAGGCCCTACGCCACCAAGGGCAGGCACATGCAGCAAAGCTTGCCAAAATTGATCCCCACTGAAGGCCAAAACAGAAAAGAAGGACTTACAAACACGCTGGAATGGAGACACCATCAAATGATTTGCAATTGGAGGAGAAAAAAAGAAAATTTGGGAAATTTATGACTCTTAGAAAGTGGCCTGGGGTTTATATCAGGTGCAGTGCAAAGGACCAAAAGATGCCAAAACTAAGCTCACAGATGTTGCAAAAGCAGGGGAAAAAGTCAAGGAGGAAGACGCAACTTAGGGAGCAAGATATGAGGGACATGGCATGAATACTTAAAACAAAAAAAAAAAAAAAAAGAAAAAATCTATCCCAAAGTCAAAGCCATCAAAATGCACGCACGCCATAGGCCAGCAAGTGCAGGCACATGCAGCAAAGCTTGCCAAAATTGATCCCCACTGAAGGCCAAAACAGAAAAGAAGGACTTACAAACACGCTGGAATGGAGACAACATCAAAGGAATTGCAATTGGAGGAGATAAAAAGAAAATTTAGGAAATTTAGTGACTCTAAGAAAATGGCCTGGGTTTATATCAGGTGCAGTGAAAAGGACCAAAAGGTGCCAAAACTAAGCTCACAGATGTTGCAAAAGCAGGGGGAAAAGTCAAGGAGGAAGACACAACTTAGGGGGCAAGATATGAGGGACATGGCATGAATACTTAAAATAATAAAAAAAAACAAAAAAAAAAATCTTTCCCAAAGTCAAAGCCATCAAAATGCAGGCAGGCCATACACCACCAAGGGCAGGCACATGCAGCAAAGCTTGCCAAAATTGATCCCCACTGAAGGCCAAAACAGAAAAGAAGGACTTACAAACACGCTGGAATGGAGACAGCATCAAAGGAATTGCAATTGGAGGAGAAAAAAAAAAATTGGGAAATTTAGTGACTCTAAGAAAATGGCCTGGGTTTATATCAGGTGCAGTGCAAAGGACCAAAAGGTGCCAAAACTAAGCTCACAGATGTTGCAAAAGCAGGGGAAAAAGTCAAGGAGGAAGACACAACTTAGGGGGCAAGATGTGAGGGACATAACATGAATACTAAAAATAATACAAAAAAAAAAAAAAAGAAAAAATCTTTCCCAAAGTCAAAGCCATCAAAATGCAGGCAGGCCATACGCCAGCAAGTGCAGGCACATGCAGCAAAGCTTCCCAAAATTGATCCACATTGAAGGCCAAAACAGAAAAGAAGGACTTACAAACACGCTGGAATGGAGACAACATGAAAGGAATTCAATTTCTATGAGAAAAAAAGAAAATTTGGGTAAGTTAGTGATTCTAAGAAAATGGCCTGGGTTTATATCAGGTGCAGTGCAAAGGACCAAAAGGTGCCAAAACTAAGCTCACAGATGTTACAAAAAGCAGGGGAAAAAGTCAAGGAGGAAGACACAACTTAGGGGGCAAGATGTGAGGGACATGGCATGAATACTTAAAATATTAAAAAAAAAAAAAACAAAAAATCTTTCCCAAAGTCAAAGCCATCAAAATGCAGGCAGGCCATACGCCACCAAGGGCAGGCACATGCAGCAAAGTTTGCCAAAATTGATCCCCACTGAAGGCCAAAACAGAAAAGAAGGACCTACAAACACGCTGGAATGGAGTCAACATCAAAGGATTTGCAATTGGAGGAGAAAAAAAGAAAATTTGGGAAATTCAGTGACTCTAAGAAAATGGCCTGGGTTTATATCAGGTGCAGTGCAAAGGACCAAAAGATGCAAAAACTAAGCTCACAGATGTTGCAAAAGCAGGGGAAAAATTGAAGGAGGCAGACACAACTTAGGGAGCAAGATATGAGGGACATGGCATGAGTACTTAAAACAAAAAAAAAAAAAAAAAAAAAGAAAAAATCTTTCCCAAAGTCAAAGCCATCAAAATGCAGGCAGGCCATACGCCACCAAGGGCAGGCACATGCAGCAAAGTTTGCCAAAATTGATCCCCACTGAAGGCCAAATCAGAAAAGAAGGACTTACAAACCCGCTGGAATGGATACAACATCAAAGGAATTGCAATTGGAGGAGAAAAATGAAAATTAGGGAAATTACTGACTCTAAAAAAATGGCCTGGGTTTATATCAGGTGCAGTGCAAAGGACCAAAAGGTGCCAAAACTAAGCTCACAGATGTTGCAAAAGCAGGGGAAAAAGACAAGGAGGAAGACACAACTTAGGGGGCAAGATGTGAGGGACATGGCATGAATACTTCCGAAAACAACCAAAAAAAGAAAAAAATCTTTCCCAAAGTCAAAGCCATCAAAAGGCATGGCCTGCCATCAAGTGCAGGGACATGCACCAAAGATTCCTCTATTGGTCCCCATTGAAATCGCAAGATTCATTTTCCCTTCCCGAAAGGAAATGAAATTTCCTTTTGGGAAGGGAAAAGGAATCTTGCGAATCCCAAAAGAAAGACTTACAAACACTCTGGAAAGGAGATAGGTTCAAATGAAATGCAATTGAAAAAAGCAGAAAATCGGGAATTTTAGTCTCTTCAAAAAATAGGCTGTGAGGAAATCAGCTGCATTGCAAAGGATCAAAAGGTGCCAAAACTAAGCTCACAGATGTTGCAAAAGCAGGGGAAAAAGTGAAGGAGGAAGACACAACTTAGGGGGCAAGATGTGAGGGACATGGCATGAATACTTAAAATAATAAAAAAAAAAAAATAGAAAAAATCTTTCCCAAAGTCAAAGCCATCAAAATGCAGGCAGGCCATACACCACCAAGGGCAGGCACATGCAGCAAAGCTTGCCAAAATTGATCCCCACTGAAGGCCAGAACAGAAAAGAAGGACTTACAAACACGCTGGAATGGAGACAGCATCAAAGGAATTGCAATTGGAGGAGAAAAAGAAAAACTGGGAAATTTAGTGACTCTAAGAAAATGGCCTGGGTTTATATCAGGTGCAGTGCAAAGGACCAAAAGGTGCCAAAACTAAGCTCACAGATGTTGCAAAAGCAGGGGAAAAAGTCAAGGAGGAAGACACAACTTAGGGGGCAAGATGTGAGGGACATGGCATGAATACTTAAAAAAATAAAAAAAAAAAAAAGAAAAAATCTTTCCCAAAGTCAAAGCCATCAAAATGCAGGCAGGCCATACGCCAGCAAGTGCAGGCACATGCAGCAAAGCTTGCCAAAATTGATCCCCACTGAAGGCCAAAACAGAAAAGAAGGACTTACAAACACGCTGGAATGGAGACAACATCAAAGGAATTGCAATTGGAGGGGAAAAAAAAAATTGGGAAATTTAGTGACTCTAAGAAAATAGCCTGGGTTTATATCAGGTGCAGTACAAAGGACCAAAAGGTGCCAAAACTAAGCTCACAGATGTTGCAAAAGCAGGGGAAAAAGTCAAGGAGGAAGACACAACTTAGGGAGCAAGATATGAGGGACATTGCATGAATAACTAAAATAATAAAAAAAAAAAAAAGAAAAAATCTTTCCCAAAGTCAAAGCCATCAAAATGCAGGCAGGCCATACACCACCAAGGGCAGGCACATGCAGCAAAGCTTGCCAAAATTGATCCCCACTGAAGGCCAAAACAGAAAAGAAGGACTTACAAACACGCTGGAATGGAGACAGCATCAAAGGAATTGCAATTGGAGGAGAAAAAAAAAAATTGGGAAATTTAGTGACTCTAAGAAAATGGCCTGGGTTTATATCAGGTGCAGTGCAAAGGACCAAAAGGTGCCAAAACTAAGCTCACAGATGTTGCAAAAGCAGGGGAAAAAGTCAAGGAGGAAGACACAACTTAGGGGGCAAGATGTGAGGGACATGGCATGAATACTTAAAATAATAAAAAAAAAAAAAAGAAAAAATCTTTCCCAAAGTCAAAGCCATCAAAATGCAGGCAGGCCATACGCCAGCAAGTGCAGGCACATGCAGCAAAGCTTGCCAAAATTGATCCCCACTGAAGGCCAAAACAGAAAAGAAGGACTTACAAACACGCTGGAATGGAGACACCATCAAAGGAATTGCAATTGGAGGAGAAAAAAAGAAAATTTGGGAAATTTAGTGACTCTAAGAAAATGGCCTGGGTTTATATCAGGTGCAGTGCAAAGGACCAAAAGGTGCCAAAACTAAGCTCACAGATGTTGCAAAAGCAGGGGAAAAAGTGAAGGAGGAAGACACAATCTAGGGGGCAAGATGTGAGGGACATGGCATGAATACTTAAAACAAAAAAAAAAAAAAAAAGAAAAAATCTTTCCCAAAGTCAAAGCCATCAAAATGCAGGCAGGCCATACGCCAGCAAGTGCAGGCACATGCAGCAAAGCTTGCCAAAATTGATGCCCACTGAAGGCCAAAACAGAAAAGAAGGACCTACAAACACGCTGGAATGGAGACACCATCAAAGGAATTGCAATTGGAGGAGAAAAAAAGAAAATTTGGGAAATTTAATGACTCTTGGAAAGTGGCCTGGGGTTTTGTCAGGTGCATTGCCAAGGACCAAAAGATGCCAAAACTAAGCTCACAGATGTTGCAAAAGCAGGGGAAAAAGTCAAGGAGGAAGACACAACTTAGGGAGCAAGATATGAGGGACATGGCATGAATACTTAAAATAATAAAAAAAAAAAGAAAAAATATTTCCCAAAGTCAAAGCAATCAAAATGCAGGCAGGCCATACGCCAGCAAGGGCAGGCACATGCAGCAAAGCTTGCCAAAATTGATCCCCACTGAAGGCCAAAACAGAAAAGAAGGACTTACAAACACGCTGGAATGGAGACAGCATCAAAGGAATTGCAATTGGAGGAGAAAAAAAAATTGGGAAATTTAGTGACTCTAAGAAAATGGCCTGGGTTTATATCAGGTGCAGTGCAAAGGACCAAAAGGTGCCAAAACTAAGCTCACAGATGTTGCAAAAGCAGGGGAAAAAGTCAAGGAGGAAGACACAACTTAGGGAGCAAGATATGAGGGACATGGCATGAATACTTAAAATAATAAAAAAAAAAAAAAAAAAAAAATCATTCCCAAAGTCAAAGCCATCAAAATGCAGGCAGGCCATACGCCAGTAAGTGCAGGCACATGCAGCAAAGCTTGCCAAAATTGATCCCCACTGAAGGCCAAAACAGAAAAGAAGGACTTACAAACACGCTGGAATGGAGACAACATGAAAGGAATTCAATTTCTATGAGAAAAAAAGAAAATTTGGGAAAGTTAGTGATTCTAAGAAAATGGCCTGGGTTTCTATCAGGTGCAGTGCAAAGGACCAAAAGGTGCCAAAACTAAGCTCACAGATGTTGCAAAAGCAGGGGAAAAAGTCAAGGAGGAAGACACAACTTAGGGAGCAAGATATGAGGGACATGGCATGAATACTTAAAACAAAAAAAAAAAAAAAAGAAAAAATCTTTGCCAAAGTCAAAGCCATCAAAATGCAGGCAGGCCATACGCCAGCAAGTGCAGGCACATGCAGCAAAGCTTGCCAAAATTGATCCCCACTGAAGGCCAAAACAGAAAAGAAGGACCTACAAACACGCTGGAATGGAGACAACATCAAAGGAATTGCAATTGGAGGAGAAAAAAAGAAAATTTGGGAAATTTAATGACTCTTAGAAAGTGGCCTGGGATTTTAGCAGGTGCAGTGCAAAGGACCAAAAGGTGCCGAAACTAAGCTCACAGATGTTGCAAAAGCAGGGGAAAAAGTCAAGGAGGAAGACACAACTTAGGGAGCAAGATATGAGGGATATGGCATGAATACTTAAAACAAAAAAAAAAAAAAAAGAAAAAAAATCTTTCCCAAAGTCAAAGCCATCGAAATGCAGGCAGGCCATACACCACCAAGGGCAGGCACATGCAGCAAAGCTTGCCAAAATTGATCCCCACTGAAGGCCAAAACAGAAAAGAAGGACCTACAAACACGCTGGAATGGAGTCAACATCAAAGGATTTGCAATTGGAGGAGAAAAAAAGAAAATTTGGGAAATTTAGTGACTCTAAGAAAATGGCCTGGGTTTATATCAGGTGCAGTGCAAAGGACCAAAAAATGCAAAAACTAAGCTCACAGATGTTGCAAAAGCAGGGGAAAAATTGAAGGAGGAAGACACAACTTAGGGAGCAAGATATGAGGGACATGGCATGAGTACTTAAAACAAAAAAAAAAAAAAAAAAAAAAAAGAAAAAATCCTTCCCAAAGTCAAAGCAATCAAAATGCAGGCAGGCCATACGCAAGCAAGTGCAGGCACATGCAGCAAAGTTTGAAAAAATTGATCCCCACTGAAGGCCAAAACAGAAAAGAAGGACTTACAAACACGCTGGAATGGAGACACCATCAAAGGATTTGCAATTGGAGGAGAAAAAAAGAAAATTTGGGAAATTTAGTGATTCTAAGAAAATGGCCTGGGTTTATATCAGGTGCAGTGCAAAGGACCAAAAGGTGCCAAAACTAAGCTCACAGACGTTGCAAAAGCAGGGGAAAAAGTCAAGGAGGAAGACACAACTTAGGGGGCAAGATGTGAGGGACATGGCATGAATACTTCCGAAAACAACCAAAAAAAGAAAAAAATCTTTCCCAAAGTCAAAGCCATCAAAAGGCATGGCCTGCCATCAAGTGCAGGGACATGCACCAAAGATTCCTCTATTGGTCCCCATTGAAATCGCAAGATTCCTTTTCCCTTCCCGAAAGGAAATGAAATTTCCTTTCGGGAAGGGAAAAGGAATCTTGCGAATCCCAAAAGAAAGGCTTACAAACACTCTGGAAAGGAGATAGTTTCAAATGAAATGCAATTGAAAAAAGCAGAAAATCGGGAATTTTAGTCTCTTCAAAAAATAGGCTGTGAGGAAATCAGCTGCATTGCAAAGGACCAAAAGGTGCCAAAACAAAGCTCACAGATGTTGCAAAAGCAGGGGAAAAAGTCAAGGAGGAAGACACAACTTAGGGGGCAAGATATGAGGGACATGGCATGAATACTTAAAAAAATAATAAAAAAAAAAAAGAAAAAATCTTTCCCAAAGTCAAAGCCATCAAAATGCAGGCAGGCCATACGCCACCAAGGGCAGGCACATGCAGCAAAGCTTGCCAAAACTGATCCCCACTGAAGGCCAAAACAGAAAAGAAGGACTTACAAACACGATGGAATGGAGACAACATCAAAGGAATTGCAATTGGAGGAGAAAAAAAGAAAATTTGGGAAATTACTGACTCTAAAAAAATGGCGTGGGTTTCGATCACGTGCATTGCAAAGGACCAAAAGGTGCCAAAACTAAGCTCACAGATGTTGCAAAAGCAGGGTAAAAAGTCAAGGAGGAAGACACAACTTAGGGGGCAAGATATGAGGGACATGGCATGAATACTTAAAATAATAAAAAAAAACAAAAGAAAAAATCTTTCCCAAAGTCAAAGCCATCAAAATGCAGGCAGGCCATACACCACCAAGGGCAGGCACATGCAGCAAAGCTTGCCAAAATTGATCCCCACTGAAGGCCAAAACAGAAAAGAAGGACTTACAAACACGCTGGAATGGAGACAGCATCAAAGGAATTGCAATTGGAGGAGAAAAAAAAAAATTGGGAAATTTAGTGACTCTAAGAAAATGGCCTGGGTTTATATCAGGTGCAGTGCAAAGGACCAAAAGGTGCCAAAACTAAGCTCACAGATGTTGCAAAAGCAGGGGAAAAAGTCAAGGAGGAAGACACAACTTAGGGGGCAAGATGTGAGGGACATGGCATGAATACTAAAAATAATACAAAAAAAAAAAAAAAGAAAAAATCTTTCCCAAAGTCAAAGCCATCAAAATGCAGGCAGGCCATACGCCAGCAAGTGCAGGCACATGCAGCAAAGCTTCCCAAAATTGATCCACATTGAAGGCCAAAACAGAAAAGAAGGACCTACAAACACGCTGGAATGGAGTCAACATCAAAGGATTTGCAATTGGAGGAGAAAAAAAGAAAATTTGGGAAATTCAGTGACTCTAAGAAAATGGCCTGGGTTTATATCAGGTGCAGTGCAAAGGACCAAAAGATGCAAAAACTAAGCTCACAGATGTTGCAAAAGCAGGGGAAAAATTGAAGGAGGCAGACACAACTTAGGGAGCAAGATATGAGGGACATGGCATGAGTACTTAAAACAAAAAAAAAAAAAAAAAAAAGAAAAAATCTTTCCCAAAGTCAAAGCCATCAAAATGCAGGCAGGCCATACGCCACCAAGGGCAGGCACCTGCAGCAAAGTTTGCCAAAATTGATCCCCACTGAAGGCCAAATCAGAAAAGAAGGACTTACAAACCCGCTGGAATGGATACAACATCAAAGGAATTGCAATTGGAGGAGAAAAATGAAAATTAGGGAAATTACTGACTCTAAAAAAATGGCCTGGGTTTATATCAGGTGCAGTGCAAAGGACCAAAAGGTGCCAAAACTAAGCTCACAGATGTTGCAAAAGCAGGGGAAAAAGACAAGGAGGAAGACACAACTTAGGGGGCAAGATGTGAGGGACATGGCATGAATACTTCCGAAAACAACCAAAAAAAGAAAAAAATCTTTCCCAAAGTCAAAGCCATCAAAAGGCATGGCCTGCCATCAAGTGCAGGGACATGCACCAAAGATTCCTCTATTGGTCCCCATTGAAATCGCAAGATTCCTTTTCCCTTCCCGAAAGGAAATGAAATTTCCTTTCGGGAAGGGAAAAGGAATCTTGCGAATCCCAAAAGAAAGACTTACAAACACTCTGGAAAGGAGATAGGTTCAAATGAAATGCAATTGAAAAAAGCAGAAAATCGGGAATTTTAGTCTCTTCAAAAAATAGGCTGTGAGGAAATCAGCTGCATTGCAAAGGACCAAAAGGTGCCAAAACTAAGCTAACAGATGTTGCAAAAGCAGGGGAAAAAGTCAAGGAGGAAGACACAACTTAGGGGGCAAGATATGAGGGACATGGCATGAATACTTAAAAAAATAATAAAAAAAAAAAAGAAAAAATCTTTCCCAAAGTCAAAGCCATCAAAATGCAGGCAGGCCATACGCCACCAAGGGCAGGCACATGCAGCAAAGCTTGCCAAAATTGATCCCCACTGAAGGCCAAAACAGAAAAGAAGGACTTACAAACACGCTGGAATGGAGACAACATCAAAGGAATTGCAATTGGAGGAGAAAAAAAGAAAATTTGGGAAATTTAGTGACTCTAAGAAAATGGCCTGGGTTTATATCAGGTGCAGTGCAAAGGACCAAAAGATGCCAAAACTAAGCTCACAGATGTTGCAAAAGCAGGGGAAAAAGTGAAGGAGGAAGACACAACTTAGGGGGCAAGATGTGAGGGACATGGCATGAATACTTAAAATAATAAAAAAAAAAAAAGAAAAAATCTTTCCCAAAGTCAAAGCCATCAAAATGCAGGCAGGCCATACACCACCAAGGGCAGGCACATGCAGCAAAGCTTGCCAAAACTGATCCCCACTGAAGGCCAGAACAGAAAAGAAGGACTTACAAACACGCTGGAATGGAGACAGCATCAAAGGAATTGCAATTGGAGGAGAAAAAGAAAAACTGGGAAATTTAGTGACTCTAAGAAAATGGCCTGGGTTTATATCAGGTGCAGTGCAAAGGACCAAAAGGTGCCAAAACTAAGCTCACTGATGTTGCAAAAGCAGGGGAAAAAGTCAAGGAGGAAGACACAACTTAGGGGGCAAGATGTGAGGGACATGGCATGAATACTTAAAAAAATAAAAAAAAAAAAAGAAAAAATCTTTCCCAAAGTCAAAGCCATCAAAATGCAGGCAGGCCATACGCCAGCAAGTGCAGGCACATGCAGCAAAGCTTGCCAAAATTGATCCCCACTGAAGGCCAAAACAGAAAAGAAGGACTTACAAACACGCTGGAATGGAGACAGCATCAAAGGAATTGCAATTGGAGGAGAAAAAGAAAAATTGGGAAATTTAGTGACTCTAAGAAAATGGCCTGGGTTTATATCAGGTGCAGTGCAAAGGACCAAAAGGTGCCAAAACTAAGCTCACAGATGTTGCAAAAGCAGGGGAAAAAGTGAAGGAGGAAGACACAACTTAGGGGGCAAGATGTGAGGGACATGGCATTAATACTTAAAATAATAAAAAAAAAAAAAAGAAAAAATCTTTCCCAAAGTCAAAGCCATCAAAATGCAGGCAGGCCATACGCCAGCAAGTGCAGGCACATGCAGCAAAGCTTGCCAAAATTGATGCCCACTGAAGGCCAAAACAGAAAAGAAGGACCTACAAACACGCTGGAATGGAGTCAACATCAAAGGAATTGCAAATGGAGGAGAAAAAAAGAAAATTTGGGAAATTTAATGACTCTTAGAAAGTGGCCTGGGGTTTTGTCAGGTGCATTGCCAAGGACCAAAAGATGCCAAAACTAAGCTCACAGATGTTGCAAAAGCAGGGGAAAAAGTCAAGGAGGAAGACACAACTTAGGGAGCAAGATATGAGGGACATGGCATGAATACTTAAAATAATGAAAAAAAAAAAGAAAAAATATTTCCCAAAGTCAAAGCAATCAAAATGCAGGCAGGCCATACGCCAGCAAGGGCAGGCACATGCAGCAAAGCTTGCCAAAATTGATCCCCACTGAAGGCCAAAACAGAAAAGAAGGACTTACAAACACGCTGGAATGGAGACAGCATCAAAGGAATTGCAATTGGAGGAGAAAAAAAAATTGGGAAATTTAGTGACTCTAAGAAAATGGCCTGGGTTTATATCAGGTGCAGTGCAAAGGACCAAAAGGTGCCAAAACTAAGCTCACAGATGTTGCAAAAGCAGGGGAAAAAGACAAGGAGGAAGACACAACTTAGGGAGCAAGATATGAGGGACATGGCATGAATACTTAAAATAATAAAAAAAAAAAAAAAAAAAAATCATTCCCAAAGTCAAAGCCATCAAAATGCAGGCAGGACATACACCACCAAGGGCAGGCACATGCAGCAAAGCTTGCCAAAATTGATCCCCACTGAAGGCCAAAACAGAAAAGAAGGACTTACAAACACACTGGAATGTAGACAACATGAAAGGAATTCAATTTCTATGAGAAAAAAAATAAATTTGGGAAATTTAGTGACTCTAGGAAAATGGCCTGGGTTTATATCAGGTGCAGTGCAAAGGACCAAAAGGTGCCAAAACTAAGCTCACAGATGTTGCAAAAGCAGGGGAAAAAGTCAAGGAGGAAGACACAACTTACGGGGCAAGATGTGAGGGACATGGCATGAACACTTCAGAAAACAACCAAAAAAAGAAAAAAATCTTTCCCAAAGTCAAAGCCATCAAAAGGCATGGCCTGCCATCAAGTGCAGGGACATGCACCAAAGATTCCTCTATTGGTCCCCATTGAAATCGCAAGATTCCTTTTCCCTTCCTGAAAGGAAATGAAATTTCCTTTCGGGAAGGGAAAAGGAATCTTGCGAATCCCAAAAGAAAGGCTTACAAACACTCTGGAAAGGAGATAGGTTCAAATGAAATGCAATTGAAAAAAGCAGAAAATCGGGAATTTTAGTCTCTTCAAAAAACAGGCTCTGAGGAAATCAGCTGCATTGCAAAGGACCAAAAGGTGCCAAAACAAAGCTCACAGATGTTGCAAAAGCAGGGGAAAAAGTGAAGGGGGAAGACACAACTTAGGGGGCAAGATGTGAGGGACATGGCATGAACACTTCAGAAAACAAACAAAAAAAGAAAAAATCTTTCCCAAAGTCAAAGCCATCAAAAGGCAGGCAGGCCATACACCACCAAGGGCAGGCACATGCAGCAAAGCTTGCCAAAATTGATCCCCACTGAAGGCCAAAACAGAAAAGAAGGACTTACAAACACGCTGGAATGGAGACAGCATCAAAGGAATTGCAATTGGAGGAGAAAAAAAGAAAATTTGGGAAATTTAGTGACTCTAAGAAAATGGCCTGGGTTTATATCAGGTGCAGTGCAAAGGACCAAAAGGTGCCAAAACTAAGCTCACAGATGTTGCAAAAGCAGGGGAAAAAGTCAAGGAGGAAGACACAACATAGGGGGCAAGATGTGAGGGACATGGCATGAATACTTAAAATAATAAAAAAAAAAAAAGCAAAAATCTTTCCCAAAGTCAAAGCCATCAAAATGCAGGCAGGCCATACACCACCAAGGGCAGGCACATGCAGCAAAGCTTGCCAAAATTGATCCCCACTGAAGGCCAAAACAGAAAAGAAGGACTTACAAACACACTGGAATGTAGACAACATGAAAAGAATTCAATTGGATGAGAAAAAAAGAAAATTTGGGTAAGTTAGTGATTCGAAGAAAATGGCCTGGGTTTATATCAGGTGCAGTGCAAAGGACCAAAAGGTGCCAAAACTAAGCTCACAGATGTTGCAAAAGCAGGGGAAAAAGACAAGGAGGAAGACACATCTTACAGGGCAAGATGTGAGGGACATGGCATGAACACTTCAGAAAACAACCAAAAAAAGAAAAAAATCTTTCCCAAAGTCAAAGCCATCAAAAGGCATGGCCTGCCATCAAGTGCAGGGACATGCACCAAAGATTCCTCTATTGGTCCCCATTGAAATCGCAAGATTCCTTTTCCCTTCCCGAAAGGAAATGAAATTTCCTTTTGGGAAGGGAAAAGGAATCTTGCGAATCCCAAAAGAAAGACTTACAAACACTCTGGAAAGGAGATAGGTTCAAATGAAATGCAATTGAAAAAAGCAGAAAATCGGGAATTTTAGTCTCTTCAAAAAATAGGCTGTGAGGAAATCAGCTGCATTGCAAAGGACCAAAAGGTGCCAAAACTAAGCTCACAGATGTTGCAAAAGCAGGGGAAAAAGTCAAGGAGGAAGACACAACTTAGGGGGCAAGATATGAGGGACATGGCATGAATACTTAAAATAATAAAAAAAAAAAAAAAAAAGAAAAAATCTTTCCCAAAGTCAAAGCCATCAAAATGCAGGCAGGCCATACACCACCAAGGGCAGGCACATGCAGCAAAGCTTGCCAAAATTGATCCCCACTGAAGGCCAAAACAGAAAAGAAGGACTTACAAACACGCTGGAATGTAGACAACATGAAAGGAATTCAATTTCTATGAGAAAAAAAGCAAATTTGGGAAATTTAGTGACTCTAAGAAAATGGCCTGGGTTTATATCAGGTGCAGTGCAAAGGACCAAATGGTGCCAAAACTAAGCTCACAGATGTTGCAAAAGCAGGGGAAAAAGTCAAGGAGGAAGACACAACTTACGGGGCAAGATGTGAGGGACATGGCATGAACACTTCAGAAAACAACCAAAAAAAGAAAAAAATCTTTCCCAAAGTCAAAGCCATCAAAAGGCATGGCCTGCCATCAAGTGCAGGGACATGCACCAAAGATTCCTCTATTGGTCCCCATTGAAATCGCAAGATTCCTTTTCCCTTCCCGAAAGGAAATGAAATTTCCTTTCGGGAAGGGAAAAGGAATCTTGCGAATCCCAAAAGAAAGGCTTACAAACACTCTGGAAAGGAGATAGGTTCAAATGAAATGCAATTGAAAAAAGCAGAAAATCGGGAATTTTAGTCTCTTCAAAAAACAGGCTCTGAGGAAATCAGCTGCATTGCAAAGGACCAAAAGGTGCCAAAACAAAGCTCACAGATGTTGCAAAAGCAGGGGAAAAAGTGAAGGGGGAAGACACAACTTAGGGGGCAAGATGTGAGGGACATGGCATGAACACTTCAGAAAACAAACAAAAAAAGAAAAAATCTTTCCCAAAGTCAAAGCCATCAAAAGGCAGGCAGGCCATACACCACCAAGGGCAGGCACATGCAGCAAAGCTTGCCAAAATTGATCCCCACTGAAGGCCAAAACAGAAAAGAAGGACTTACAAACACGCTGGAATGGAGACAGCATCAAAGGAATTGCAATTGGAGGAGAAAAAAAGAAAATTTGGGAAATTTAGTGACTCTAAGAAAATGGCCTGGGTTTATATCAGGTGCAGTGCAAAGGACCAAAAGGTGCCAAAACTAAGCTCACAGATGTTGCAAAAGCAGGGGAAAAAGTCAAGGAGGAAGACACAACATAGGGGGCAAGATGTGAGGGACATGGCATGAATACTTAAAATAATAAAAAAAAAAAAAGCAAAAATCTTTCCCAAAGTCAAAGCCATCAAAATGCAGGCAGGCCATACACCACCAAGGGCAGGCACATGCAGCAAAGCTTGCCAAAATTGATCCCCACTGAAGGCCAAAACAGAAAAGAAGGACTTACAAACACACTGGAATGTAGACAACATGAAAGGAATTCAATTGGATGAGAAAAAAAGAAAATTTGGGTAAGTTAGTGATTCGAAGAAAATGGCCTGGGTTTATATCAGGTGCAGTGCAAAGGACCAAAAGGTGCCAAAACTAAGCTCACAGATGTTGCAAAAGCAGGGGAAAAAGACAAGGAGGAAGACAGAACTTAGGGGGCAAGATATGAGGGACATGGCATGAACACTTCAGAAAACAACCAAAAAAAGAAAAAATCTTTCCCAAAGTCAAAGCCATCAAAAGGCATGGCCTGCCATCAAGTGCAGGGACATGCACCAAAGATTCCTCTATTGGTCCCCATTGAAATCGCAAGATTCCTTTTCCCTTCCCGAAAGGAAATGAAATTTCCTTTCGGGAAGGGAAAAGGAATCTTGCGAATCCCAAAAGAAAGACTTACAAACACTCTGGAAAGGAGATAGGTTCAAATGAAATGCAATTGAAAAAAGCAGAAAATCGGGAATTTTAGTCTCTTCAAAAAATATGCTGTGAGGAAATCAGCTGCATTTCACAGGACCAAAAGGTGCCAAAACTAAGCTAACAGATGTTGCAAAAGTAGGGGAAAAAGTGAAGGAGAAAGACACAACTTAGGGAGCAAGATATGAGGGACATGGCATGAATACTTAAAACAAAAAAAAAAAAAAAAAAGAAAAAATCTATCCCAAAGTCAAAGCCGTCAAAATGCAGGCAGGCTAGAGGCCAGCAAGTGCAGGCACATGCAGCAAAGCTTGCCAAAATTGATCCCCACTGAAGGCCAAAACAGAAAAGAAGGACTTACAAACACGCTGGAATGGAGACAACATCAAAGGAATTGCAATTGGAGGAGAAAAAAAGAAAATTTGGGAAATTTAGTGACTCTAAGAAAATGGCCTGGGTTTATATCAGGTGCAGTGCAAAGGACCAAAAGGTGCCAAAACTAAGCTCACAGATGTTGCAAAAGCAGGGGAAAAAGTGAAGGAGGAAGACACAACTTAGGGGGCAAGATGTGAGGGACATGGCATGAATACTTAAAATAATAAAAAAAAAAAAAGAAAAAATCTTTCCCAAAGTCAAAGCCATCAAAATGCAGGCAGGCCATACACCACCAAGGGCAGGCACATGCAGCAAAGCTTGCCAAAATTGATCCCCACTGAAGGCCAAAACAGAAAAGAAGGACTTACAAACACGCTGGAATGGAGACAGCATCAAAGGAATTGCAATTGGAGGAGAAAAAGAAAAATTGGGAAATTTAGTGACTCTAAGAAAATGGCCTGGGTTTATATCAGGTGCAGTGCAAAGGACCAAAAGGTGCCAAAACTAAGCTCACAGATGTTGCAAAAGCAGGGGAAAAAGTCAAGGAGGAAGACACAACTTAGGGGGCAAGATGTGAGGGACATGGCATGAATACTTAAAAAAATAAAAAAAAAAAAAAGAAAAAATCTTTCCCAAAGTCAAAGCCATCAAAATGCAGGCAGGCCATACGCCAGCAAGTGCAGGCACATGCAGAAAAGCTTGCCAAAATTGATCCCCACTGAAGGCCAAAACAGAAAAGAAGGACTTACAAACACGCTGGAATGGAGACAACATCAAAGGAATTGCAATTGGAGGAGAAAAAAAGAAAATTTGGGAAATTTAGTGACTCTAAGAAAATGGCCTGGGTTTATATCAGGTGCAGTGCAAAGGACCAAAAGATGCAAAAACTAAGCTCACAGATGTTGCAAAAGCAGGGGAAAAAGTGAAGGAGAAAGACACAACTTAGGGAGCAAGATATGAGGGACATGGCTTGAATACCTAAACCAAAAAAAAAAAAAAAAAAGAAAAAATCTTTCCCAAAGTGAAAGCCATCAAAATGCAGGCAGGCCATACGCCAGCAAGGGCAGGCACATGCAGCAAAGCTTGCCAAAATTGATCCCCACTGAAGGCCAGAACAGAAAAGAAGGACTTACAAACACGCTGGAATGGAGACAACATGAAAGGAATTCAATTTCTATGAGAAAAAAAGAAAATTTGGGAAATTTAGTGACTCTAAGAAAATGGCCTGGGTTTATATCAGGTGCAGTGCAAAGGACCAAAAGGTGCCAAAACTAAGCTCACAGATGTTGCAAAAGCAGGGGAAAAAGTCAAGGAGGAAGACACGACTTAGGGAGCAAGATATGATGGACATGGCATGAATACTTAAAATAATAAAAAAAAAAACGAAAAAATCTATCCCAAAGTCAAAGCCATCAAAATGCAGGCACGCCATAGGCCAGAAAGTGCAGGCACATGCAGCAAAGCTTGCCAAAATCGATCCCCACTGAAGGCCAAAACAGAAAAGAAGGACCTACAAACACGCTGGAATGGAGTCAACATCAAAGGAATTGCAATTGGAGGAGAAAAAAAGAAAATTGGGAAATTCAATGACTCTTAGAAAGTGGCCTGGGGTTTTATCAGGTGCAGTGCAAAGGACCAAAAGGTGCCAAAACTAAGCTCACAGATGTTGCAAAAGCAGGGGAAAAAGTGAAGGAGGAAGACACAACTTAGGGGGCAAGATGTGAGGGACATGGCATGAATACTTAAAATAATAAAAAAAAAAAAAGAAAAAATCTTTCCCAAAGTCAAAGCCATCAAAATGCAGGCAGGCCATACACCACCAAGGGCAGGCACATGCAGCAAAGCTTGCCAAAATTGATCCCCACTGAAGGCCAAAACAGAAAAGAAGGACTTACAAACACGCTGGAATGGAGACAGCATCAAAGGAATTGCAATTGGAGGAGAAAAAAAAAAATTGGGAAATTTAGTGACTCTAAGAAAATGGCCTGGGTTTATATCAGGTGCAGTGCAAAGGACCAAAAGGTGCCAAAACTAAGCTCACAGATGTTACAAAAAGCAGGGGAAAAAGACAAGGAGGAAGACACAACTTAGGGGGCAAGATGTGAGGGACATGGCATGAATACTTAAAATATTAAAAAAAAAAAAAACAAAAAATCTTTCCCAAAGTCAAAGCCATCAAAATGCAGGCAGGCCATACGCCAGCAAGGGCAGGCACATGCAGCAAAGTTTGCCAAAATTGATCCCCACTGAAGGCCAAAACAGAAAAGAAGGACCTACAAACACGCTGGAATGGAGTCAACATCAAAGGATTTGCAATTGGAGGAGAAAAAAAGAAAATTTGGGAAATTCAGTGACTCTAAGAAAATGGCCTGGGTTTATATCAGGTGCAGTGCAAAGGACCAAAAGATGCAAAAACTAAGCTCACAGATGTTGCAAAAGCAGGGGAAAAATTGAAGGAGGCAGACACAACTTAGGGAGCAAGATATGAGGGACATGGCATGAATACTTAAAACAAAAAAAAAAAAAAAAAAAAAGAAAAAATCTTTCCCAAAGTCAAAGCCATCAAAATGCAGGCAGGCCATACGCCACCAAGGGCAGGCACCTGCAGCAAAGTTTGCCAAAATTGATCCCCACTGAAGGCCAAATCAGAAAAGAAGGACTTACAAACCCGCTGGAATGGATACAACATCAAAGGAATTGCAATTGGAGGAGAAAAATGAAAATTAGGGAAATTACTGACTCTAAAAAAATGGCCTGGGTTTATATCAGGTGCAGTGCAAAGGACCAAAAGGTGCCAAAACTAAGCTCACAGATGTTGCAAAAGCAGGGGAAAAAGTCAAGGAGGAAGACACAACTTAGGGGGCAAGATGTGAGGGACATGGCATGAATACTTCCGAAAACAACCAAAAAAAGAAAAAAATCTTTCCCAAAGTCAAAGCCATCAAAAGGCATGGCCTGCCATCAAGTGCAGGGACATGCACCAAAGATTCCTCTATTGGTCCCCATTGAAATCGCAAGATTCCTTTTCCCTTCCCGAAAGGAAATGAAATTTCCTTTTGGGAAGGGAAAAGGAATCTTGCGAATCCCAAAAGAAAGACTTACAAACACTCTGGAAAGGAGATAGGTTCAAATGAAATGCAATTGAAAAAAGCAGAAAATCGGGAATTTTAGTCTCTTCAAAAAATAGGCTGTGAGGAAATCAGCTGCATTGCAAAGGACCAAAAGGTGCCAAAACTAAGCTAACAGATGTTGCAAAAGCAGGGGAAAAAGTCAAGGAGGAAGACACAACTTAGGGGGCAAGATATGAGGGACATGGCATGAATACTTAAAAAAATAATAAAAAAAAAAAAGAAAAAATCTTTCCCAAAGTCAAAGCCATCAAAATGCAGGCAGGCCATACGCCACCAAGGGCAGGCACATGCAGCAAAGCTTGCCAAAATTGATCCCCACTGAAGGCCAAAACAGAAAAGAAGGACTTACAAACACGCTGGAATGGAGACAACATCAAAGGAATTGCAATTGGAGGAGAAAAAAAGAAAATTTGGGAAATTTAGTGACTCTAAGAAAATGGCCTGGGTTTATATCAGGTGCAGTGCAAAGGACCAAAAGATGCCAAAACTAAGCTCACAGATGTTGCAAAAGCAGGGGAAAAAGTGAAGGAGGAAGACACAACTTAGGGGGCAAGATGTGAGGGACATGGCATGAATACTTAAAATAATAAAAAAAAAAAAAGAAAAAATCTTTCCCAAAGTCAAAGCCATCAAAATGCAGGCAGGCCATACACCACCAAGGGCAGGCACATGCAGCAAAGCTTGCCAAAACTGATCCCCACTGAAGGCCAGAACAGAAAAGAAGGACTTACAAACACGCTGGAATGGAGACAGCATCAAAGGAATTGCAATTGGAGGAGAAAAAGAAAAACTGGGAAATTTAGTGACTCTAAGAAAATGGCCTGGGTTTATATCAGGTGCAGTGCAAAGGACCAAAAGGTGCCAAAACTAAGCTCACAGATGTTGCAAAAGCAGGGGAAAAAGTCAAGGAGGAAGACACAACTTAGGGGGCAAGATGTGAGGGACATGGCATGAATACTTAAAAAAATAAAAAAAAAAAAAAGAAAAAATCTTTCCCAAAGTCAAAGCCATCAAAATGCAGGCAGGCCATACGCCAGCAAGTGCAGGCACATGCAGCAAAGCTTGCCAAAATTGATCCCCACTGAAGGCCAAAACAGAAAAGAAGGACTTACAAACACGCTGGAATGGAGACAACATCAAAGGAATTGCAATTGGAGGGGAAAAAAAAAATTGGGAAATTTAGTGACTCTAAGAAAATAGCCTGGGTTTATATCAGGTGCAGTACAAAGGACCAAAAGGTGCCAAAACTAAGCTCACAGATGTTGCAAAAGCAGGGGAAAAAGTCAAGGAGGAAGACACAACTTAGGGAGCAAGATATGAGGGACATGGCATGAATAACTAAAATAATAAAAAAAAAAAAAAGAAAAAATCTTTCCCAAAGTCAAAGCCATCAAAATGCAGGCAGGCCATACGCCACCAAGGGCAGGCACATGCAGCAAAGCTTGCCAAAATTGATCCCCACTGAAGGCCAAAACAGAAAAGAAGGACTTACAAACACGCTGGAATGGAGACAGCATCAAAGGAATTGCAATTGGAGGAGAAAAAGAAAAATTGGGAAATTTAGTGACTCTAAGAAAATGGCCTGGGTTTATATCAGGTGCAGTGCAAAGGACCAAAAGGTGCCAAAACTAAGCTCACAGATGTTGCAAAAGCAGGGGAAAAAGTGAAGGAGGAAGACACAACTTAGGGGGCAAGATGTGAGGGACATGGCATTAATACTTAAAATAATAAAAAAAAAAAAAAAGAAAAAATCTTTCCCAAAGTCAAAGCCATCAAAATGCAGGCAGGCCATACGCCAGCAAGTGCAGGCACATGCAGCAAAGCTTGCCAAAATTGATGCCCACTGAAGGCCAAAACAGAAAAGAAGGACCTACAAACACGCTGGAATGGAGACACCATCAAAGGAATTGCAAATGGAGGAGAAAAAAAGAAAATTTGGGAAATTTAATGACTCTTAGAAAGTGGCCTGGGGTTTTGTCAGGTGCATTGCCAAGGACCAAAAGATGCCAAAACTAAGCTCACAGATGTTGCAAAAGCAGGGGAAAAAGTCAAGGAGGAAGACACAACTTAGGGAGCAAGATATGAGGGACATGGCATGAATACTTAAAATAATAAAAAAAAAAAGAAAAAATATTTCCCAAAGTCAAAGCAATCAAAATGCAGGCAGGCCATACGCCAGCAAGGGCAGGCACATGCAGCAAAGCTTGCCAAAATTGATCCCCACTGAAGGCCAAAACAGAAAAGAAGGACTTACAAACACGCTGGAATGGAGACAGCATCAAAGGAATTGCAATTGGAGGAGAAAAAAAAATTGGGAAATTTAGTGACTCTAAGAAAATGGCCTGGGTTTATATCAGGTGCAGTGCAAAGGACCAAAAGGTGCCAAAACTAAGCTCACAGATGTTGCAAAAGCAGGGGAAAAAGTCAAGGAGGAAGACACAACTTAGGGAGCAAGATATGAGGGACATGGCATGAATACTTAAAATAATAAAAAAAAAAAAAAAAAAAATCATTCCCAAAGTCAAAGCCATCAAAATGCAGGCAGGCCATACACCACCAAGGGCAGGCACATGCAGCAAAGCTTGCCAAAATTGATCCCCACTGAAGGCCAAAACAGAAAAGAAGGACTTACAAACACGCTGGAATGTAGACAACATGAAAGGAATTCAATTTCTATGAGAAAAAAAGCAAATTTGGGAAATTTAGTGACTCTAAGAAAATGGCCTGGGTTTATATCAGGTGCAGTGCAAAGGACCAAATGGTGCCAAAACTAAGCTCACAGATGTTGCAAAAGCAGGGGAAAAAGTCAAGGAGGAAGACACAACTTACGGGGCAAGATGTGAGGGACATGGCATGAACACTTCAGAAAACAACCAAAAAAAGAAAAAAATCTTTCCCAAAGTCAAAGCCATCAAAAGGCATGGCCTGCCATCAAGTGCAGGGACATGCACCAAAGATTCCTCTATTGGTCCCCATTGAAATCGCAAGATTCCTTTTCCCTTCCTGAAAGGAAATGAAATTTCCTTTCGGGAAGGGAAAAGGAATCTTGCGAATCCCAAAAGAAAGGCTTACAAACACTCTGGAAAGGAGATAGGTTCAAATGAAATGCAATTGAAAAAAGCAGAAAATCGGGAATTTTAGTCTCTTCAAAAAACAGGCTCTGAGGAAATCAGCTGCATTGCAAAGGACCAAAAGGTGCCAAAACAAAGCTCACAGATGTTGCAAAAGCAGGGGAAAAAGTGAAGGGGGAAGACACAACTTAGGGGGCAAGATGTGAGGGACATGGCATGAACACTTCAGAAAACAAACAAAAAAAGAAAAAATCTTTCCCAAAGTCAAAGCCATCAAAAGGCAGGCAGGCCATACGCCAGCAAGTGCAGGCACATGCAGCAAAGCTTGCCAAAATTGATCCCAACTGAAGGCCAAAACAGAAAAGAAGGACCTACAAACACGCTGGAATGGAGACACCATCAAAGGAATTGCAATTGGAGGAGAAAAAAAGAAAATTTGGGAAATTTAATGACTCTTAGAAAGTGGCCTGGGGTTTTATCAGGTGCAGTGCAAAGGACCAAAAGATGCCAAAACTAAGCTCACAGATGTTGCAAAAGCAGGGTAAAAAGTCAAGGAGGAAGACAGAACTTAGGGGGCAAGATATGAGGGACATGGCATGAACACTTCAGAAAACAACCAAAAAAAGAAAAAATCTTTCCCAAAGTCAAAGCCATCAAAAGGCATGGCCTGCCATCAAGTGCAGGGACATGCACCAAAGATTCCTCTATTGGTCCCCATTGAAATCGCAAGATTCCTTTTCCCTTCCCGAAAGGAAATGAAATTTCCTTTCGGGAAGGGAAAAGGAATCTTGCGAATCCCAAAAGAAAGACTTACAAACACTCTGGAAAGGAGATAGGTTCAAATGAAATGCAATTGAAAAAAGCAGAAAATCGGGAATTTTAGTCTCTTCAAAAAATATGCTGTGAGGAAATCAGCTGCATTTCAAAGGACCAAAAGGTGCCAAAACTAAGCTAACAGATGTTGCAAAAGTAGGGGAAAAAGTGAAGGAGAAAGACACAACTTAGGGAGCAAGATATGAGGGACATGGCATGAATACTTAAAACAAAAAAAAAAAAAAAAAAAGAAAAAATCTATCCCAAAGTCAAAGCCGTCAAAATGCAGGCAGGCTAGAGGCCAGCAAGTGCAGGCACATGCAGCAAAGCTTGCCAAAATTGATCCCCACTGAAGGCCAAAACAGAAAAGAAGGACTTACAAACACGCTGGAATGGAGACAACATCAAAGGAATTGCAATTGGAGGAGAAAAAAAGAAAATTTGGGAAATTTAGTGACTCTAAGAAAATGGCCTGGGTTTATATCAGGTGCAGTGCAAAGGACCAAAAGGTGCCAAAACTAAGCTCACAGATGTTGCAAAAGCAGGGGAAAAAGTGAAGGAGGAAGACACAACTTAGGGGGCAAGATGTGAGGGACATGGCATGAATACTTAAAATAATAAAAAAAAAAAAAGAAAAAATCTTTCCCAAAGTCAAAGCCATCAAAATGCAGGCAGGCCATACACCACCAAGGGCAGGCACATGCAGCAAAGCTTGCCAAAATTGATCCCCACTGAAGGCCAAAACAGAAAAGAAGGACTTACAAACACGCTGGAATGGAGACAGCATCAAAGGAATTGCAATTGGAGGAGAAAAAGAAAAATTGGGAAATTTAGTGACTCTAAGAAAATGGCCTGGGTTTATATCAGGTGCAGTGCAAAGGACCAAAAGGTGCCAAAACTAAGCTCACAGATGTTGCAAAAGCAGGGGAAAAAGTCAAGGAGGAAGACACAACTTAGGGGGCAAGATGTGAGGGACATGGCATGAATACTTAAAAAAATAAAAAAAAAAAAAAGAAAAAATCTTTCCCAAAGTCAAAGCCATCAAAATGCAGGCAGGCCATACGCCAGCAAGTGCAGGCACATGCAGAAAAGCTTGCCAAAATTGATCCCCACTGAAGGCCAAAACAGAAAAGAAGGACTTACAAACACGCTGGAATGGAGACAACATCAAAGGAATTGCAATTGGAGGAGAAAAAAAGAAAATTTGGGTAATTTAGTGACTCTAAGAAAATGGCCTGGGTTTATATCAGGTGCAGTGCAAAGGACCAAAAGATGCAAAAACTAAGCTCACAGATGTTGCAAAAGCAGGGGAAAAAGTGAAGGAGAAAGACACAACTTAGGGAGCAAGATATGAGGGACATGGCTTGAATACCTAAACCAAAAAAAAAAAAAAAAAAGAAAAAATCTTTCCCAAAGTGAAAGCCATCAAAATGCAGGCAGGCCATACGCCAGCAAGGGCAGGCACATGCAGCAAAGCTTGCCAAAATTGATCCCCACTGAAGGCCAGAACAGAAAAGAAGGACTTACAAACACGCTGGAATGGAGACAACATGAAAGGAATTCAATTTCTATGAGAAAAAAAGAAAATTTGGGAAATTTAGTGACTCTAAGAAAATGGCCTGGGTTTATATCAGGTGCAGTGCAAAGGACCAAAAGGTGCCAAAACTAAGCTCACAGATGTTGCAAAAGCAGGGGAAAAAGTCAAGGAGGAAGACACGACTTAGGGAGCAAGATATGATGGACATGGCATGAATACTTAAAATAATAAAAAAAAAAAAGAAAAAATCTATCCCAAAGTCAAAGCCATCAAAATGCAGGCACGCCATAGGCCAGCAAGTGCAGGCACATGCAGCAAAGCTTGCCAAAATTGATCCCCACTGAAGGCCAAAACAGAAAAGAAGGACCTACAAACACGCTGGAATGGAGACAACATCAAAGGAATTGCAATTGGAGGAGAAAAAAAGAAAATTGGGAAATTCAATGACTCTTAGAAAGTGGCCTGGGGTTTTATCAGGTGCAGTGCAAAGGACCAAAAGGTGCCAAAACTAAGCTCACAGATGTTGCAAAAGCAGGGGAAAAAGTGAAGGAGGAAGACACAACTTAGGGGGCAAGATGTGAGGGACATGGCATGAATACTTAAAATAATAAAAAAAAAAAAAGAAAAAATCTTTCCCAAAGTCAAAGCCATCAAAATGCAGGCAGGCCATACACCACCAAGGGCAGGCACATGCAGCAAAGCTTGCCAAAATTGATCCCCACTGAAGGCCAAAACAGAAAAGAAGGACTTACAAACACGCTGGAATGGAGACAGCATCAAAGGAATTGCAATTGGAGGAGAAAAAGAAAAATTGGGAAATTTAGTGACTCTAAGAAAATGGCCTGGGTTTATATCAGGTGCAGTGCAAAGGACCAAAAGGTGCCAAAACTAAGCTCACAGATGTTGCAAAAGCAGGGGAAAAAGTCAAGGAGGAAGACACAACTTAGGGGGCAAGATGTGAGGGACATGGCATGAATACTTAAAAAAATAAAAAAAAAAAAAAGAAAAAATCTTTCCCAAAGTCAAAGCCATCAAAATGCAGGCAGGCCATACGCCAGCAAGTGCAGGCACATGCAGAAAAGCTTGCCAAAATTGATCCCCACTGAAGGCCAAAACAGAAAAGAAGGACTTACAAACACGCTGGAATGGAGACAACATCAAAGGAATTGCAATTGGAGGAGAAAAAAAGAAAATTTGGGAAATTTAGTGACTCTAAGAAAATGGCCTGGGTTTATATCAGGTGCAGTGCAAAGGACCAAAAGATGCAAAAACTAAGCTCACAGATGTTGCAAAAGCAGGGGAAAAAGTGAAGGAGAAAGACACAACTTAGGGAGCAAGATATGAGGGACATGGCTTGAATACCTAAACCAAAAAAAAAAAAAAAAAGAAAAAATCTTTCCCAAAGTGAAAGCCATCAAAATGCAGGCAGGCCATACGCCAGCAAGGGCAGGCACATGCAGCAAAGCTTGCCAAAATTGATCCCCACTGAAGGCCAGAACAGAAAAGAAGGACTTACAAACACGCTGGAATGGAGACAACATGAAAGGAATTCAATTTCTATGAGAAAAAAAGAAAATTTGGGAAATTTAGTGACTCTAAGAAAATGGCCTGGGTTTCTATCAGGTGCAGTGCAAAGGACCAAAAGGTGCCAAAACTAAGCTCACAGATGTTGCAAAAGCAGGGGAAAAAGTCAAGGAGGAAGACACGACTTAGGGAGCAAGATATGATGGACATGGCATGAATACTTAAAATAATAAAAAAAAAAACAAAAAAATCTATCCCAAAGTCAAAGCCATCAAAATGCAGGCACGCCATAGGCCAGCAAGTGCAGGCACATGCAGCAAAGCTTGCCAAAATTGATCCCCACTGAAAGCCAAAACAGAAAAGAAGGACCTACAAACACGCTGGAATGGAGACAACATCAAAGGAATTGCAATTGGAGGAGAAAAAAAGAAAATTGGGAAATTCAATGACTCTTAGAAAGTGGCCTGGGGTTTTATCAGGTGCAGTGCAAAGGACCAAAAGGTGCCAAAACTAAGCTCACAGATGTTGCAAAAGCAGGGGAAAAAGTCAAGGAGGAAGACACAACTTAGGGTTCAAGATATGAGGGACATGGCATGAACACTTCAGAAAACAACCAAAAAAAGAAAAAAATCTTTCCCAAAGTCAAAGCCATCAAAAGGCATGGCCTGCCATCAAGTGCAGGGACATGCACCAAAGATTCCTCTCTTTGTCCCCACTGAACACACAAGATTACTTTTCCCTTCTCGAAAGGATATACATTTTTTGTTTGTCTCTAAATAAACAAATAGTAAAACCCTCCTTCTTGTAAATGACCCTGAAATTTTTAAATTTCTGCATTGTATAATTGTTTTCAGATTTATTTGTATTGTTTCTTTTAATGCTGTATGATAATAATTATTCTAATATACATATGAGTTTAAAATATATTTACCTTTTTTTAAATTATTTTTCATATCTCCCCTATAACTTTGTTTTTCTTTTATTTTTTTAAAATCTGTATTTATTTATTACATATTTCTATACTTTAATTTCTACCTTTATATTCTTTTGTTTATAATTTTTATAGTCAATCCCCTGCCTTTTTTCAAATAAAAGATCCGCTGTATTTATGTATTTTAAAAAATATATTTACATTTATAATTTTCACATGTTTTTTTGTAATTTTTTCATATTATATGTTAACATGTTGATGCACGTTATTTATAAGTATTCAATACATATTTCCCATTATGTATTATAATACTATATATACACTATGACTTGAATTAATTATTGTATCAAGGTTTTTTTTTTCTATATTCATGGATATTTTCTGTTTCTATATATGTCTACATATATTTGTCATACATTTCTATATATTTTGATTTGTATTTCGTTTCTATCCATAATCTATATTTTTGTATATCTAGAAACATATATAATACCCTGTATTAAAAAATAATATATCTTAATATAATATATAATGATTTACGTTACATGGAATTTTTTTATATATTCGGTCGATATTTAAATTTTAAGTTTTTTATTCCCATTTCTATACATATATTTGTTTAGTTTAATTATCGTTATAGTTATAATTTTACATTTAAAATCCAGTTCCTAAATAAAATGACAAAACAAACAGCACTGATTTCCCACCAATATCTTCCAAAAACATCAAGATAACTCCACCAGCCAATCAACTGCCAGCGAAAAGACACTTAACACTCTTTTCACTAACAGTTCTCATCACATCAGAAAAATGGAACCAAAATAAAATAAAACCCTGTAGAAACACACACAGCAAATCACAAAAACTACTAAAAAAAATCAAACCAATTGACTAAACTCCAAACAGTGCCACTGACCCTGAACGTTATTAAAAAAAAAATAAACAAAATTCTACCTCTACACTAACTCAAACAATAACCAATACTCTGTACATCTAACTTTAGGAACCAAACTAATTAACGAAATGGAAAAAAGTCTCAACCACTAAAAACTAAGAAAATTCCTACCCAAATAAAAAAAATACTTAAAGACACCCAACATATAAATACGCACGTTCCCAAAAATAAAACTAATAAACAGCAACCAAATACATCAAAGGACAAAAAAAAAAATCAAAAAAAAAACGAACCCAAAACCAAATAAACTTAAATTTACAACAGGAAAAAAAAATGTTCCTAACGGAATAAACCCATAGTGCCTCAATCTATCAAAATAAAAATACCACCAAGAAACAAACCCAAAGACTAAAGACAAACGTAACCGTAAACAATGTCTCCCAAATTACCCGTAACCATAAAACATACACTACATTCAAACAAACCAAACAAAGAAAAGCTCTGGAAGACGATAAACACACATGCAATTACCGAGATTAAAAACCCGCTGCTATGAACGACGCGACGCTACCCCAAGCCCCCCAAAACAAACACCACACACTCACGCTAATAAAAGCCGCCGCAACAGAATTAAAATGCGAACCGCTGCTTCACGCTACGACCCGTAAAAACCATTGCGCGCCCTTCTAAACATAATACCACGGCAAAAAAAAATATATATATCCGATTACAAAACCCAATCCGAAACGAACCTTTACCATCCCCACCTGCACCGAGAACCGTGCCACTCGGGAAGAGCACCGTAGCCCTCAGCGGACACCCGCTGCAGACCGAGCACAGCGATGCAATCAAGGCCTGCAAAGCGCCTCCGAACCACGGCACCGCCGAACTTTGAGCGGCCGAGCCCCGCGCTCGCTGCCGGCCCCGGACGGAGCGCGGCTCCCGGCAGGAAAGCGGCTCCTGCGGCGGCTGCTCCGGCACGCGGGGCCGGCGCCGTCCCGGGGAGCCCCGCCCGCTGCCCCTGCCCGGCGGGGCCGGCACCGGGCCCGGGGCTACCGGCGGCGCCCGAGCCCCGCGCCCGGAGCGGACGGAGCGGCCGGCACCGCCCGGGCCGGCGCAGCAGCGCCCGCGCCGCCTCTGCCGCCCTCGGCCGGCCCGGCACGGCTCCCCTCGGCTCGCACCGGCGCGGCTCCGCCACTGCCGCCCTCGGCCGGCCCGGCCGCGCCAAATCCCCCGTGCGCCCCGGCAGCTGCCCGGGCCGTGCCAGCAGCGCTCCCGAGCGGGAACGTTCCGGGCCGGGCCGCGGGCACGAGGAGCGCCCTCCGATGCAGCGGCACAGCCCCATTGCAGCCCTGCAAACGCTGCCGCAGCTGCGGCTTCCCGCAACCCAACCCCGAAACTGACGCCGCAGGCGGGGCGCGCCTCACTTCAACAAGGGCAAAGAAATGCCTTCTCCCCTTCAGTTTCGTCCCCTAGGAGAGCAGAAAAGAAGGGGCGCTCCTCAAATGAAAGCCTTCGACTGATGGCAAAGGGCGATTTCGACCTCCATTCAAACCCTTGAAAAGGAGGGACACCAGGGCTGCCCCCTCCATTTAAACCCGAGGGTGATGAAAATGGGCTGGCTGCCTTCAAATCAAACCCATAACACCACAACAATACTTTTCCTATTCCCCTTAGAATAGAACGCAGGGATTCCCTGTCACCTCCGGGATACCCCTCACAGCCTGCAAAAGGCAGCTTTTCCTGCAATCAACCCCCTGAAAACGACATGCGAAGAGGGATCCCCTCAGTTCAAACGCAGACAATAAAAGAAGAGTAGCTGCTTCCTTCTCCTTAGTCCCTTTTGTCCTCATAAGCTCCACTTTTGTTCCTGGGGATCCGGGGAGGGACTGGCAAGATGAAATTGCAAAGGGGAAGGACAAAATTCCCCACTCCAAACCCACACGGGCTCACCTGTTGGGCTGCTTCTCCCCGGCACAAAGATTCGTCCCTCGGCGCCTCCTTTAAGCGATGCTCCACGTATCCAAGCGCGGATCCAGGTGTTCCCCCCGAGCCTGTGAGAAGCTCCCGCAGTCCTTCCACGAGACAGCGCCGGGAGCGCCCCATAAACCCCTCCACTCAGCAGCTCCATGCGAAAGGGAGCTGAGGCAAAGCCTCCCCCTAAAACAGCCTCGCCCCGGCAGGAGCCGGCCCCTCATCATCCTCACAGCTCACACCTGGGCTGCTGCGAGCCCCCATCATCCTCACACTCACACCTGGGCTGCTCCGAGCCCCCATCATCCTCACACTCACACCTGGGCTGCTCCGAGCCCCCATCATCCTCACACTCACACCTGGGCTGCTCCGAGCCCCCATCATCCTCACACTCACACCTGGGCTGCTCCGAGCCCCCATCATCCTCACGCTCACACCTGGGCTGCTCCGAGCCCCCATCATCCTCACGCTCACACCTGGCGCCGCTGCCACTCTCCATCAGCGCCTCTCCCTGTCCAGCACACAGCCCGCTTCTCACAGACACAGAGCAAACAGAAATCCGCTACGGGTGTTGGCGTTCCTTAGTCCGTCTGGTTCCACAACTCAAGCACTGATAGCATTGAGGGAAAGCTTTCCAGTGCAGAAAACTGTCATTCTGCTAGCACACTTTGATACACCCTCAGAAAAAGCAGAATCAGCGCCAACTCCTAAGACCCCTGCTGAGGAACCCAGCCCTCCTTGGGACACCCAATGCAGCAGACCTCGAAAAAGGAGGGGGAAAGTCAAGCTTGGAGTGGAAAAAGACAGCAGCCCTTAAAAAAAGCATTCACACAGCAATAGTGGGAACCAGTCACATTTCTTCTTTCCTTGCTTCCTGTAATGACATAAATATGAAATAAAAAAAAAAAAAAAAAAAAAAAAAAAACAAAACACATGAAACACAAGGCAGAGCTGGGAATTTACAGGTCTTTGTTTGGCACTCTGGATGACAAGCGCCTCTTCCGGGACTGCGACACGATTTGGGGACTGGCAGAGAACGGAGGCAAAAGGTGCCAGAGAGCCCTTTCTATTGCCTCCAGCCCCCGCAGCTGTTCTGATGGTTTCGGGGCACAGCTCGGTCTGTTCCTAGATTAAAACGCTAGGGCAATATCTTCAAAACTGCTACCCATCTCTAGTCGGAGTTTCCTACGTTCCTGTAAACAAATGAGTGGATAGAGAGGGTTTCTCCCCAAAGGAATTTAGAGACAAATTCCTGTTCTTTACCAAGACCTATAAAAACGAATACCTGGACAGGTTTCAGCATCCTACACCCACCCCTCCCTGTGCATTTGGCGGCAGCTTTGGGTCCCTCTGGGGGACGGCCCCCAGCGTGACGCCCCTCGCCCGCCCCCGCCTGCTCCTGCACCGCAGTGGGGCTCCCGCTCCTGGGGACCGCGGGGTGCCCCCACGGCATCAGAGCCCCGAGCCTTCACCCCCTTTCCCTGAGCCCCAAGGAAGGCACAGAGCGAGTCCGACTGCCCCGGACAGCAGCGCAGCGCTTCCTCCAAGCCCTTTCCACGCGCCCATCCCCGCAGAAAGGGATTCTGCTGCGACAAGAAAGGGGGGCGGCCCCCAGAAGGGTTGAGGTTCCTCCCCAGCCTCGTTGTCCCGGGCCAGGGGCAGCGAGAGGGAGCGGCACCGACGGCGGGCACGGCGCGGCACCGAGCGGGGGCCGCTCTCGGCGCCGTGCCGGGAAAGCCGCAGCTCCGGCGCTGTCGGGCGGGGCGCCTGACCGGCACGGGGGGATCCGCCGAGAGCCCCCGGCCCCGTGCGGGGACTCCTGCAAGGGCCGAGCGGCGCCGGGCTCCGGCCCTCGGGCCTTCATTCTCCGGCACCCCGAGCCCCGCGGCTGCGGGGCAAAGAGCGAAAGGGGGCACGGGAAGAGAGGAGCGAGAGCAGGGCATGAGAAAGGGCGGCGAGGGAGGTCGGGCTGTGCAGGAAAGCGGGACGGGAAGGAAAGCCCGGGAGGGGGGTAGAGGGAGGGTGGACAGAGGAGGGAGACAGGGGGAACAGAAGGGAGTAGCGGGCTAGGGACTGGACAGGAAGGAGCCGGGCTTGTGGGGGGAGAGAGAGTGGGGGAAAGGGAGCGAGAGAAGGCGAATACGGGGAGAAGGAAGGAGGGCTAGAGAGAGGGACAGGCGGGGAAGCCTCACAGAGCCCCGGCTGCACCCCGAGCCCGGCCCGGCGCCTCGCCATGCCCGGGATGCTGCGCTCGGCGGAGTTCGGTTGGCTTCGACGACACTCGGCTCGAGTCGGCTCTTCGGCTAAATTCGGCTATTATCGGCTAAACTCGGCTATTGTCGGCCGCATTCGCTTCTTCGGCGCGGCTCGGCTTCATCCGGCCGAACTCGGAGCCGCTCTCCGCGGCTCCACTCGGCTCCCTGAGGGCGGGCAAGCGGCGCCGCCTCACGTTAAACTCGCCCGGCTCGGGGCTCCCCTGCTGCCGCGTCCCGCGGGCGGCCCGGCCATCGCACGGACACGACCGGGAGCGCGGGGTGGCACAGGAGCTCATTAGGCGGTGACCGCACTCGCGCTAATTAGCGCGCACGAGAGCAGCGGGCTCGGTTCGGCTGAGCTCGGCTCCGTTCAGGCGGCCTCGCAAGCCTGGCCTCGGTTCGCTCGAGGCCGTCAGGTTCCGCCGGTCTCGCCTTGGTGCGGCTGAGCTCGTTCCATTCGGCCGAAGGCGGCGTCGTTCGCTCGTGTTTTTACAAACATCTTTCTATATTGACTGTATATTTCTATATTTAGATTTATATTTCTATAATACTTATTTTATTCAAAATAAAACCCCCATCTCTAGCCAAATAAATACAAAAAAACACCTTCTTTCAAACGATATTGAAATATTTTTATACTTAGTATGATTATATGCACATTTATATTTATGGTTTCTTTTGATGCAGTGTATTATTAATTACATATAATATACATAAAATTCTAGAAATGGATTTAAATTATTATTTATGTATCATATCTACTGCTACAACTAATTTTTTGTTGTTTTTAAACTTTATATATATATCTGTATTTATTTATGATATATTCCTATACTTAGATTTCTACCTTTATATTATTCGTACTTATAATTTTTACAATCTAAACCCTATTGACAAATAAAAAAACCCACTTTATTTAAGTATTTTAAAAATATTCTCATATTTATAATTTTCATATTTATAGTTATAATTTGTTCCATATTACATGAGAACACACCTGCTCCTGCACCCCAGTGGGGCTCCCTCTCCTGGGGACCTTGGGGTGCCCCAATGGCATCAGAGCCCCGAGTTTTCACCCCCTTTTCCTCTGTTTAGAAACTACACTGGAACTTTTTTCTGGAAACAAAGACATTACCTAAATCCTCTCCCCGTGTCCCAGACAGATAGATATTCAGTTATTAGTTGGCTGGGCAGCAGTTTCTTAAATAGAATGATAAACAAGATGTGAACATTTCAGCTACAAGCAAATAGGCAAATCTGAACAATGTACCGATGGCCAGCCACTGAAGTTATTTTGAAGCAATTTTTTAAACAATAACATACTGATACCACAAAAATAAAGCAAAAAACTAACTACTGGCTAAGAAAAAATTAACTTTTGACAGCAACAACATTGCAACCACACAGGCTTTTTCCGGATGTCATACCTTACAACTACCTCTCTTGGGAATTCTCATCATGTATCCCAAAAGGAATAAATACCTCAGAGCGTCCTAAAGCAAAAAGTAGCACACATGAGCTCCTCACACTCCCGGGAGGCCAGCACAGTGTGCACTGAGTCTGCAACAAATTCTGCTCAGTGAGGGTCTGCAAACAAAGGTTCAACTGATGAACTGAACTGATTTTAAAGAGAGGTTTTCTAAGCACAGAAGCACAACAAAGAACAAGCAGAAACAACTCTTAAAAAAATCTGCAAGTTTTATTTAGCATATATGCGACTGATTTCCACCCTGTGGCTTCTCACTTTGATTGGTCTGTAGGTTCAGGAAGATGACAATGCACACTCTGCCTTCCCTGAGCCCCCCACAGCAGCTGAGCGCCGCTCCGTGTGCTCAGATCATCAGGAACTGGATTACACGTGCCCGGATGGACTGGAACTGCTCTGCTGCAGATTCAGGAGACGATGGCAGAGAGGGGCTGGCCGAGGCGTCGTCCCAATTCCATTTCTGTGTGACCAGAAGCGGTTTGTTCCCAACAGCTGCAACAATCCCCAGCTCGCTTCCGTGGTGAGTACCGATGGCACACAAACGGCAGCCTGAGGAAATCGTGTTCTGGGCTCCAAGTGGTTGGGACAGGGTCTGATTTTTTGTTTTGTACCTGGATGATGATTAGTACAACAGGGCTCTGATGGATGACATGGCAGCACAGAATTAAAAACTCCTCGACAGGATTACATCGACTTCTAGGAAAAGACAAAAGCCTAGGACCCTTCTGAAATCTACTTTTAATCCAAAGCACGGGGATTGTCAGTATGCTGCACCTTCCAGCTTTTCAAAGCAGCTTACCTCTGAAGGCCAGGAAACATTGATTTCTACAGAAACCATGGGCAACCCCCAGGCTAATCTCAGCACTACTGTTTAATTGGGGACCTGCCAGCGTGCCAGTCCAGCTTCAAGCGTGCTTTATTTCAGTCTAACATCCCGGCAAAATTCTTCTCACATCTTCAACCCTGAAATCTTATTTTCCCCTAAGGCTTCTCTTCATTAGCAATTTCCAAGTAACATGGTACTTTTACAACATTCAAAAATGTCATGCTGGACTGTGCTAGATAGTAATCTGCAAATATAAGCTTAGCAAAGTTTGAATTGACTTGTCCAGAGAAAAAGCCTACAAGTGAACACCTACACCTGCCTACAAAGAGCTAACAAGCCCCTGGCAGCTGCCAGCATCAAAGCACAGTGCATGTTTCTAATACAGGGTAAGGATAACAATATCACCTTCTGTTTTCTCCAGCTTCTTTTCCCTGCAGTCATATTTTGCTGCTTATGATTTTTTTAGTCTCCGTATCTTCTTGGACAGCACCGGGCCCGACGACAAGGATACGAGAGTCTTTCCCTGCCGCACAGAGAGAACCAGGAAAACAGTTAAAAAAAGAACAGGGTAGTTTGAAATTCATACTTGCAACGAGAAGCGGCGCCTAACCAACAGAACAAAAGTAAACAAAGCACGATACCTCCCTGGGGACAGAAGACTTATAAACTCTCCAGGATTTACAATTCTAGCGACCAACCCCTTCAGGACAGCAGCCAAGTGTCCCATGGGGTGATGCTGCACCAAAGAACCACCTGAGAGGTTCCAAAGAGTGAAATGCACAATATTTTGCAAAGACAAAAAATCTTGCAAAAGAACAAAAATACAATAGATGTAAAGTACGGGGCAAGAGTACAAGTGTTCACTTTAAGAGCTGGAACCATCCAGGTGAGCACCTGATAACTGGATCCTCACCAGAGTTTGAACCCTTCAGGACAGAAAAGGGTTTTCCCCAGAAATTTCACAGACTGAGTTTTGATAGAAGTACTCCTGCCACATCCACAGAAACGTCACCCATTCTCCAGGTGTGTGGAGAGAACTGCAAATGGCTCTCACGTAGTTTGAGCTAGTTCTGTAAGGTCTCAGGGTGAATTTCACCAGATGCAACCAAATTGGGCAACTCCCAGTGGGACAGAAGGAACCCAAAGCTTGGGTAAGCAGGGCTGCAGCAAATACTGAGAAAAAAACAAACATAACAGCATAAAAAATAATCAACCATCCTTTTTTTTTCTCTTGCTTTTGTTTTTTTCTTATTCAGATCATCATAGCAATTAAAGAGAAGGTGAAAAACTCACCATTACTGAACATTTCATCATCTGTAGGCTGAGCATCCTTAGCATAGAGGACTCCAAAGTTAAAATTCACCGATCCCTGGGAAATAAAACCAAATATTGTATGATAAACAGTCAAACAGCAGACATAAAAATTTGTTTCCTCTAAGGACTTTCAGGGATGTATGCATCTTTGCATTACACATTAGAACATACACTTTATACCATCACCTAATACATAATAATTTACCTTTAAGTTTTGATAGCCTAGCATGAATTTTTAACTTAAATTGGTGATCTATTATTATTAAGTTGGTGCTTAAAGTTATTTCTGCTGTCACGTTCAAGAAAACATTAATTTTTTTTACTGTAATGACCAATTGATTTCAAAGTCATCACAAGCCCACCAAAATACAAAGCTGTGTTCACTGGACGGGTCTGTGAGCTACAAGTAGTTAGGCTTCTACTTCCCTCTTGTTCTTCCAGAACCAATAAATCCTGTCAACAAAACCGGGATCTTTAGCCCACTGCTGTGAAAGATTCTACAAGGATGATGGTTTGATTTGTGTTTAGAAGTTTTGATTTGAAATGGCCAGTTCAATGGACAGAGACAGTTTAAGTAGTATTACATTACTATTATTATTATTTCTACTCTTATTTTTACTAGTACTACTACTGTTATTATCACCTGCTACTGGAAGAAACAAACCAGTAGTGCCTATACTTAATTACTTTTATTTCCAGAAAATAATAAAGAAAAAGAACCAAACCAAAAAAAGTCACTTCCTACCTTTTATTTCAAGGGATGAAAAATTTCTCTTGGGCTCTTCTCCAATTTATCAGGACTCATAGCACTGAAAGGCAAACAAAACAGTGCTTTATAGAAGGGCAAGTGCACATTTCAAGGCTGAACCACCAACTGATTGCAGTGACAGCAGTTACAACGTGAATCGTTGCGAGAGCCTCTGTTCAATGGAATGTTCTGTGGAACTGCCATTTCTTTCCCAAAATACTAACTTCCAACACTTCCTAAACGTATTTTGTATTTTCAACCACAGAAGTTAGTGAGACTCTGTGTGGAGGTCAGGTTTAAATTTATTTCCTTCTAAAGCACAGAGCTCTGTTCCATCACCCTTCCCTTCGGCTCTGCACTGGATCATGGTGAGCATTTGAGGAGTGCTCAATAACCAATTCTATTTCTCTCTTTTTCTAGTTCTCTCTATTCTTAAATAATTCAAGTCAAGTCAAATGAAAAAGGACAAGTTCAGCACCAAAGTCACACTTTTTCGGTTTGTCTGGTCAAGAACAGGCTCCAAATCCACTTATTGCTGCCTTCAACGAACAAGACTTGCAAAACCATTTTTACATGTTTTACAGGTTTATCATAAAACCCACAGAACGCAAGCTCTGAATTACAGGAAAAGGTACACAGGCAAATATCTAAAGGGATCACTTAGTTGTAAACACATACCTTGATAGAGATCGCACTGAGAACGTTTCTGTGGGACTCTAAGGGAGACATATTTTCTGAGTACCCTGTAAACAAGAAAAGCTAGAATGTATTACAGGACATCCCCACTTTTTCTACATATTCAAATAGGATTTTTAATAAAAACAATTCAGTTAAAAAAGAAGGAAGAAAATCAAGGTAATTTTACTCAGCTATATTTACTCTCAATTTAGAGAAAAAAAAAAGTCACAGGTGCTGCAAAGAAAAAAAAAGTGAACCATAAACGCCTACAGTAGAATTTTAAAACAAGTGCTTGGATAAAAGAATCTCATGGAACGTGAAGTAGAAAAAAAGTGAAACCATTATCAGACCTGCCTATTTTCTCACCATGGTACAAGAAAATCCTAAAAGCAGTATAAAGTCGCTGCCTAAAACCGGTCATGGGATGGAACCAAGAACAATTTAGGCATTTGCTAATCTGGACAGAAACCTTTCCTGCATGCTAGTGTCAAATCACAAGTTTTGTCTTTCACAAGCTCGACAATGCTGGAAAGCATTGTCCCTGGGGCTCGGGAGGGCAGGGGCGGAAGGGGGGGTGACTTTGCAGATCGCACCTGTGCCATCCGAAGGATACAGCCCGCCTGCTCCCTGCACTGGGCATTCTCCCGGCCATCTCTGGGTTTACCGCTCAGCGCCGCTCCACCCGTTTCCACGGCAGAAAGAGCCCCGAGCACTAACGCAGGCAGCGGCCCCGTCATTGCGGCGATATCGCAGCGCTCTCGGCTCGCAACGCCCAACACGCGGCGGGGCCGCCTCCGCCCGCAGCACCGGCAGCAGCCCGAGGCAGACGGCTGCAGCTCGGGGACTCCTCCTGCGCCTCCGCCAGCCCGAGGGCAGCCGCCCCACCGGGACCGCGGGAGCGCCCGGCGCCGCTCGCCCGGGGCGGCTCCTGCAGCTCCCGGCCCGCGGCAGCAAAGCACCGCCTCGCCCTCCGCCATCGGCGGGCGGCAGCGCCCCCGGCACCGCCGAGTGAGGCCAAGGAACCGGGCGGACGCTCCTTCCGCGCTGCTCAGCTCCGTGCGGGCGGCCAGACGGAGGCTTCGCCCCTCCAGCGTCGCCGTCCCGCGCGGGAGAGGCACCGGCAGCTGCCCGCGCACAGCCCCGCGCGGCCGCCTGGCACGCCAGCCACTCATGTGCCGCGTCGGCCGTTGCGTCACACGCCGCGCCGGCAGCAGGGCCTGCCGGGAGTTGTAGTCTCGGGCTGACAGCCACGGCTCCGACCCCGCCACCGGGAGCTGCAGTCCCTCCCGGGCATCAAACGGCTCCTTCGCCCCTGGGCGGGGAAGGACCTGAGGCAGCACCGCTCCTCCCGAATGCCCTCTCTTTTCCCCTCCAACTCTTTTTACTTTTTTCACTCTGTTTTTCACCACTTCCCTTCCCTCTTGCTCTCCTGCTTCCTTTCCTTTCCTTTCCCTTTCCCTTTCCTTTCCCTTTCCCTTTCCATTTCCCTTCCTTCCCTTTCCCTTTCCCTTTCTTGTATTTCTGATCTTGGTTTACCTTTCTAGTTCTAGAATAAAAAAGCAGCAGCAGAAACTTTCAGGCTACCCGGGAGTAAAAAAAAAACTCCAAAACGAAAATGATTTAAAGAAAACTATTTATTCCCTGGGAGCCTGAAATTTTCTAGTGCTGCACGTGACATAGACCTTTAATTCCGTTTTACAGATAGGTGATATTTTATACTTACTTTATACAGCGCCGCCTGCCGTCTGTACCGGAGCACTGCAGCGTGAGCTTGATCCCCACTGAAGGCCAAAACAGAAAAGAAGGACCTACAAACACGCTGGAATGGAGACACCATCAAAGGAATTGCAATTGGAGGAGAAAAAAAGAAAATTTGGGAAATTTAGTGACTCTAAGAAAATGGCCCGGGGTTTATATCAGGTGCAGTGCAAAGGACCAAAAGGTGCCAAAACTAAGCTCACAGATGTTGCAAAAGCAGGGGAAAAAGTCAAGGAGGAAGACACAACTTAGGGGGCAAGATATGAGGGACATGGCATGAACACTTCAGAAAACAACCAAAAAAAGAAAAAAATCTTTCCCAAAGTCAAAGCCATCAAAAGGCATGGCCTGCCATCAAGTGCAGGGACATGCACCAAAGATTCCTCTCTTGGTCCCCACTGAACACACAAGATTCCTTTCCCTTTCTCGAAAGGAAATACATTTTTTGTTTGTCTCTAAATAAACAAATAGAAAATCCCTCCTTCTTTTAAATGACCTTGAAATTTTTAAATTTCTGCATTGTATAATTATTTTCAGATTTATTTGTATTGTTTCTTTTAATGCTGTATGATAATAATTATATTAATATACATATGAGTTTAAAATATATTTACCTTTTTTTAAATTATTTTTCATATCTCCCCTATAACTTTGGTTTTCTTTTATTTTTTTAATATCTGTATTTATTTATTACATATTTCTATACTTTAATTTCTACCTTTATATTCTTTTGTTTATAATTTTTATAGTCAATCCCCTGTCTTTTTTTAAATAAAAGATCCACTGTATTTATGTATTTTAAAAAATATATTTACATTTATAATTTTCACATGTTTTTTTGTAATTTTTTCATATTATATGTTAACATGTTGATGCACGTTATTTATAAGTATTCAATACATATTTCCCATTATGTATTATAATACTATATATACACTATGACTTGAATTAATTATTGCATCAAGGTTTTTTTTCTATATTCATGGATATTTTCTGTTTCTATATATGTCTACATATATCTGTCATACATTTCTATATATTTTGATTGGTGTTTCGTTTCTATCCATAATCTATATTTTTGTATATCTAGAAACATATATAATACCCTGTATTAAAAAATAATATATCTTAATATAATATATAATGATTTACGTTACATGGAATTTTTTTATATATTCGGTCGATATTTAAATTTTAAGTTTTTTATTCCCATTTCTATACATATATTTGTTTAGTTTAATTATCGTTATAGTTATAATTTTACATTTAAAATCCAGTTCCTAAATAAAATGACAAAACAAACAGCACTGAATTCCCACCAATATCTTCCAAAAACATCAAGATAACTCCACCAGCCAATCAACTGCCAGCGAAAAGACACTTAACACTCTTTTCACTAACAGTTCTCATCACATCAGAAAAATGGAACCAAAATAAAATAAAACCCTGTAGAAACACACACAGCAAACCACAAAAACTACTAAAAAAATCAAACCAATTGACTAAACTCCAAACAGTGCCACTGACCCTGAACGTTATTAAAAAAAAAATAAACAAAATTCTACCTCTACACTAACTCAAACAATAACCAATACTCTGTACATCTAACTTTAGGAACCAAACTAATTAACGAAATGGAAAAAAGTCTCAACCACTAAAAACTAAGAAAATTCCTACCCAAATAAAAAAAATACTTAAAGACACCCAACATATAAATACGCACGTTCCCAAAAATAAAACTAATAAACAGCAACCAAATACATCAAAGGACAAAAAAAAAAATCAAAAAAAAAACGAACCCAAAACCAAATAAACTTAAATTTACAACAGGAAAAAAAAATGTTCCTAACGGAATAAACCCATAGTGCCTCAATCTATCAAAATAAAAATACCACCAAGAAACAAACCCAAAGACTAAAGACAAACGTAACCATAAACAATGTCTCCCAAATTACCCGTAACCATAAAACATACACTACAATCAAACAAACCAAACAAATAAAAGCCCTGGAAGACGATAAACACACATGCAATTACCGAGATTAAAAACCCGCTGCTATGAACGGCACGACGCTACCCCAAGCCCCCCAAAACAAACACCACACACTCACGCTAATAAAAGCCGCCGCAACAGAATTAAAATGCGAACCGCTGCTTCACGCTACGACCCGTAAAAACCATTGCGCGCCCTTCTAAACATAATACCACGGCAAAAAAAAATATATATATCCGATTACAAAACCCAATCCGAAACGAACCTTTACCATCCCCACCTGCACCGAGAACCGTGCCACTCGGGAAGAGCACCGTAGCCCTCAGCGGACACCCGCTGCAGACCGAGCACAGCGATGCAATCAAGGCCTGCAAAGCGCCTCCGAACCACGGCACCGCCGAACTTTGAGCGGCCGAGCCCCGCGCTCGCTGCCGGCCCCGGACGGAGCGCGGCTCCCGGCAGGAAAGCGGCTCCTGCGGCGGCTGCTCCGGCACGCGGGGCCGGCGCCGTCCCGGGGAGCCCCGCCCGCTGCCCCTGCCCGGCGGGGCCGGCACCGGGCCCGGGGCTACCGGCGGCGCCCGAGCCCCGCGCCCGGAGCGGACGGAGCGGCCGGCACCGCCCGGGCCGGCGCAGCAGCGCCCGCGCCGCCTCTGCCGCCCTCGGCCGGCCCGGCACGGCTCCCCTCGGCTCGCACCGGCGCGGCTCCGCCACTGCCGCCCTCGGCCGGCCCGGCCGCGCCAAATCCCCCGTGCGCCCCGGCAGCTGCCCGGGCCGTGCCAGCAGCGCTCCCGAGCGGGAACGTTCCGGGCCGGGCCGCGGGCACGAGGAGCGCCCTCCGATGCAGCGGCACAGCCCCATTGCAGCCCTGCAAACGCTGCCGCAGCTGCGGCTTCCCGCAACCCAACCCCGAAACTGACGCCGCAGGCGGGGCGCGCCTCACTTCAACAAGGGCAAAGAAATGCCTTCTCCCCTTCAGTTTCGTCCCCTAGGAGAGCAGAAAAGAAGGGGCGCTCCTCAAATGAAAGCCTTCGACTGATGGCAAAGGGCGATTTCGACCTCCATTCAAACCCTTGAAAAGGAGGGACACCAGGGCTGCCCCCTCCATTTAAACCCGAGGGTGATGAAAATGGGCTGGCTGCCTTCAAATCAAACCCATAACACCACAACAATACTTTTCCCATTCCCCTTAAAATAGAACGCAGGGATTCCCTGTCACCCCCGGGATACCCCTCACAGGGATTCCCTGTCACCCCCGGGATACCCCTCACAGCCTGCAAAAGGCAGCTTTTCCTGCAATCAACCCCCTGAAAACGACATGCGAAGAGGGATCCCCTCAGTTCAAACGCAGACAATAAAAGAAGAGGAGCTGCTTCCTTCTCCTTAATCCCTTTTGTCCTCATAAACTCCATTTTTGTTCCTGGGGATCCGGGGAGGGACTGGCAAGATGAAATTGCAAAGGGGAAGGACAAAATTCCCCGCTCCAAACCCACACGGGCTCACCTGTTGGGATGCTGCTCCACGGCACAAAGATTCGTCCCTCGGCGCCTCCTTTAAGCGATGCTCCACGTATCCAAGCGCGGATCCAGGTGTTCCCCCGACCCTGTGAGAAGCTCCCGCAGTCCTTCCACGAGACAGCGCCGGGAGCGCCCCATAAACCCCTCCACTCAGCAGCTCCATGCAAAAGGGAGCTGAGGCAAAGCCTCCCCCTAAAACAGCCTCGCCCCGGCAGGAGCCGGCCCCTCATCATCCTCACACTCACACCTGGGCTGCTGCGAGCCCCCATCATATATTTTCCATATTTATATTCGCATTTATATTTAGAATTTATATTACTGTATAATAAAAATTATATTATATATTGTATCTCTTCATCTTACTTACATAGATTTCTATTTCTATTCATAGTTTGGCATTATATCTTTATATCTCTATATATTTATTATATATTTCTGTATGTCGATTTACATTTCTATAGTACTTATATTATTTAAAATAAAACCCCTGCCTCTAACGAAATAAAAAGAAAAGACACCCCTTTATTTAAAACACATTTAAAATTTTAAAAATAATTTTGTTTGTCATAATTCTATTCACATCTATATTTGTAATTTTCATTTGTTATATTTATAGATATTATATATATTGGAGAGAATACCTTTTTATATAATAATAGATATATTCTTTTGACACAATATATTTCTTTTACTTATATTCATATATATTAAATATTTATTGATATCGACATATATATGATATATTTGGATTTCTAGTTTTATATTTTTTATGAAATCTCCAGCCTATACCCCAATAAAAGCCAAACAATCCCCAATTTATTTAAACTATATTTAAACATAAATCCTGTCACAGCTGCATTGCACAGCAGTGCCCCAAGCTAATCTGACACTTGTTCATCTCCTGGACCTGAAACTGAACCTGCTCACCTTGATCTCACCTGGCAGAAACATTTTCGTACCTTTTTCTGGCATTTCTTGTTTTTGTTTTTTTTTTCTTGAGTTTTTGTGGCCTTTATTGCCTCTCTTTCTTGCCTTGTGTCTTGGGGCTTTTACTCCCTTCTCCCTCTTTCCTTGATTTTTTTCTGGCATTTCTTGGGGTTTTTTCTTCGTTTCTTCTTGCCCATCTTGGGTTTTTTTCTGGTTTTATCTTGCCCCCTTTGGGTTTTTTTTTTTCTGTTTTTTTTTTTTTTTCCCCTGGGTTTTTCTTTGCCATTTTGTTTTTTTTTTTTTTTTTTTCTGGATTTTTTCTTCCCCATCTTGGTTTTTTGTTCTGATTTTATTTCTTGCCCATGTTGGGGTTTTTCCCTGGTCTGTTTTCAGGGATTTTTCTTGCCCATCTTGGGTTCTTTTCTGTTTTTTTTTCTGGGCTTTTCTTGCCCATCGTGTTTTTTTGGTTTTTTTTTTTTGGTTTTTTTTTGTTTTTTTGGTTTTTTGGTTTTTTGGGGTTTTTTTGTTTTGTTGTTTTTTTTGTTTGTTTTTTTTTTTTTTCCTGGGTTATTTCTTGCCCATCTTGGTTATTTTTTTCTGTTTTGTTTTTTTTTTTTCCCTTCTTAGGTTTTTTTTCTGTTTTTTTTTTTTTTTTTTTTTTCTGGGATTTTTCTCGCCCATCTTGGGGTTCTGTTCTGGGCTTTTTCTTGCCCATCTTGGGGTTTTCTTCTGCGTTTTTTTCTTGCCCATCTTGTTGTTGTTGTTTGGGTTTTTTTGTTTGTTTGTTTTTGGTTTTGGTTTTTTTTTTTTTCCTGTTTTTTTTTTCTGTGGTATTTCTGGGATTTTTCTTGCCCATCTTGGGTTTTTTTTTGGGGGGGGTTTTCTCGCCCATTTCGAGGTTTTTTTCTGTGGGTTTGTTTTTTGTTGGTTTTTTTTCTTTTCTTTTTCTTTTTTTTTCCCCCTAGGTTTCTCCTTGCCCTCCTGGTTTTTGTTTTTTTTTTTGTCTGTCTTCCTTCCTTCCTCCCTTCCTGTCCTTCCTTCTTTCTTCCTTTCAGTTCCTTTCCTTATTTTTTTTTTTTCTTTTTCTTCCTTTCTTTCCCTGTATTTCTAATCTTGGTTTTCCTTTCTAGCTTTAGAATAAAAAAGCAGCAGTAGTACCTTTCAGGCTACCTGGGAGTAAAAAAAACTCCAAAACGAAAATGATTTAAAGAAAACTATTTATTCCCTGGGAGCCTGAAATTTTCTACTGCTGCACGTGACATAGAGCTTTTATTCCTTCTTATAGATAGTTGATATTTTATACTTTATACAGCGCCAGCTGCCGTGTTCGTCGGCGCACTGCAGGCAGAGCGCTGCGGCGTCGTTCGGTTCTGTTTAATGAAACTCGGCTTGGTTCGGCTGGGTTCGGCTCTTGGTCTAAACTCGTTTCAGTTCGGCTCTTCGGCCGAACTCGGCACGGTTGGGCTAAACTCGGTCATATTCGGCACATTGTCTAAATGCGGCCAGTGTCGGCTACACTCGGCTATCGGTTCCAGTCGGCTATCATCGGCTCTTCGGTGAAACTCGGCTGTTTTCGGCCACACTCGGCTCTTCGGGTAAACTCGGCTTTTTTCGGCCACACTCGGCTCTTCGGGTAAACTCGGCTGTTTTCGGCCACACTCGGCTCTTCGGTGAAACTCGGTTATTTTCGGCCACACTCGGCTCTTCGGGGAAACTCGGCTGTTTTCGGCCACACTCGGCTCTTCGGGGAAACTCGGCTGTTTTCGGCCACACTAGGCTCTTCGGAACAATTCGGCCCGGCTCGGCTCCCTCAGGGTGGGAAGGCGTCCATGAGAGGACCCCGGCACAGCGAGGCGTTTACCCAGATGCCTGTCACAAACCCGCCAAAATACGCCCGCCCGCGGCGCCGCTGAGACCACAGCATGTGTCGGGTACACTTCAAACGCCACAGAAAAATCTGTCGGGGCCGCCATGACGTCGGTATTTCATGCAGGCAGTCCAGTTACACCGACCCCGGTCCTCCACTTCCCCGCCCTTTTCGCAGCCGTTTTGAGAAGGTCAAGGAAAAGTCCGCGACATCCGCGACGCGCCACTCCCCAGATGGCGGCCTCTCGGTGCAGGGCTGCAGTACCGCGCTCTGCCCACAAGGCGGCAGCACTGCCGCCCACCCCAGCGGGGGGCGCAGCGCGCCTCGGGGCTGCGGGCAGCGAAGGCGGCAAAAAAGAACAGGGGCGACCCCCGCCGAAAACTGCTCTGAAATAAATGCCCCAAAACAACCGGCAAGAGGAAAAAAAACCTTCTGCCTCTAATCTAATAGGATAAAAGACAAAACAAAACCAAACAAAACACAACACAAAAAAAACCAAACCAAAACATCAATTTCTTTTAAAAAATATTTAAAATTTTTTAAAAATATTTTTTCATATTAATATTCACATTTCTATTTACAATGTATATTGATGTACGCTGTCCATTTATACATTTCTTTTTATAAATACATTTCCATTCCATATTGCATATATCCCTAAAACTTAAATTTATTTGTGTATTTTATACATATTTTTACATAAAAAGTATCTATTTCTGTTACGATTTTTACTTCTGTAACACTTGGATTATTTAAAATAAAACCTTTGCCTCCATCCAAATTAAAGCCAAAAAGAACCCCTTTCTTCTAAACTGTATTTAAATTTTTTTTTTAATTCTATTTTTCAGGTTCATATTCACATTTATATTTAAAATGTATACTTATGTATACTGTTATTTGTATTCTTCATTACATCTCTTCCTATTATTTGTATTTATTTGTATTTTGTGTTTATATATATATTTATATCTTGATTGTATATCTCAATATTTAGAAATATATGACAATAATATCTACATTCATATTATTTAAAATAAAAACCCTGCCTCTAACACAATAAGAATAAAAAAAACCCCAACCCTTTGTTTTAAACAATATTTAAATAGATTTTATCCTAATGTTCAATTTTTATATTCATATTTGTATTTATAATGTATATTAATGTATATTGCTTACTTATACATTTATCTTTACCAATGTCAATTTATAAATAAATTTATACTCTATATTACATCTGATGCGAGTAGTTATTTATATTTTTTATATATTTTTATTCATATTTTTTTATTTTTGATTAAATATTTCTGCATCAAGATTTTTACTTCTGGAAGACTTATAATATTCAAAATAAAACCCCTGCCTCTACTTAAGTAAAAGCCAAAACATTCCCTTTCTTTTAAAGTATATTTACATATTTTTATATTTATATTCCCATTTATGATTTATATTGCCGTATAATGTTATTTATATTCTATACTACAACTCTTCATATTACTTACATATATTTATATATAAATTTATATTCATACTTTAGCAATTTCTCTTTACATATTTATTATATATTTCTATCTTAAGATCCACATTTCTATATTACTTATATTATTTAAAATAAAACTCCTGCCTCTAACCAAATAAAAACCAAGGACACCCCTTTATTTGAACCAGATTTAAAATTTAGGAAGTAAATTTATTTTTCAAAATTATAATGATATTTATATGGATATTTTTATTTATTTTATTCATAGATATTATATATATTAGAGAGAATACCTTTTAATATAATAATAGATATATATTTTCTGTATTATATATTTTTTTTACTTGTATTTCTTTAAATTAAATAAATATATACAAATATATATACAAAAACAACCTGATAAGAGACTAAGAACTTTTTATAACAGATAACCACAGTACTAATTTCAGACTTGGAAAAATATTTAGGCATAATCACTACCACAAAATTAACCCAAAGTAGAAAAATTACCAGAAAACCAACAAAACGAGCTAAACTCATTTCTGAGCACCACAGTCCTTCCTCACTCACAATATGCAATTAATTCTCTCCTGCCATTTACATCCCCAGCATCATCCCATACTGAGCATTCCTGGCACCAGAAGTCACTCGGAGCCAATGAACATCCAACTTTCCCTTCCTCGGGACTGTGTGCTTTCTGTGTCTTTATGCACACAAGGAGCAGCTGTCAGACCCACCTCTCAGCAGCCTAACAAGCACTCAGATGTTCTCTCCAGGTTCAGGGGCTGCTCACAGTGAGGCAGCTTTCAATCCAGTCTGGATTGCCTCACTTCTTCCCTGGCAGTAGCCTTGCACAATTACCTCAGCTGGAAGTCAGACCCCACTCCCTGAATTCTCATCTCTGCCTTTAAGTAATGCGTTGTGTGGCAGACTGTGCAGCAGTTTCTGAAAGAAAGTGATTTCAGGAGAAATGGGAAATTCATGGTCTCCAGTTTCTCAGTTAGTTGGTGAGTGTCAGGGGTCATCTAATAACAGCACCATCAACAGTTTCAGCACTACCTCTGTGCAACCAACACTTGTTAGGACATGAAGTGCAGTGCTGTCATGGCTAAAGTGAAGAGAAGTGCTGTCATGGCTAAACGTTTTCAGGGATCGGGGAAATGGGGAGGAAGCAGGAAGGCAGGAGATCAGGAGTTTCACAGTGCCTCTCACCATAGCTCTGTGCCAAGTACTTGACACTGGCAGGGGTCTGTGCACAAATCACAAACAGGGCAGGGCTGCTGGGAACTGCCTTGAGCCGTTTGATTTTCCAGCATCAGCCTCATTCCATGGTTATGGCAATGGGAAGATGCCACCAGCTCACATCCCAGGCAGCAGACCAAGAACTCAATGTCACAACTCACTTTATCAGTTTTTTGCCCAATCACACAAAGCAAAAGCACATTGACAGTAGCTCTATCCAACCACTGTAAGCACAGGTACCTTTGGTTAAACAATGCTTGCTTATTTCCAATACAATACCTGCTTGTGAGCCTTAAACACAGTGCACAGAGCTCCAGTATTAAGCCTAGAACTTCCTAATATCTTGCTAGATAAACTTTCTGTAGCTTAGGGAGTTATTCCAGGCAAGTGTTAATACACAGACCATTGTTCTATTTGTCCTTGCTTTTCCACAGTTTAAATAGTTTTTCTGCTGACCAATCTCATGGCTGCTGCTCAGCTCTGATCACAGTTCTGCTGTCTCTGAGGCCTGCCTTTTGCAGCTTTCCCAAACCCCTCTGATTTTACACATTCCCACAGTACCCAGTGCTGGATGAACCCTAGTGGAGAAACAGAGGAAGCAGGATTTAGAGTGAGTCTACTCACCCAAAGTACTGGGAAAGAAACTCCCTATCAGATGAGTTCTGCAGATCACAGACAGGAGGAAATGCAGTTACAATGGGTTACGCCTGAGAACTGTGCTCACATGCAGTTTCCCTGGGGGTTTTTGGCCCTGCTAGCAAACGTCACCCTTGGAAGCACATGAGCAGAAACAGATGGGTCCCCCAGCGAGCACCTTGCTAAGATAACCCTCACAAAAAAACCATTCCATCCCCTGTGGTAAATTATAACTGCTGAACTGCCAGCTGATGGCATTGCTGCCCCAGGGCTCTGTGTTTGTAACTCTGCACCCGTTGGGAGCGAGAGCAGCTGAGCTGACACCTTTCTATGGGGAAGAGCCTTCAGTTTGCACGTCCTTTTCAACCATTTCAAGCAAAGACACCGGCCCAGGGTTACAAGGAATAACAGCTGTGGAACTTCTCCTTGAAAATGCTACAGCTGAAATAAAGCTGCCAAGGTGTGCTGATATGGGCCGTTCTTGTTTCTCACACAGAACCTGTCACAAAACTAAATGCTGCAACAGGAGCAGACAGCATGCCAAGCAGGCACTGCTGATCTGAAATGCATCCAAAATAACTAAACCTCCTGAGCCTGGAAATCCTGGCTTGAAATTCCATTACAATAAACTTTCCAGCACTGGCACTCTGGGATTTGGAAAGTAGAGTCTGTTCTCTTGGTCTTGTTAATTCCTTGATTTATCCTCACTTTTGTGTTCAGCCCCAAATAAGTCAGATTCTACTTAATTACAGTCTGAACTGGACAATATTTCCCTACTCAGCTGAGTGGTGTTCCATCAGAGTGAAATAAAAAAAAGGCTACAAAGATGCAGCACAGGTCTTTTCTTTCCTTAGCTTGCTATGCCTACTTTTTTTATTACTACTCCATTTTCCTAGAAACCTACTTAGACTGGGAGAGTACTACCAGTTACCTGCCTATCTGTGAAAGTTATCACAAAAACCAGAAGAAATAATCCAGATTAGGACCAAAAACAGCCCCCCCAAAAGTTGCCACATCTGCAGAAGAGAATTCCACCAATAAGCCTGTTCTGGTGCAGATATAGCAGGCAGAATTTTTTTCCAAGCAAAATACAGCTGGACCTTGACTAATCCTTCACATTGAAATGAAGTTGTATTTTTGTACCTGGGAAAACTCTAATAAGTATAGTCAAAGAAACTATTCTGATAGAGAAGGGAAATACCTCCTGTATTCACATGTTAAAAAGTCTTGGATTGGTTCCTCAACATTTTGGGAATCACTTCCAGTTTTCTTGCCCAGCACAGCAATCGCTGCCAGTCTCAGTCACAGGTGCATTGACAGAATCCTAAAAGATGCTGAGGACCAGTCCTAAATTCATTTATGAGTTCAGTTCTGTTATCAGAAGGATAGCATCAGTTTTCTTTGTCCCTATCTAGTTTTCTTCCTCGATTTTCAATTTCCCAGAAGGGAAGCCCCAGACTCCCACATTTGTCCTTTCCTTACCGGTCCTAAATTCATTTATGAGTTCAGTTCTGTTATCAGAAGGATAGCATCAGTTTTCTTTGTCCCTATCTAGTTTTCTTCCTCAATTTTCAATTTCCCAGAAGGGAAGCCCCAGACTCCCACATTTGTCCTTTCCTTACTGGAAGCCTCCTCAGGGAAGATGAGGCATTATCAGATGTCATTTCTTCCCTTGTCCTGGGGACCCTCAAACACCACCACAGTCTGATTACTTGTTTAGAGACAAAACCATTTGAATTAGTGCTAGGAACCTTGTCCCACCTCTATTGGACCTCTATTTCTGCTTCTCTTGTATTTTTATTTCACCAGACTGCAACTTGTTCAGATTTGTTTGTCAGCAAACCTGGCATGTCAAAAAATTGTTCAACTGAGAAGCTCCATCTCAAAGTGCTTAGGCTATCAGATAACCCAGGCAATGTTTTACTCACACCCTGATAGTTAAAACTATTAAACTTGCATCCCCCCTAGCATGTTGACACAGCATTACCAGGAAACAAAGTTCATTTTGTCTACACATGCAAAAAATCATGAGGTGAAAGACGTGGCAGAGCATTTTGACTGATACAGCAAAGTTCTTACGACATAAAGTAGTGTGTGTGGTTTTCCTGGTTGGGTTTTTTTTTTTTTTTTGTTGCTGTATCTTTATTTTTTTTAATAATACACAAAGTTCAGTCATTTGAGAAAATCATCAAAGAGTAATTGCCACACCAGCGCTATTTAGCATGTTCCTTTCTCCTTTTTTCCCTGACTGAAACCCACATTAAGTAATTACATGCAATTAAACATATTCTTTCCAATGCTTTTGCCTTGTTTTCTTTTTTCATTTCACTACAATTACTGTGAATTCTCTTTTACTCATCAACTTGCAATTTTCAAGCAAATTTTCATGCATTTTATGCATCAAAAGGGCCAATACCTCAAAGAGGAGGATCTTTGTAGCCTGCCCTGATGGAGGGCCATTTCATCCAAATCTCATCATTTTCATCCAAATCTGTTCTGCGCCTCATCAAGGCTCTGATAATGGGCTCTACACAGCTGAAATAGTCAAATTGCAGTTTGAACCAGAGAATTTTTTTTTATTTGCTGCAAAGTAGCAATTACACGAATCTTCAGCTACAAAAGGGAACCTCTCAAACAACAGTGCTGTAAATCAAGCAGTTTGTTCACTTGAGATAGGAACCTAATAAAAGAAAAATAGTCTCCAAAAGAATTAATCCCATCATTGAATTTTTAGGCTGTTTGAGATACAGACTGTGTCTGGATGCCTAAGGGGGTCTTAAGAGCTACACAGGCAGTGGTATGGTGCAAATAACAAACACATGTGAGTCAGCACTGACAGACAGAAAGGGCAGGATCCCTGTCCTTTATCACATCACTATGGACAGTATCTTCCTTGTCTCAAATATTTTAGGAGCACAAACACTCTTCAGCCTCCATTAAATAACATGGTATTGACTCCTCTCTATGCCAAGGATTGAAGAAACATGCTACAGCCTCACCTAGAGGAGTTATAACAACTCCCAGTCCTATGCACAGGTGCACCTATGGACAGGTGACCTGTCCAATTACTAACTAAAACAGATTAATAACAGAAATATAGTCAGAGACCAACAGAACTAATAAACCTTCTTCTACAGAACATCATACTTGTTTCTCATCCTCTCCATGAACCAGTCGCCACCGAAAACATATTGGGAAACCAGAGAGCCTGAAGGAAACCATTCCTCCATGCACTCCATGTTCTTAGCACTCAAAGCTCCAGGGAATTTTCCTTGAGCAGGTAAGGATATGGTGACAATGCACTTTGAGACTATTACTGCATGATGCTCCCAGGCAATCCATTCAAACAGACTGATTCACCTCAGCCCAGCTGAGCGCACCACAGGAGCAGAATAACTCCGCTAGAGCTGGTTTCTGTATGGAACAGGCTGGTGAGCTCCAGCCACTGTGCTGTGCCCAGTGATTCCAGCTCACCTCTCTGAATTTCTGCTGAAATGGGAGGGCAGGTTGCCAACACAGGCTGGGATTAGACAGAAGGCAGCACTGGAATCAGCTGGGGGCTCAGGACTCAGGAGCTCCCCACCTGAGAACTCACATGGGTTTTGTTCTGCTGAAAATCCAATTTTGTCACTGGTCTGGAAAGAGGAGTGTTCTTGAATCATTTTCATCTGAGAAGCAGTTGAAAATATGTATAGAAATATATAGTATACATAGAAATATATGTTATATAGAATATATACTATATCATATTATATCTATTATTATATATAATTATATATTTTATATTTTATATTTTATATATTATTGATATATATTATATCTAATTCTATATATCTAGAGCTATATCTAGAGCTAGGTGTTAAACCACCCATTTTTGCCTGAACATCAGTTCCCTGTCTGAAGTTAAAATCATGAACAGTGAACATGTTATGGACAGTGGAAGCTAAAAGCCAAACTAATTTACAGATGGATCCTGAAAACTCAGCAGAGTTAGACTACTGAAGTCAAAAGGCTCCAATATTTTATTTTCTATTTTAACCTAAAAAGGATAGTCTGGTGACATTTCAGGTTCAAATTGAGGTTGGGATAACAATTAAAATTGTAGAAGTAAAATGCCACAAGTTCTGTACATGACTGGAATCAACTTAGTCCACACAGCTATGAAGGGGGTGATACCAGCAGTAATCAATTCCTAATGTTGTTTCCTGTGAGTACAATGAATTGTATAAACATAAATGCTCAAGAATTAAGTTTATGTTTGGATTCTTCAAAACACAAACTTTTAGGGATTATAAAAACGCCTGGCTTTTCCTTCTCCCTCAGAGAATTCTCACCTGGTATTTTGCTTTGACAATTTATGCTTCTATTCTGAATCTGAAAATAATCATCAGTAACTCAAACGGGCATAGGAAAATACATTATTTTTTCCCAGTCAACCCATGATACCACTGCACAGTTTTGTGAGGGAAAGTTTCATTTGCCTTCCAGCCATCAGGCACTGGCCAGCATTCAAGCAAGTACATCCATTCAGATGAAGACCAGCTTGTTGCATGACTGAGCAGCCAAATTCAATTCATACTTGGAGTGAAACCAATTAATATTTGTAAAGAGAATATATACTTTATATATAGTATTATATATATTATATAGAATTATATATTGTAAGTATTATATATTATGAATATATATTATACATAATTCTATATAACATAGACTCATACCTAGAACCGTATCCAGAACCACACTTAACACATATCTAGAACATATACAGAACATACATAGAACTATATTTGGAACTCATCTAGAACGTACCTAGAACTGTACCTAGAACGTACCGAGCACTGTACCTAGAACGTACCTAGGACGCACTTAAAACTATACCTAGAACATACCTAGAACGCACCAAGAGCTATACCTAGAACGCATCTAGAACACACCTAGAACGTACCAAGAATGCACCTAGAACTATACCTAGAACTGTACCTAGAACCTTTTACGGCACTCGCGCTTTACGACCGATTTTACGACAGTCGCGCTTTACGACAACTTTTACGACAGTCGCGCTTTACTGCACCTTTTACGACAGTCGTGCTTTACGGCTCCTTTTACGACAGTCGTGCTTTACCGCACCTTTTACGACAGTCGCGCTTTACGGCCGATTTTTCTTTTCAGCAGAAAACATTGGTTGATACAATTTTAAACCATCATGATATGGAAGAATTGTTTTGTCCCTCTCTAAGGTGGAAGAAGTATTTGGATCACAGATCATCTACAATGAAATACTTGACATGTTGAAGATGCTTGCAATCAATTTTGATCCTCACTTGCTTATTCATTGTAAGCAGTAATTTTTCAGTGAAGGGAAAGTGTGTGGTATATCTACATGATGTTCAAACCCAATTCCTACTAATGGCCAGGCTGAACTCCAGTAAATAATGTCCCAAATGATAGTTTGCCGCCTTCTTTGGCACTTCTTGAAATCCTACCACGATGAAGTGCTGAAACACAGAGATTTTCTCTTAGAGAGTGTCTCATGCTGTAACCCATCCCATGGATTTTATGCTGTAATTCTTATCTCTTTTAAAATTTGCAATCTTCTGTACAGTTTTCATGAACCTTTCTGTTGCAGTAGTGAAAATCACAGATAAATGTCATTTTGTACAACTTTGAATTTACCCCAAGAGCTGAGAGAAAACTTGCTCCTATCCTTCAATCCGAGTTTCTTCTATAGTCCAACTTTGTTTCTCTACCATCAAGATTCTCCTTTGTTGCTGCTCCAAGCCCCGTCCAAGCTGACCTTGAATACTTTCAGGGATGGGACACCCACAACTTCTCTGGGCAACCTGTTCCAGTCTTCCAGCACTCCCACAGTAAAAAAGGCCTTCCTTTCATCTAATATGTGTAGGAAATCATCAATCTAGGCATAGAGACTTGGAGTGCAAATTTGAAATTCTTTTGATTTGAAGCACATTTTATATGAATACTGACTTACAGATGACTAAAAGATGTTGATGGGCATTTGAGCTGACAAGTTTTGAAAAAGTGCACGGAAATTAAAACTGGAACCAGTAAAATTAAAAACTTCTTGCCATTTTCTTTTTCCTCTCCTATTCCAAATTGCATATGATATCAGATATCAGTGCTTCATGCAAACCTCTCAGATGCTCTCAGAGAAAAAGCTTTTCTTTCAGACTACGTTGCGGTTGACGTAGAACACTAGTAGTAGTGGAAGTTTTTCTGGGCATCGGGGCAGCACCTTCTCCTTGGATTTGTGTGCAGAATGCATTTTATCCAAACCGGAAAATTGATGCCCGCTCTGTTCTATTCATCATTCTTACTGCATCAGGCCTGACGATTCTGTGAAAAGTAGCCTGTGGATCTTGAAGATAGCGCATGTGAAACAGATGAAAGGTGATGGAGAAGTTGAGGGAGAGAAGAAAGAGCATATGGCCCAGTACGGACACCAGAAAGTATTTCTTCACGTGATCACGGCAGATTGCAGGAGCCACTTGGTACTATCAAACCGGCCCGACTTGGCACTGGTGCCACCTTGGGTCTGGGAACCATCCTGCATATCAAAGAATTTCAGGAGCCGGCCTGAACAATTGTTTAGCACCCTTTAAAGGTGGTGTTTGACAAACAGGGCTGAAGCAGATCTTCAAAATATCCAGGAGATTAAAATCCATTGAAGCAAATTCTCCTGGCCCGTCACCTTGCTGCTGCTGCTAATTCACCCTCCATACCAGCTGATCAGGCCTACCAATGCTGCTGCAAAAATATTGTGAAAAAGGTAGGCACATTTTCACAGATGCAGGGAAAATCCCCTTGGATGATGATTCCAAGGCATAACTTGTTGGAGCAAGTTATGCAACCTTGTCTGCTGGCAATATCTAAGTTGGTGAGTTCACCATCTGTCAGCATCACTTTCAAAAAGAAATGTTTGATCCACAAACAAAAATATTTCATATGTCCTGTCTTCCTGCTTCATTTCAACCAATGAATAGGCTACATTCCATCAGCAAAGGGTTTATGATCCTATCTTTCTTTAAACTGTGATAATTCTTTATTTTTTTCTAATCAGACACTGTCTATTCATAAGATTCAGATGCCCATGGTAGGGGTGTAATTAAATTCACATGTTAAAAATATCCTTCTTGTTATCTTTTCTTTTAATTACCCACACGTAACATCAGTCTGAGAGCTGAAGAAAACCCCTTCATTTGCTGTTTGCCAAGTATCATCTACGTGATACAAATTCTACTTGAGAAATCACACCCATTCATTGCCATGTAAACAACCTTTTCTTCATCATTAGGTATTTTGGTGAAGTGAATGATTAGAACATAAGCAAGGGCAATTGCTCAAGATGCTCCAGAAAGAGCTGTGGTCTGTTCTCTTCTTTGCTGCCTATGTTAGCACTGAGCTGCAAAAAATGAAAGACTACTAGGACAAGTGTTACTTTTAGTCTAAATTCGTAAATGATGTTTGAAATAGCCTGTTAAATGAAAAGGTGCTCTTTTAAATGATGGCATCTTAAGGGAAAAAGTCAGCTTTAAAGAGGTTTCGAGACAATGGCTTCTGGAAAAAAAATAAAATCAAATTGGAGGCATCTAAGGTCTTTAGCCATCCCATCTTGAAGATTGATTCAAAACACAGTTCCTTCGTACAGGAAGAAGAGAGGACCATAGATGGCAACCCATTTGAAAATGGAGTTCTATTTCTTTCTGGTTGGGATTACCGGACACCATTTCTTGTGAAGTCAAGGGACTGCAGTTAGCTCTCCACTAACTTCCTTGCCTGAAATTCATCTGCATTTGCTCCTTTGTCTGGAGTCCCCATTTATTAGTATGCATAGATGGTATACTCCATTGATACATGAATAACAGAGGGGATAATGTGCCTTTTGCTTCTATCTTCTTTTGCTTGCTTTGTTCTTGCTTTCTGTCAAAGAAATGCTAGCAAAAGCCCTCCTCAAGTCTTGCTGTGAAGACAGACTGCCAGAAAGGTAGAGAAACTTCAGACATTTCCAAGAGCCAGGTAGCACGTGTCTTGGTCAATTTCTATGCAGATCCTTTCTTCCAGCAGGACTTTTTTGCACTCTTAGCCAACACTGAACTGAATCCAATACAAAAGCAGTGGCTAGAGGAACCCTTCTCTTTTCATTTGAATGGTGATAAAAATGCGTATCAAATCAAAGCATTTTAGAGCAGCAGGAAGATTTTCTATGCAGCTAGCAAATCATAACAAGATGCCTATTCACCAGTTGGGTTCCTTTCGGAATTTACAAGAATTCCCAACAGAAAACACAGCTTAGTAAACTACCAATCTAAATCACAATATCTAGAAAGGTGACATGAAAAAGAGCAAGAGGAAGAAAAGCAAAAAGAAAACCAAAGGAAGCCAGAAATAAGGCACAACCTCTCCTCCTTTTCTGCTTACTACAGTACCTTAGAAGTACCTTCAAGTTTCCCAACAGTCACATCAGTAGAAAACTGTGCCAAGAACAATTGTGGAAAACTGTGGAAAACCCTTCTATCACAAGAGAAACATAGGGTTTGCTTTCACGACCATTAAATCTGCATGCAATGCCTACGGTAAGGGTATGTTTTGTATATTCAAGAACAGTTGAAAACTCTTTCTGAATTGAAGGGACTGCTTTTTGTTTGTTATGAATGACTTGGCTAAATTGTTCAAATACTGCAGACATGTGGTTCATTTTAGAGATGCCAGCTGCAAAGGAGGGAAGCCTTTTGTGTGCTTAAGAAAGTCAAGTATTGGAGAGTGCTTTTGTTACTTCTTTAGAAGGTTAGAATATGCCGAAAGATGCTAGCTGGGGACTTGCAATTAATGAATTATTTGCTGTAAGTAGGTCAAATGACATTAGCTTTCCAAAAGGAAAAGTAGTCTTATTCCACGTGCCAATTCTAAAGTAGATTAAGAAGCCTTAAGCAGAAGATGGATATGAAGAGGGATATGACATGAAAGGTTAAGCAACACTGCTGACAGCAAAAGGCTTACCTGCTGCAGATACAGGAGACAAAATACTATTTTGACACAAACATTGCTATTCAGACGACAGTAAAATTCTGAGTGACAGCAAAATTTACTCCGTCATGACGGTAAAATTTGCTCACATCAAAATGTGCTAATCAATTCTTAGTGTAAGCTAAGCACCTTAAGCAAAGGCTAGTTCAAGCATAACAGGTATTTGATGGCAAAAAAGGCAACCTGGCCTGCATTTCTCACTTCTACTCCATTAAAAAGCTTACTCTGTCTCAGATTCCTTTGGAGGGATACCAACGCAAGCCGCGAAACTGCACGAAAATGATGATCTGAAGAAAGATAGATTAGAAAAATGGAAGAACGGTTCATGTTCTTTTCCTTCCAACTGCTTTGTTTGCCCTTTTAAAGTTTTGAAGTCCTTTCTGGTGTCACCATGGTTGCACTGCAGCAAGTGTTCGGCTGTAAGCTGTCCATATTGCCAGCTTCTGGACTGCCTCCAGAAAACTTCCCACTGGTTTGCTATAGAAATCACAAGCAGTAGAGATGACAAAGACTGCAGAAACCTTCTCATCTCCTTCTAGAGCAAGACCATGTCTTTCACCCACTCTTAACTAGACAACTTTCATCAGTCATGAGGGAGTCTCATGTTCAAGAGCTAAGCAGTGACAGCTGTAAATGACAAAAAGCAGACTGAAATTCTCTTGGGACTCCAGCAGAGAGCAATGAAGGAGGTTGAATTCAACTTCTTGGGAAGTTCTAAAATGCACGTTAACTTGAGCACAGGAGCTAAGCCATGGTAACCTTTGTTGAGTATGTCTGCGTAGACAGAGTTTCCATCACTGCAGAAGCAATGTTATTTAACCCACGTTATCATCTCTAGCTGCTAAGCTGCACTTCTTGCAAAGTATCTGCAATGTATTTTACAGGGTGGGCTCTTATGTGTAATCCCTGAGTAATATTGCAAAGAGAAGTACTTGGGGTGTGGGGTGGCGGGGGAACCGCAACTTTTAGGTTTTTCAAATAATGGTTCCATTTGAAAGTCAAAAAAGATGTCAAACCTTTCTTTCCTAGACGTATTACCAGCACAAACTGTACCAGAATTTATGACCCGTAACTCTACCGTGGACGCTCTTTCTCTGGACTATTCCTTAAGAAACAAAGTCCTGACTAGAAAGAAAAGAAAATTAGCCAAAGTATTGGCCTGGATTAGTTCCAAGGCTCTGTACTAAAGGCCAAACACGTGTAATAATAGTAACGAGTGGACTAAAAGTTCAATCAATAGAACATTACTCAGTTCAAAGACATCTTGTGTCCTAATGTTCTCACAGAAGACTGTAAAAACCTGTCTATTTTTGTGGGTTTGTTTGATTCATTTAGTTGTACCTTCTACTTCTCTCCACTGTCTGAGAACATTGATGAAGTAAAGAAAGAGAAGCCAGTAAAGAAAGGCAAATTGGTTAATTGCAGGTGGAAAGAGGGAGGCCAACAAAAGAAAACAAAAGAACAGTAATAATGAAATGCTCCCCTGTCTTCTGTGAAAAGTAAAGGCACAGACAAGAAAGAACAAGTGCAAAATTCTCACTAGAGAAAAAACACACTTGATCTGACTCAAGTATTTGGCGGTCCATTTCTTGCTGTTTTCTCCTGCCAAACATATTAACCATTGAAGGTGTCCCTTTCCTCTTTCTGGAATACATCTAGGAAGATGGCTGTGTCATTGCTGACAAGCTGCTATTCTCAGAGGTGTCCAGCTGAAAGTCCTAGATCAATTGATTTGCTCTGTCACTTTGATATGGCATGACTTACACTTTCAGCACCTGAACTTGCCAGCCCTACAATTCTTTGCCCCTTGAATGGTTCGATAGGCTCCTTGGCAACTGGCATTTGTAAGGACGTGAAACTATGCAGAATTTGCACCATGAGATGATGCCAAACGAGTCTCGCCGGTAGATTAACTAGGGCATGCAAGGCAGAGAGAGGGAAATGAGAGCACAAGAAGAGAGTACACAAGAACAATCTCCTTTTTTCTGAAACACTGTAGAGATCAAAGTGAACACAAATCCTCCTAGGGGTAGTTCTTGCAAAAGACTAAGAGTTCTTTTTGTCTTCACAGGCCTGGAATATTTAGCTTTGGATCACGGCAAAATGCAGATGACAAAACGAGGCCTTGAAGTCCCATCCAGTATGAAGCAGTATGAGGAGAGGAAAGCAGCTGAGAGCGTCAACCCTGCTAAGTAGTCTCAGTATTCTTCTTGACATTAGCAGAAATTTGAAATGAGTCTCTGAAAATGACAAAGGAGGCAGAAGAAAAGGGAGCGATGACTCCTCTGGCATAGTGTTTCCTAACAGGGGTCTTCAAAATGTAAAGGTTGTATCATCCTTTCAACTGAAGGAAGGTATGAAAACAACAGGAAGGAAATGGCATCAAATGCTAGAAAGACTCTGGGCAGTGTACTTCTAGACAGAAAGGCCACTGATGGAAAACCAACTCAACTGGCACCAATGCAGCAGCCTTGTACTAAAGCCAGAAATGTCCAGCGCTTCACTCTCTGCCATTCCATTCAGATGCACACAGCAGCTCTGCAACATTCCTACTGATCATCTCCTTGGCAAACTGGGAGTGAGGCTCCGTGGTGATGCAGAGTCCCCAGGCAGATGCAAAGGAGAGCTGCTTTCTTGCAACAACCAGGCTTTTGAAACACTCAGGCCTTTATCAGTTCCATAGCTTTAAGCCATAACAAACACAATTCAACCAACCACCATGCACCACGCTGTGAACACACCACGGTTCTAGAACTTGTTGATCTACCTCTAATTCAGCTGCCTCACCTTCCCACAGTTCTTTTTCTACTTAGCCAAAGTAATGGGCCTCAGCCCAAGGCCTTCCTTTTGGAAGCTTCTAGCTATATGCAGCAGCAAACCACTACTTTCTTCTGTGCCAAGACTTTAGGTAGACGATTTGCATCTGCCCTTCCAGTGAAACCTAATGGGGAGAGAGAGAAAAGCCTCTCAGAGATGTTCAGTCATTCCATTTTCTAGACAGGCCAAATCAAAAGAAAAGCAAGCTCTGGGATTGTGTACTTGCTCTTACAAAACACCTGCTGCCCTCTGACAATCAACTAGCAGAAAACCAGCAAAACTGAGACTTGAGGCAAACAACCCTTGGAAGGGAATAATGATGTGATCAATAAAGACAACACTTTTCCAGGCTACCGAGATATTGGAAATGTCAGCAAAGGCTTGAGAGCAAAGGCCGAACTAATGGGGAAAGGGTAAAAGAATCCCAAGAAAAACATGACCAAAGGTTAAAACAATTCCAAGAAAAACATAGGCAACTAACTTGTTGAAGCCTTCAGGAAATCAGTGGCCGCTGATTTACATAGGCCATTCAAGTTAATTGACCCGTGCACCTTCCACTCCTTTTTCGGCACCATAGGGTGAATTGAGACCATGGAATCACAATTCCTTGGATTCTGTTCTTAACTTTAGGAGAGAAGTACAGCAGATGAAGAACCTGTTACTGATGTGATACCCAGGAACACAGAGTTGACACATTTCATTCTTGGCCAATCACAAAAAGTAAGACTAAGAGGATAGGGCTGGCTTATTTTCATGAAAATTTTCTTGTTTTACAGCCTGCTCTGATTCCGGTGAAACTTTTCCATTAGCTTCTCTCTGAAAGGGGAAAGTAAAGTTCAATGTGCCGCCCCACTGCTGCAAGTATACCATTTGGTTAGTCGAGCCTAAAAATTGAATTGGAAGATGCGGAGCCCCCCGGAACTAAGAGCCGCTCCCGGGCGTCTTTCGGCAGAAGCCGCGCTAAGGGGCGCACTGTGACCGGCAGAATCGCCTTTGCGCGAAGAAGCCGCTTCTTCGCCTCCGGGAGCCGGAGAGAGCGACAGCTTCGGAAAGGTGAAGAAGGAAGCTGTACAACACTGGGATTGTGTGCGCAGCTTGCCAACTGATAGAAAACAGTACCTTACCACTCTCCTGACTATTCCAATCACAAGAACATTCGATTGGAAGCTGTTTTGGACAACTTTTCTTTTCTTCCTTCCGAACACTTGGCAGACCTCTCTGCAGCTTCTAGAACACGATGGGAGTTGTTTTCTGTGCTGGCACGGGCTTTCCTTGCCAGACATAGTGGAAAAGCTTTCTGCTAAAATGTAGACTACAAAAGACGCTAAAGACGAAGGTACGATGCTCTCCGGAGCTAAGCGCCGCTCCCGGGCGTCTTTCGGCAGAAGCCGCGCTAAGGAGCGCACTGTGACCGGCAGAATCGCCTTTGCGCGAAGAAGCCGCTTCTTCGGCTCCGGGAGCCGGAGAGAGCGGCAGCTTCGGGAACGTGAAGAAGGAAGCTGTACAACACTGGGATTGTGTGCGCAGCTTGCCAACTGATAGAAAACAGTACCTTACCACTCTCCTGACTATTCCAATCACATGAACATTCGATTGGAAGCTGTTTTGGACAACTTTTCTTTTCTTCCTTCCGAACACTTGGCAGACCTCTCTGCAGCTTCTAGAACACGATGGGAGTTGTTTTCTGTGCTGGCACGGGTTTTCCTTGCCAGACATAGTGGAAAAGCTTTCTGCTAAAATGTAGACGAGAAGAGAGGCTAAAGACTGGTTGAAAGCAAATGACACCATCTTCAAAAAAGGCAGTTAGGTGGACTCGGAAAAGTATAAACCTGCCAGAATCTTTTTGATCCCCAGGAATTTGATGAAGCAGCTCTTCCTGGAAAAGCTTGCCAGGCACATGAAAGTCGACAAAATAATATAGTTAGGATGATTTTCCAGGGGAATTTCATGCTGAACATCTCTTTAAACTCCTCTGATGAATCAACTTGACTGGTAGATGAAGGGAATATTTTCTGCCTGGGCTTCAGGGAGGTTTTTGACATTTCTCTAAATGGCAGCACACATACATAGCGGAAGCAATAGTGCAAAGGGGAGGGAACCAGTGTCTTTTCAGTGATGCTGAGTGAAAAGACAAGAGGCAGTGGGCACACACTGAAATACAGGAGATTGCCTTTGAACGTCAGCAAATGATTCTTTACTGTGAGGGTGACTGAACCACGGCACAGACTGCCCAGAAAGACTGTGGAGCCTGGATCTTTGAAGACATTAAAAGTACACCCAGATAGAATCCTGGGCAAGAGGCTCTAGGTATCCTGGTTTAGGCAGGGGGGTTGGGCCTGCTTAGCCCCACCAACCCCTTCCACTCTCATTCATTCTGTGCTAGTGAATTCTCTTTGAGATGCATTTCAAGCACTGGCATGACAAAGTTCTGTGCAGACAGAGATCCAAATGGACATGGCATCTAAGTTCCTTAAGCAGTGTTCAAGAAGAATGTAAAACTCTGGGACAAGTGTCTCTTCCCTAACTGAATCTCTTTCATGGGAAAATTCCCAGCTCTAGAAAGATCTGATATGCATGCTTAAGACTGACACTGGCTGAGCAAATTTCTCCCTATGTGTATCTAAGACCAGTTAGGATCTTCACCCAAAGTGCTGTCAACATAGTCACAGAATGTCTATTGTTAAGAAGTGACAACTTCCATCAGAATGGCAAATATTGGTCCACAAAATGGATTAATGGATGGGAATCATCTACTTGGGTTAAAAACAAATATCAAGAGTTGGTCTTTATTTATCAATTTCATTGCAATATTGATAAGGGAAGAAAAAGACCTAAGTCCTCGACTTTCTTAACTCGAGGAAAGATTTTAAAAATTCCTTGTAAAAACGTATTATCACGATCAGACTATTGAAACCATTTGAGTTGGGAAAAAAGTTCCAAAATTGTCTAGATAGTGGCAAAGAAGCCAAGAAAACAAGGAAAGAAAGAAAAAGAGAGCAAAAGAGTCAGCTTCAGTGTACAAGCTCGTTCTAGAAGTAGTCTGCTGGGAAAAGGAACCCCCAGCTGGATTTCCAATGTATTCCTGCACTTGATTCACTAACTGGTCAATGTAAAAACCAATCCTTTTGTACAACTTCTCCCAGCAACAAAAACTCCAACAGGTTGACACCACCATCATGCCTGTTCCAGACATATTGAAAAGAGAAATGATGATTTTCTTGAAAATCTACTTGCATGAAAGTTGTAAGACGGTGGAGGGATTCCCACATCCTCCTTCCTCCATCTGGCTTGAAAGTATATTGGATAAAATATGCAACAAAGCACAGGATTGATAAGGTAGAGTCAAATGGATGATTTGGGAATTGATCTCTTAATGAAGATATTAAACTTCATATCCACTCTGTGTGACCTTTCTACAACAAAAGGTGGAGCTGAGGCATGAATCTGCCACAACAAGTGTTAAGCAAACATACACACTCCCCTTCACATGCCCCCCCTTCCACACACACCTAGGCACACACAGAGATCAGCATAGCAGATCATGAAGACCTTGGAAAAGACTGAAATGCTAAATGCCTCTCTTTATGGGCAAAAGAGCTGGTGCAATAATTCAAATGCCTGGTACAAAAATTCTGTTTACTATTTAGCTCCTGATTAAAACACAGCTTTTCATTTCATTCTATTTACAGAATATTTTCTTTTCATTTGTTTCTTTCAAATTACTTAGTTCTCACCTGTTGTATGTCTAGGAATATTTTCTTCGAAAAATAGAAAAAATAGATGATATCTTTTCAGCAGAAAACATTGGTTGATACAATTTTAAACCATCATGATATGGAAGAATTGTTTTGTCCCTCTCTAAGGTGGAAGAAGTATTTGGATCACAGATCATCTACAATGAAATACTTGACATGTGGAAGATGCTTTCAATCAATTTTGATCCTCACTTGCTTATTCGTTGTAAGCAGTAATTTTTCAGTGAAGGGAAAGTGTGTGGTATATCTACATGATGTTCAAACCCAATTCCTACTAATGGCCAGGCTGAACTCCAGTAAATAATGTCCCAAATGATAGTTTGCCGCCTTCTTTGGCACTTCATGAAATCTTACCACTATGAAGCGCTGAAACACAGAGATTTTCTCTTAGAGAGTGTCTCATGCTGTAACCCATCCCATGGATTTTATGCTGTAATTCTTATCTCTTTTAAAATTTGCAATCTTCTGTACAGTTTTCATGAACCTTTCTGTTGCAGTAGTGAAAATCACAGATAAATGTCATTTTGTACAACTTTGAATTTACCCCAAGAGCTGAGAGAAAACTTGCTCCTATCCTTCAATCCGAGTTTCTTCTATATCCAGTCACTGAGGGGCTAGGTTCTAGGCAGTGATGGCCGGGGCTCCATGTGTGAGGGGCAGGGCTCCCGCCAGAGAGGGGCAGGGCTCCATGTGTGAGGGAAAGGGCTCCATGTGTGTGGGGCAGGGCTCCAGCCAGTGATGGGCGGGGCTCCATGTGGGATGGGCAGGGCTCCATGCAGTGAGGGACAGGGCTCCATATTTAACGGGCGGGGCTCCAATTGTGGAGGGCAGGGCCCCATGAGTTTGGGAAAGGGGTTCCAGGCTTTCAGGGGTGGGGATCCAGCCAGTGAGGGGCGGGGCTCTAGGCAGTGATGACCCGGGCTCCATGTGTGAGGGGCAGGGCTTCAGGCAGTGAGGGGCGGGGCATGGAGACACCATCAAAAGAATTGCATTTGGAGGAGAAAAAATGAAAATTTGGGAAATTTATGACTCGAAGAAAATGGCCCGGGATTATATCAGGTGCAGTGCAAAGGACCAAAAGATGCCAAAACTAAGCTCACAGATGTTGCAAAAGCAGGGGAAAAAGTCAAGGAGGAAGACACATCTTAGGGGACAAGATATGAGGGACATGGCATGGACCCTTCAGAAAACAGCCATAAAAAAGAAAAAATCTTTCCCAAAGTCAAAGCCATCAAAATGCAGGCAGGCCATACCCCAGCAAGTTCAGGCACATGCAGCAAAGCTTGCCAAAATTGATCCCCACTGAAGGCCAAAACAGAAAATAAGGACCTACAAACCCGCTGGAATGGAGGCACCATCAAAGGAATTGTAATTGGAGGAGAAAAAAAGAAAATTTGGGAAATTTAGTGACTCTAAGATAATGGCCTGGGATTATATCAGGTGCAGTGCAAAGGACCAAAAGGTGCCAAAACTAAGCTCACAGATGTTGCAAAAGCAGGGGAAAAGTCAAGGAGGAAGACACAACTTAGGGGGCAAGATATGAGGAATATGCCATGGACACTTCAGGAAACAACCAAAAAAAGAAAAAAATCTTTCCCCAAGTCAAAGCCATCAAAAGGCATGTCATGCCATCAAGGGCAGGGACATGCACCTAAAGATTCCTCTATTGGTCCCCATTGAAATCGCAAGATTCCTTTTCCCTTCCCGAAAATCAAAGGAATCTTACGAATCCCAAAAGAAAGGATTACAAACACTCTGGAAAGGAGATAGATTCAAATGAAATGCAATTTAAAAATCAGAAAATCGGGAATATTAGTGTCTTCAAAAAATAGGCTGTGATGAAATCAGCTGCATTGCAAAGTGTTTTGCGGAGAAAAGAAGAAACCTCACAACTTTATAAAAGTTGTAAAGCCCGGATGTTTATTTACGACGCGCGACGGACACAAGTTCCCCAACAAGGCATGCGTACCTCTGAAGACATCGGGTCTTCTTTTATCCCCCTTCCAAATGCATATGCATACAGTTTCACAATAAGTTCATACATATTCATTCCGTGTGACATTTAGCACCATTTCTTCTTTATCAAAGGAATTTCTAAGTCGGGGGCAAATCGACCTTGTGGTCTTTTCTGTTTTTCTTTCTCTGTCTCCTTGCTGTCTCGGCATGCGAGTTCTTCCTTCAGCTTTGGCCTCACAGACTTTTCACCTCTCTTAAACACTTCACCTAATTCTGTCTCATTCCCCCCTTTCCTAGGAAATAAGTAAATTCTTTTACTTAATGAAAACCTTCACAACAGTAAGTGTCTTTTAGTGCTTCACCATGTGCTTTTGACAAAGATGTTAGTACAGCTATTTGTTGTAGCATTCTCCAGTTCCACATTAACAATATAATAGATAATCCTAAGCTTACCCCAACTAATAATAATAAAACTACAATGGGGTGGCACAACTTATTAAAGATTCCATTTGCAGTTGGTGACCACCCAAAGATCACATCCAATAATCTTAACAAAATTACATATACAGAGATTAGAATGGTTTCTACTAGACAGAATAACATCATTGCTATCAATTTTTACAGCAGCACAAGCAGTTCTCAAGCATACCCCCTTTTCCAGTATATACGAGCACAGTTTTCTGGTCAGTGACTGGATGAGTTTCGAAGTGACAAATACTCTGCTCAGTGTCCAAACACACAACCTGAGCATTAATAGTATTGCTTTCACAAATGAATCCCATCTGTTCTCTTGCAGTGCAGGATTCTATGTTTACTGTCTGCCGCTTCCCATTCATCTTTCGTGCCCACACTCTATGTTCTGAAGGATAGAGTGTTGTTTTTTCATGGTTTGATCCTAGAGCAATGATGGGATGGATAACATAAACAGTGGCATTATGTATGGTAAGCACAAAGGCAATTGCCATATTAGAAACAGGATCATAGGTGAAATTCACCATAGTCCACCAGGATTGAAACTTCCTTTCAATATCAATTGCATTATCCCACACAATTTCTTGAATTTCAGCTGGAAAATTACCTTCACATTACCTTCACTCCTTTCCCATATGATGAGAGCTGCTGTTGCTTGTATCCATAACTGTGCTTGTATACAACTGAAAGCTAAAGACACATTATCTTGAACTATACAAAGTGCTTCTACTATCAACTTGTGGTCTTGGTCCCTGGACTTTTCATACTTCCTTACTTTGGCAGTACTTTTGAAATCTGTCACTGGCTAGTTCCTAATGCCAATAGAGATTACTATAAAGGCTGCTTCAATTTTGTTAGGCTACCTGCTGCAGTGGCCAGTTTATTCACCAGTATTTCTGAATCAATTCCATTTAAAACTCCTAATCTTGTCCCTAATATACCAGTTAGATGTTTGTTATGGAGAACAGGAACTGCTTTCTGTTTATGACCATCCCCTCCCTGCCAGAGGGATGTGCTGGGCTCACACTGCAAATTCAGACACACTTCACAAGTGTATATGACAGAGGTTTAGGTCATATTTGAGGCAGATGTTTGTTTTGAAATGTAGGGACCTCAGGAATCTCCTTCCCCCTCCAGAGCACCTGATTTCCCAGATGTGTGGCAAGCAGGAATGTCTCTCCTGGTCTACGAAACCTCACCCACCTTGCCCCTAGCTTCAGGTCCAAGCCTCAAGTAAATAATGAAGGGGAAGTCTAAGAGAAGAGCCTAAATTCATTGCAGCGCCTCAGAAGAAACTGGGATCAGGTTTCTGCTACTTGAAACACTCAGCAGAAAAGTGATGCTCAAAATCCTACAGCCTGCTGCTGAGCTCTGGGCAGGGGGGGTCTCTCCCTCTACCTCTTTTAAGCAGAATCCAACTGCCTCAGACTGGGACAATCACTGATCCAAATCTCAGTAGGAAAAGGGATAGCTATAAATAAAGAAAATCACCTTTCTTGCTTGGGTTAATTTACCACCTGCAGTTCAGCACCCTTTACCAGTCATTGCCTGAGTGTTCAGCCAACCGGCTTGGAAAATGACCTAAGGAGCTGTTGTTCAGTCACATTCTTTACTACGTTAGGTTCAAGTTTGGAGTTTGGGTAGAGTCTGAACTAGTATGGGGTGTATAAGGCCCTGCTGTGGTAAAAAGTGCAGTGTCCACTTTGAATTCAAATGAAAGTCTGGTAGTAATTCGAGCTCAAAGGCAGGTCACTTCTACAGGCTGTATCAAGGTGAAATTACACCAACAGTCTGATTCACTTAGGTTATCACAGACTTCCTGGTGTTCATATACACTAAGGGATGTTCAGACACTAATTACATCTGGTCTCTCATAAGCTACCCTATTGATGACCTGGCACCCTACTTTGATTTCTTCTCCTCTGATTCCCTGAAGAGTCCACAGTTCCTGTTCTTGCCATTCTTGCTCCTCACATACCTGATTCTCGTGGATTACTACAGTAGATATGTTTAAATCTTTTATCTCAGAAGGTTTTCCTATGGATCCAGTATACTGATTAAATGCCAGGGACCAAGGCCATTTAGCATTACTTTGAACAGAGATACTCTCAAGTTCTGAAACTTCAGTTATGATTACACACAGTACAATTCTACAAACTAAAATATGAGCTACTCCCGACGGCAACGTACTCATTTTGCCCGAGTAAGTTTTAATCTCAGTTCATTGTCTCCATGCGTCACTCCTTAAGGGGTTTCTGGGCCTTCTTCACCCGAGAACGATGGATCCAGGCATTCTGCTCCTTGATTTTGATTGCAGTGAAGGTGGTAAGAAGTACTCACAGTGGTCTGTCCCACTGTGGTTCCAAAGTCTTCCCTGTAAGAGACTTAACATATACATTATCCCCAGGCTATCTAACTCCCTGCTCCAAGTTCCAGCCACATGTTTCTCAATTACTCTGAGCTGTTTGCTTAATGCCACCATGTAGGTGGACATTCTGGACATTCCCTTTGTATTCTATATGGTCTTCTATAAGGCATTCCAAAAGGACTCAGCATTCCTTTAGCTCAAGGTTTAGTTTGAATTTGCAATATTGCTAGTGGAAGAGCTTGGGCTAGGGTAGATTACCTTCTTGCCCCAGTCTTATTCATTCTCTCCACCTGGCCGCCTGACTGGGGGTGGTATGGGGTGTGAAGTTCCTGATCTGTGCCCAGATGGCTACTAATCTGTTGCACTACTTTGGAAATGAAATGTGATTCTTTATTTGAGGATATCGTGGCTGGAACTCTGAAGCGTGGTATTATTTCTTGTAAAAATAATCTGGTCACCTCTTGAGCTTTGACAGTTCTGGTGGGGAATGTTTCTGGCCACCCTGGAAATGTATCTATCAATACCAGTAAATACTGATACCCCCCTTTCCTTGGGAGTTCTGAAAAGTTAATTTGCCACTGCTGTACAGGCCCATGGCCTCTCCCAGTCTGACCGAGTTTTGGCCGGGGGGGTATTTTGGGGTTAGTCTGGAGGCAAGGATCACACTGTCGGCTCACCTGAGTGATAGTGGCTATAAATTCCTGACAACGATACAACGATTCTTTCAATCAGATGTGTGTTCTAGAAAGCCTGTGGAAATTACTGCTTCAAAGTCAACACTTCATTTCAATGCACTCTGTATCACTCGCAGCCTAGGTCATTTTGAGAAAGGAGCCACACTCTATAAAAGGCTTTTAAGTAGTTAGGCCCTAGTGTGTTTTCTAGTGCCCTTCCTTCACTAGTAACCACGAAAATGGGAAGGGATTACTAGCTCTCTTTCAATGGTAGCCCACCCCTTGCAGTTGTACGTCTCTTTGGGTTAGTATTATTGTATTATGGCTTACCTTCGAGGAAAATCTGTACCTCACCCTTTGCTGCTTTCTTTGCCTCTCCATCCGCCAGCTCATTTCTTTCCTCCAATTTTAAGCTCACTCTCTGGTGTGCCTTAATATGCCTTTTCAGGTAGCTGAACTGCTTCCAGCAGCTGGATTGTCTCTTCTTTCCCTGTGAGGTCAGCAGTCTCCTCTCTTTCCAGATGGCTCCATGTGCATGTATGACTCCAAATGCATTCCTTGGGTCTGTGTAGATGGTT
>JAKDEW010000665.1:0-161283 GCA_021963965.1 Artemisiospiza belli | reverse complement strand
GCTTTGCTGCATGTGCCTGCCCTTGGTGGCGTATGGCCTGCCTGCATTTTGATGGCTTTGACTTTGGGAAAGATTTTTTCTATTTTTTTTTTTTTTTGTTTGTTTTACGTATTCATGCCATGGCCTTCATATCTTGCCCCCTAAGTTGTGTCTTCCTCCTTGACTTTTTCCCCTGCTTTTGCAAGATCTGTGAGCTTAGTTTTTGCATCTTTTGGTCCTTTCCACTGCACCTGATAAAACACCAGGCCATTTACTTAGAGTCACTAAATTTCCCAAATTTTCTTTTTTTCTCCTCCAATTGCAATTCCTTTGATGTTGACTCCTTTCCAGCGTGTTTGTAGGTCCTTCTTTTCTGTTTTGGCCTTCAGTGGGGATCAATTTTGGCAAGCTTTGCTGCATGTGCCTGCACTTGCTGGCGTATGGCCTGCCTGCATTTTGATGGCTTTGACTTTGGGAAAGATTTTTTCTTTTTTTTTTTTTGTTTTGTTTTAAGTATTCATGCCGTGTCCCTCATATCTTGCCCCCTAAGTTGTGTCTTCCTCCTTGACTTTTTCCCCTGCTTTTGCAACATCTGTGAGCTTAATTTTGGCACCTTTTGGTCCTTTGCACTGCACCTGCTAAAACCCCAGGCCACATTCAAAGAGTCATTAAATTTCCCCAAATTTTCCTTTTTTCTACTCCAATTGCAATTCCTTTGATGTGGTCTCCATTCCAGCGTGTTTTTAGGTCCTTCTTTTCTGTTTTGGCCTTCAGTGGGGATCAATTTTGGCAAGCTTTGCTGCATGTGCCTGCCCTTGGTGGCGTATGGCCTGCCCGCATTTTGATGGCTTTGACTTTGGGAAAGATTTTTTCTTTTTTTTTTTTTTTGTTTGTTTTAAGTATTCATGCCATGTCCCTCATATCTTGCCCCCTAAGTTGTGTCTTCCTCCTTGACTTTTCCCCCTGCTTTTGCAACATCTGTGAGCTTAGTTTTGCCACCTTTTGCTCCTTTGCAATGCAGCTGATTTCCCCACAGGCTGTTTTTTGTAGAGACTAATATTCCCGATTTTCTGCTTTTTTCAATTCCATTTCATTTGAACCTATCTCCTTTCCTGAGTGTTTGTAAGCCTTTCTTTTGGGATTCGCAAGATTCCTTTTCCCTTCCCGAAAGGAAATTTCATTTCCTTTCCGGAAGGGAAAAGGAATCTTGCGATTTCAATGGGGACCAATAGAGGAATCTTTGGTGCATGTCCCTGCACTTGATGGCAGGCCATGCCTTTTGATGGCTTTGACTTTGGGAAAGATATTTTTCTTTTTTTGGTTGTTTTCTGAAGTGTTCATGCCATGTCCCTCATATCTTGCCCCCTAAGTTCTGTCTTCCTCCTTGACTTTTTCCCCTGCTTTTGCAACATCTGTGAGCTTAGTTTTGGCATCTTTTGGTCCTTTGCACTGCACCTGATATAAACCACAGGCCACATTCTAAGAGTCATTAAATTTCCCAAAATTTCTTTTTTTCTTCTCCAATTGAAAATCCTTTGATGTTGTCTCGTATCCAGCGTGTTTGTAGGTCCTTCTTCTCTGTTTTGGCCTTCAGCGGGGATCAATTTTGGCAAGCTTTGCTGCATGTGCCTGCCCTTGGTGGCGTATGCCCTGCCTGCATTTTGATGGCTTTGACTTTGGGAAAGATTTTTTCTTTTTTTTTTTTTATTATTTTAAGTATTCATGCCATGTCCCTCATATCTTGCCCCCTAAGTTGTGTCTTCCTCCTTGACTTTTTCCCCTGCATTTGCAACATCTGTGAGCTTAGATTTTGCATCTTTTGGTCCTTTGCACTGCACCTGATATAAACCCAGGCCATTTTATTAGAGTCACTAAATTTCCCAAATTTTCTTTTTTTCTCCTCCAATTGCAATTCCTTTGATGTTGACTCCTTTCCAGCGTGTTTGTAGGTCCTTCTTTTCTGTTTTGGCCTTCAGTGGGGATCAATTTTGGCAAGCTTTGCTGCATGTGCATGCCCTTGGTGGCGTATGGCCTGCCTGCATTTTGATGGCTTTGACTTTGGGATAGATTTTTTCTTTTTTTTTTTTTTATTATTTTAAATATTCATGCCATGTCCTTCATATCTTGCCCCCTAAGTTGTGTCTTCCTCCTTGACTTTTCCCCCTGCTTTTGCAACATCTGTGAGCTTAGTTTTGCCACCTTTTGGTCCTTTGCAATGCAGCTGATTTCCTCACAAGCTGTTTTTTGTAGAGACTAATATTCCCGATTTTCTGCTTTTTTCAATTCCATTTCATTTGAACCTATCTCCTTTCCTGAGTGTTTGTAAGCCTTTCTTTTGGGATTCGCAAGATTCCTTTTCCCTTCCCGAAAGGAAATTTCATTTCCTTTCCGGAAGGGAAAAGGAATCTTGCGATTTCAATGGGGACCAATAGAGGAATCTTTGGTGCATGTCCCTGCACTTGATGGCAGGCCATGCCTTTTGATGGCTTTGACTTTGGGAAAGATTTTTTTCTTTTTTTGGTTGTTTTCTGAAGTATTCATGCCATGTCCCTCATATCTTGCCCCCTAAGTTGTGTCTTCCTCCTTGAGTTTTTCCCCTGCTTTTGCAACATCTGTGAGCTTAGTTTTGGCATCTTTTGGTCCTTTGCACTGCACCTGATATAAATCCCAGGCCATTTTCTTAGAGTCACTAAATTTCCCAAATTTTCTTTTTTTCTCCTCCAATTGCAATTCCTTTGATGTTGACTCCTTTCCAGCGTGTTTGTAGGTCCTTTTTTCTGTTTTGGCCTTCAGTGGGGATCAATTTTGGCAAGCTTTGCTGCATGTGCCTGCCCTTGGTGGCGTATGGCCTGCCTGCATTTTGATGGCTTTGACTTTGGGAAAGATTTTTTCTATTTTTTTTTTTTGTTTGTTTTACGTATTCATGCCATGGCCTTCATATCTTGCCCCCTAAGTTGTGTCTTCCTCCTTGACTTTTTCCCCTGCTTTTGCAACATCTGTGAGCTTAGTTTTTGCATCTTTTGGTCCTTTGCACTGCACCTGATAAAACACCAGGCCATTTACTTAGAGTCACTAAATTTCCCAAATTTTCTTTTTTTCTCCTCCAATTGCAATTCCTTTGATGCTGTCTCCATTCCAGCGTGTTTGTAGGTCCTTCTTTTCTGTTTTGGCCTTCAGTGGGGATCAATTTTGGCAAGCTTTGCTGCATGTGCCCTCACTTGCTGGTGTATGGCCTGCCTGCATTTTGATGGCTTTGACTTTGGGAAAAATTTTTTTCTTTTTTTTTTGTTTTAAGTATTCATGCCATGTCCTTCATATCTTGCTCCCTAAGTTGAGTCTTCTTGCTTCACTTTTTCCCCTGCATTTGCAACATCTGTGAGCTTTGTTTTGGCACCTTTTGGTCCTTTGCAATGCACCTTATATAAACCCAGGCCATTTTTTTAGAGTCAGTAATTTCCCAAATTTTCTTTTTTTCTCCTCCAATTGCAATTCCTTTGATGTTGACTCCTTTCCAGCATGTTTCTAAGTCCTTCTTTTCTGTTTTGGCCTTCAGTGGGGATCAATTTTGGCAAGCTTTGCTGCATGTGCCTGCACTTGCTGGCGTATGGCCTGCCTGCATTTTGATGGCTTTGACTTTGGGAAAGATTTTTTCTTTTTTTTTTTTTGTTTTGTTTTAAGTATTCATGCCGTGTCCCTCATATCTTGCCCCCTAAGTTGTGTCTTCCTCCTTGACTTTTTCCCCTGCTTTTGCAACATCTGTGAGCTTAATTTTGGCACCTTTTGGTCCTTTGCACTGCACCTGCTAAAACCCCAGGCCACATTCAAAGAGTCATTAAATTTCCCAAATTTTCCTTTTTTCTACTCCAATTGCAATTCCTTTGATGTGGTCTCCATTCCAGCATGTTTCTAAGTCCTTCTTTTCTGTTTTGGCCTTCAGTGGGGATCAATTTTGGCAAGCTTTGCTGCATGTGCCTGCCCTTGGTGGCGTATGGCATGCCTGCATTTTGATGGCTTTGACTTTGGGGAAGATTTTATTCTTTTTTTTTTTTTTTTTATTTCAATTATTCATGCCATGTCCCTCATATCTTGCCCCCTAAGTTGTGTCTTCCTCCTTGACTTTTTCCCCTGCTTTTGCAACCTCTGTGAGCTTAGTTTTGGCACCTTTTGTTCCTTTGCACTGAACCAGCTAAAACCACAGGCCACTTTCTAAGAGTCATTAAATTTCCCAAATTTTCTTTTTTTCTCCTCCAATTGCAATTCCTTTGATGGTGTCTCCATTCCAGCGTGTTTGTAAGTCCTTCTTTTCTGTTTTGGCCTTCAGTGGGGATCAATTTTGGCAAGCTTTGCTGCATGTGCCTGCCCTTGCTGGCGTATGGCCTGCCTGCATTTTGATGGCTTTCACTTTGGGAAAGATTTTTTCTTTTTTTTTTTTTTTTATTATTTTAAGTATTCATGCCATGTCCCTCATATCTTGCCCCCTAAGTTGTGTCTTCCTCCTTGACTTTTTCCCCAGCATTTGCAACATCTGTGAGCTTAGTTTTGGCACCTTTTGGTCCTTTGCAATGCAGCTGATTTCCTCACAGCCTATTTTTTGAAGAGACTAATATTCCCGATTTTCTGCATTTTTCAATTGCATTTCATTTGAACCTATCTCCTTTCCAGAGTGTTTGTAATCCTTTCTTTTGGGATTCGCAAGATTCCTTTTCCCTTCCCGAAAGGAAATTTCATTTCCTTTCCGGAAGGGAAAAGGAATCTTGCGATTTCAATGGGGACCAATAGAGGAATCTTTGGTGCATGTCCCTGCACTTGATGGCAGGCCATGCCTTTTGATGGCTTTGACTTTGGGAAAGATTTTTTGTTTTTTTGGTTGTTTTCTGAAGAGTTCATGCCATGTCCCTCATAGCTTGCCCCCTAAGTTGTGTCTTCCTCCTTGACTTTTTGCCCTGCTTTTGCAACATCTGTGAGCTTAGTTTTTGCATCTTTTGGTCCTTTGCACTGCACCTGATATAAACCCAGGCCATTTTCTTAGAGTCACTAAATTTCCCAAATTTTCTTTTTTTCTCCTCCAATTGCAATTCCTTTGATGTTGACTCCATTCCAGCGTGTTTGTAGGTCCTTCTTTTCTGTTTTGGCCTTCAGTGGGGATCAATTTTGGCAAGCTTTGCTGCATGTGCCTGCCCTTGGTGGCGTATGGCCTGCCTGCATTTTGATGGCTTTGACTTTGGGAAAGATTTTTTTTTTTTTTTTTTTTTTTTTGTTTTATGTATTCATGCCATGTCCCTCATATCTTGCCCCCTACGTTGTGTCTTCCTCCTTGACTTTTTCCCCTGCTTTTGCAACATCTGTGAGCTTAGTTTTGGCACCTTTTGGTCCTTTGCAATGCACCTGATATAAACCCAGGCCATTTTCTTAGAGTCACTAAATTTCCCATATTTTCTTTTTTTCTCCTCCAATTGCAATTCCTTTGATGTTGACTCCTTTCCAGCGTGTTTGTAGGTCCTTCTTTTCTGTTTTGGCCTTCAGTGGGGATCAATGTTGGCAAGCTTTGCTGCATGTGCCTGCACGTGCTGGCGTATGGCCTGCCTGTATTTTGATGGCTTTGACTTTGGGAAAGATTTTTTCTTTTTTTTTTTTTTTATTATTTTAAGTATTCATGCCATGTCCCTCATATCTTGCCCCCTAAGTTGTGTCTTCCTCCTTGACTTTTTCCCCTGCTTTTGCAACATCTGTGAGCTTAGTTTTGGCATCTTTTGGTCCTTTGCACTGCACCTGATAAAACACCAGGCCATTTACTTAGAGTCACTAAATTTCATAAATTTTCATTTTTTCTCCTCCAATTGCAATTCCTTTAATGTTGACTCCTTTCCAGCGTGTTTGTAGGTCCTTCTTTACTGTTTTGGCCTTCAGTGGGGATCAATTTTGGCAAGCTTTGCTGCATGTGCCTGCACTTGCTGGCGTATGGCCTGCCTGCATTTTGATGGCTTTGACTTTGGGAAAGATTTTTTCTTTTTTTTTTTTTTAATATTTTAAGTATTCATGCCATGTCCCTCATATTTTGCTCTCTAAGTTGTGTCTTCCTCCTTGACTTTTTCCCCTGCTTTTGCAACATCTGTGAGCTTAGTTTTGCCACCTTTTGGTCCTTTGCAATGCACCTGATATAAACCCAGGCCATTTTTTTAGTGTCAGTAATTTCCCTATTTTTCTTTTTTTCTCCTCCAATTGCAATTCCTTTGATGTTGACTCCTTTCCAGCATGTTTCTAGGTCCTTCTTTTCTGTTTTGGCCTTCAGTGGGGATCAATTTTGGCAAGCTTTGCTGCATGTGCCTGCCCTTGGTGGCGTATGGCCTGCCTGCATTTTGATGGCTTTGACTTTGGGAAAGATTTTTTCTTTTTTTTTTTTTTTATTATTTTAAGTATTCATGCCATGTCCCTCATATCTTGCCCCCTAAGTTGTGTCTTCCTCCTTGACTTTTTCCCCTGCTTTTGCAACATCTGTGAGCTTAGTTTTGGCACCTTTTGGTCCTTTGCACTGCACCTGATATAAACCCAGGCCATTTTCTCAGAGTCACTAAATTTCCAAAATTTTCTTTTTTCCTCCTCCAATTGCAATTCCTTTGATGTTGACTCCTTTCCAGCGTGTTTGTAGTTCCTTCTTTTCTGTTTTGGCCTTCAGTGGGGATCAATTTTGGCAAGCTTTGCTGCATGTGCCTGCCCTTGGTGGCGTATGGCCTGCCTGCATTTTGATGGCTTTGACTTTGGGAAAAATTTTTTTCTTTTTTTTTTTTTTTGTTTGTTTTAAGTATTCATGCCATGTCCCTCATATCTTGCCCCCTAAGTTGTGTCTTCCTGCTTGACGTTTTCCCCTGCTTTTGCAACATCTGTGAGCTTAGTTTTGGCACCTTTTGGTCCTTTGCAATGCAGCTGATTTCCTCACAGCCTATTTTTTGAAGACACTAAAATTCCCGATTTTCTGCTTTTATCAATTCCATTTCATTTGAACCTATCTCCCTTCCAGAGTGTTTGTAAGCCTTTCCTTTGGGATTCGCAACATTCCTTTTCCCTTCCCGAAAGGAAATTTCATTTCCTTTCGGGAAGGGAAAAGGAATCTTGCGATTTCAATGGGGACCAATAGAGGAATCTTTGGTGCATGTCCCTGCACTTGATGGCAGGCCATGCCTTTTGATGGCTTTGACTTTGGGAAAGATTTATTTCTTTTTTTGGTTGTTTTCTGAAGTGTTCATGCCATGTCCCTCATATCTTGCCCCCTAAGTTGTGTCTTCCTCCTTGACTTTTTCCCCTGCTTTTGCAACATCTGTGAGCTTAGTTTTGGCATCTTTGGTCTTTTGCACTGCACCTGATATAAACCCAGGCCATTTTCTTAGAATCACTAAATTTCCCAAATTTTCTATTTTTCTCCTCCAATTGTAATTCCTTTGATGTTGACTCCTTTCCAGCGTGTTTGTAGGTCCTTCTTTTCTGTTTTGGCCTTCAGTGGGGATCAATTTTGGCAAGCTTTGCTGCATGTGCCCTCACTTGCTGGTGTATGGCCTGCCTGCATTTTGATGGCTTTGACTTTGGGAAAAATTTTTTTCTTTTTTTGTTTTTTTTTTTTTTTGTTTTAAGTATTCATGCCATGTCCTTCATATCTTGCTCCCTAAGTTGAGTCTTCTTGCTTCACATTTTCCCCTGCATTTGCAACATCTGTGAGCTTTGTTTTGGCACCTTTTTGTCCTTTGCAATGCACCTGATATAAAGCCAGGCCATTTTTTTAGAGTCAGTAATTTCCCAAATTTTCATTTTTTCTCCTCCAATTGCAAATCCTTTGATGTTGTCTCGAATCCGGCGTGTTTGTAGGTCCTTCTTTTCTGTTTTGGCCTTCAGTGGGGATCAATTTTGGCAAGCTTTGCTGCATGTGCCTGCCCTTGGTGGCGTATGGCCTGCCTGCATTTTGATGGCTTTGACTTTGGGGAAGATTTTATTCTTTTTTTTTTTTTTTTTGTTTCAATTGTTCATGCCATGTCCCTCATATCTTGCCCCCTAAGTTGTGTCTTCCTCCTTGACTTTTACCCCTGCTTTTGCAACTTCTGTGAGCTTTGTTTTGGCACCTTTTGCTCCTTTGCACTGAACCTGCTAAAACCACAGGCCACTTTCTAAGAGTCATTAAATTTCCCAAATTTTCTTTTTTTCTCCTCCAATTGCAATTCCTTTGATGGTGTCTCCATTCCAGCGTGTTTGTAAGTCCTTCTTTTCTGTTTTGGCCTTCAGTGGGGATCAATTTTGGCAAGATTTGCTGCATGTGCCTGCACTTGCTGGCGTATGGCCTGCCTGTATTTTTTTGGCTTTGACTTTGGGAAAGATTTTTTCTTTTTTTTTTTTTAATATTTTAAGTATTCATGCCATGTCCCTCATATCTTGCCCCCTAAGTTGTGTCTTCCTCCTTGACTTTTTCCCCTGCTTTTGCAACATCTGTGAGCTTAGTTTTGCCACCTTTTCGTCCTTTGCACTGCACCTGCTAAAACCACAGGCCACTTTCTAAGAGTCATTAAATTTCCCAAATTGTCTTTTTTTCTCCTCCAATTGCAATTCGTTTGATGGTGTCTCCATTCCAGCGTGTTTGTAGGTCCTTCTTTTCTGTTTTGGCCTTCAGTGGGGATCAATTTTGGCAAGCTTTGCTGCATGGGCCTGCACTTGCTGGCGTATGGCCTGCCTGCACTTTGATGGCTTTGACTTTGGGAAAGATTTTTTCTTTTTTTTTTTTTTTTTAATATTTTAAGTATTCATGCCATGTCCCTCATATCTTGCTCCCTAAGTTGTGTCTTCCTCCTTGACTTTTTCCCCTGCTTTTGCAACATCTGTGAGCTTAGTTTTGGCATCTTTTGGTCCTTTGCAATGCACCTGATATAAACCCAGGCCATTTTTTTAGTGTCAATAATTTCCCTATTTTTCTTTTTTTCTCCTCCAATTGCAATTCCTTTGATGTTGACTCCTTTCCAGCATGTTTCTAGGTCCTTCTTTTCTGTTTTGGCCTTCAGTGGGGATCAATTTTGGCATGATTTGCTGCATGTGCCTGCCCTTGGTGGCGTATGGCCTGCCTGCATTTTGATGGCTTTGACTTTGGGGAAGATTTTATTCTTTTTTTTTTTTTTGTTTCAATTATTCATGCCATGTCCCTCATATCTTGCCCCCTAAGTGGTGTCTTCCTCCTTGACTTTTTCCCCTGCTTTTGCAACTTCTGTGAGCTTAGTTTTGGCACCTTTTGTTACTTTGCAATGAACCTGCTAAAACCACAGGCCACTTTCTAAGAGTCATTAAATTTCCCAAATTTTCTTTTTTTCTCCTCAAATTGCAATTCCTTTGATAGTGTGTCCATTCCAGCGTGTTCGTAGGTCCTTCTTTTCTGTTTTGGCCTTCAGTGGGGATCAATTTTGGCAAGCTTTGCTGCATGTGCCTGCACTTGCTGGCGTATGGCCTGCCTGCATTTTGATGGCTTTGACTTTGGGAAAGATTTTTTTTTTTTTTTTTTTTTTAATATTTTAAGTATTCATGCCATGTCCCTCATATCTTGCCCCCTAAGTTTTGTCTTCCTCCTTGACTTTTTCCCCTGCTTTTGCAACATCTGTGAGCTTAGTTTTGCCACCTTTTGGTCCTTTGCAATGCACCTGATATAAACCCAGGCCATTTTTTTAGTGTGAGTAATTTCCCTATTTTTCTTTTTTTCTCCTCCAATTGCAATTCCTTTGATGTTGACTCCTTTCCAGCATGTTTCTAGGTCCTTCTTTTCTGTTTTGGCCTTCAGTGGGGATCAATTTTGGCAAGCTTTGCTGCATGTGCCTGCCCTTGGTGGCGTATGGCCTGCCTGCATTTTGATGGCTTTGACTTTGGGAAAGATTTTTTCTTTTTTTTTTTTTTATTATTTTAAGTATTCATGCCATGTCCCTCATATCTTGCCCCCTAAGTTGTGTCTTCCTCATTGACTTTTTCCCCTGCTTTTGCAACATCTGTGAGCTTAGTTTTGGCACCTTTTGGTCCTTTGCAATGCAGCTGATTTCCTCACAGCCAATTTTAGGAAGAGACTAAAATTCCTGATTTTCTGCTTTTATAAATTGCATTTCATTTGAACCTATCTTCTTTCCTGAGTGTTTGTAAGCCTTTCTTTTGGGATTCGCAAGATTCCTTTTCCCTTCCCGAAAGGAAATTTCATTTCCTTTCGGGAAGGGAAAAGGAATCTTGCGATTTCAAAGGGGACCAATAGAGGAATCTTTGGTGCATGTCCCTGCACTTGATGGCAGGCCATGCCTTTTGATGGCTTTGACTTTGGGAAAGATTTTTTTCTTTTTTTGGTTGTTTTCTGAAGTATTCATGCCATGTCCCTCATATCTTGCCCCCTAAGTTGTGTCTTCCTCCTTGACTTTTTCCCCTGCTTTTGCAACATCTGTGAGCTTAGTTTTGGCATCTTTTGGTCCTTTGCACTGCACCTGATATAAACCCAGGCCATTTTCTTAGAGTCACTAAATTTCCCAAATTTTCTTTTTTTCTCCTCCAATTACAATTCCTTTAAATGTTGACTCCTTTCCAGCGTGTTTGTAGGTCCTTCTTTTCTGTTTTGGCCTTCAGTGGGGATCAATTTTGGCAAGCTTTGCTGCATGTGCCTGCCCTTGGTGGCGTGTGGCCTGCCTGCATTTTGATGGCTTTGATTTTGGGAAAGATTTTTTCTTTTTTTTTTCTTTTTTGTTTTAAGTATTCATGCCATGTCCCTCATATCTTGCCCCCTGAGTTGTGTCTTCCTCCTTGACTTTTTCCCCTGCTTTTGCAACATCTGTGAGCTTAGTTTTGGCATCTTTTGGTCCTTTGCACTGCACCTGATATAAACCCAGGCCATTTTCTAAGAGTCACTAAATTTCCAAAATTTTCTTTTTTCCTCCTGCAATTGCAATTCCTTTGATGTTGACTCCTTTCCAGCGTGTTTGTAGGTCCTTCTTTTCTGTTTTGGCCTTCAGTGGGGATCAGTTTTGGCAAGCTTTGCTGCATGTGCCTGCCCTTGGTGGCGTATGGCCTGCCTGCATTTTGATGGCTTTGACTTTGGGAAAAATTTTTTTCTTTTTTTTTTTTTTTTGTTTGTTTTAAGTATTCATGCCATGTCCCTCATATCTTGCCCCCTAAGTTGTGTCTTCCTCCTTGACTTTTTCCCCTGCTTTTGCAACATCTGTGAGCTTAGTTTTGGCACCTTTTGGTCCTTTGCAATGCAGCTGATTTCCTCACAGCCTATTTTTTGAAGACACTAAAATTCCCGATTTTCTGCTTTTATAAATTGCATTTCATTTGAACCTATCTCCTTTCCAGAGTGTTTGTAAGTCTTTCTTTTGGGATTCGCAAGATTCCTTTTCCCTTCCCGAAAGGAAATTTCATTTCCTTTCCGGAAGGGAAAAGGAATCTTGCGATTTCAATGGGGACCAATAGAGGAATCTTTGGTGCATGTCCCTGCACTTGATGGCAGGCCATGCCTTTTGATGGCTTTGACTTTGGGAAAGATTTTTTTCTTTTTTTGGTTGTTTTCTGAAGTGTTCATGCCATGTCCCTCATATCTTGCCCCCTAAGTTGTGTCTTCCTCCTTGACTTTTTCCCCTGCTTTTGCAACATCTGTGAGCTTAGTTTTGGCATCTTTGGTCTTTTGCACTGCACCTGATATAAACCCAGGCCATTTTCTTAGAATCACTAAATTTCCCAAATTTTCTATTTTTCTCCTCCAATTGTAATTCCTTTGATGTTGACTCCTTTCCAGCGTGTTTGTAGGTCCTTCTTTTCTGTTTTGGCCTTCAGTGGGGATCAATTTTGGCAAGCTTTGCTGCATGTGCCATCACTTGCTGGTGTATGGCCTGCCTGCATTTTGATGGCTTTGACTTTGGGAAAAAATTTTTTCTTTTTTTTTTTTTTTTTTTTTTTGTTTTATGTATTCATGCCATGTCCTTCATATCTTGCTCCCTATGTTGAGTCTTCTTGCTTCACTTTTTCCCCTGCATTTGCAACATCTGTGAGCTTTGTTTTGGCACCTTTTGGTCCTTTGCAATGCACCTGATATAAACCCAGGCCATTTTTTTAGAGTCAGTAATTTCCCAAATTTTCATTTTTTCTCCTCCAATTGCAAATCCTTTGATGCTGTCTCGAATCCGGCGTGTTTGTAGGTCCTTGTTTTCTGTTTTGGCCTTCAGTGGGGATCAATTTTGGCAAGCTTTGCTGCATGTGCCTGCCCTTGGTGGCGTATGGCCTGCCTGCATTTTGATGGCTTTGACTTTGGGGAAGATTTTATTCTTTTTTTTTTTTTTTTTTGTTTCAATTGTTCATGCCATGTCCCTCATATCTTGCCCCCTAAGTTGTGTCTTCCTCCTTGACTTTTACCCCTGCTTTTGCAACATCTGTGAGCTTAGTTTTGGCATCTTTTGGTCCTTTGCACTGCACCTGCTAAAACCACAGGCCACTTTCTAAGAGTCATTAAATTTCCCAAATTTTCTTTTTTTCTCCTCCAATTGCAATTCCTTTGATGGTGTCTCCATTCCAGCGTGTTTGTAGGTCCTTCTTTTCTGTTTTGGCCTTCAGTGGGGATCAATTTTGGCAAGCTTTGCTGCATAAGCCTGCCCTTGCTGGCGTATGGCCTGCCTGCATTTTGATGGCTTTGACTTTGGGAAAGATTTTTTTTTTTTTTTTTTTTTAATATTTTAAGTATTCATGCCATGTCCCTCATATCTTGCTCCTTAAGTTGTGTCTTCCTCATTGACTTTTTCCCCTGCTTTTGCAACATCTGTGAGCTTAGTTTTGCCACCTTTTGGTCCTTTGCAATGCACCTGATATAAACCCAGGCCATTTTTTTAGAGTCACTAAATTTCCCAAATTTTCTTTTTTTCTCCTCCAATTGCAATTCCTTTGATGTTGACTCCTTTCCAGGGTGTTTGTGGGTCCTTCTTTTCTGTTTTGGCCTTCAGTGGGGATCAATGTTGGCAAGCTTTGCTGCATGTGCCTGCCCTTGGTGGCGTATGGCCTGCCTGCATTTTGATGGCTTTGATTTTGGGAAAGATTTTTTCTTTTTTTTTTCTTTTTTGTTTTAAGTATTCGTGCCATGTCCCTCATATCTTGCCCCCTGAGTTGTGTCTTCCTCCTTGACTTTTTCCCCTGCTTTTGCAACATCTGTGAGCTTAGTTTTTGCATCTTTTGGTCCTTTGCACTGCACCTGATATAAACCCAGGCCATTTTCTTAGAGTCACTAAATTTCCCAATTTTTTTTTTTTCTCCTCCAGTTGCAATTCCTTTGATGTTTTCTCCATTCCAGCGTATTTTTAAGTCCTTCTTTTCTGTTTTGGCCTTCAGTGGGGATCAATTTTGGCAAGCTTTGCTGCATGTGCCTGCCCTTGGTGGCGTATGGCCTGCCTGCATTTTGATGGCTTTGACTTTGGGAAAGATTTTTTTTTTTTTTTTTTTGTTTTTGTTTTATGTATTCATGCCATGTCCCTCATATCTTGCCCCCTACGTTGTGTCTTCCTCCTTGACTTTTTCCCCTGCTTTTGCAACATCTGTGAGCTTAGTTTTGGCACCTTTTGGTCCTTTGCAATGCACCTGATATAAACCCAGGCCATTTTTTTAGAGTCACTAAATTTCCCAAATTTTCTTTTTTTCTCCTCCAATTGCAATTCCTTTGATGTTGACTCCTTTCCAGGGTGTTTGTGGGTCCTTCTTTTCTGTTTTGGCCTTCAGTGGGGATCAATGTTGGCAAGCTTTGCTGCATGTGCCTGCACGTGCTGGCGTATGGCCTGCCTGTATTTTGATGGCTTTGACTTTGGGAAAGATTTTTTCGTTTTTTTTTTTTAATATTTTAAGTATTCATGCCACGTCCCTCATATCTTGCCCCCTAAGTTGTGTCTTCCTGCTTGACTTTTTCCCCTGCTTTTGCAACATCTGTGAGCTTAGTTTTGGCATCTTTTGGTCCTTTGCACTGCACCTGATAAAACACCAGGCCATTTTCTTAGAGTCACTAAATTTCCCAAATTTTCATTTTTTCTCCTCCAATTGCAATTCCTTTAATGTTGACTCCTTTCCAACGTGTTTGTAGGCCCTTCTTTACTGTTTTGGCCTTCAGTGGGGATCAATTTTGGCAAGCTTTGCTGCATGTGCCTGCACTTGCTGGCGTATGGCCTGCCTGCATTTTGATGGCTTTGACTTTGGGAAAGATTTTTTCTATTTTTTTTTTTTTTGTTTTAAGTATTCATGCCATGTCCCTCATATTTTGCTCTCTAAGTTGTGTCTTCCTCCTTGACTTTTCCCCCTGCTTTTGCAACATCTGTGAGCTTAGTTTTGCCACCTTTTGGTCCTTTGCAATGCACCTGATATAAACCCAGGCCATTTTTTTAGTGTCAGTAATTTCCCTATTTTTCTTTTTTTCTTCTCCAATTGCAATTCCTTTGATGTTGACTCCTTTCCAGCATGTTTCTAGGTCCTTCTTTTCTGTTTTGGCCTTCAGTGGGGATCAATTTTGGCAAGCTTTGCTGCATGTGCCTGCCCTTGGTGGCGTATGGCCTGCCTGCATTTTGATGGCTTTGACTTTGGGAAAGATTTTTTCTTTTTTTTTTTTTTATTATTTTAAGTATTCATGCCATGTCCCTCATATCTTGCCCCCTAAGTTGTGTCTTCCTCCTTGACTTTTTCCCCTGCTTTTGCAACATCTGTGAGCTTAGTTTTGGCACCTTTTGGTCCTTTGCACTGCACCTGATATAAACCCAGGCCATTTTCTCAGAGTCACTAAATTTCCAAAATTTTCTTTTTTCCTCCTCCAATTGCAATTCCTTTGATGTTGACTCCTTTCCAGGGTGCTTGTAGGTCCTTCTTTTCTGTTTTGGCCTTCAGTGGGGATCAATTTTGGCAAGCTTTGCTGCATGTGCCTGCCCTTGGTGGCGTATGGCCTGCCTGCATTTTGATGGCTTTGACTTTGGGAAAGATTTTTTTCTTTTTTTGGTTGTTTTCTGAAGTATTCATGCCATGTCCCTCATATCTTGCCCCCTAAGTTGTGTCTTCCTGCTTGACGTTTTCCCCTGCTTTTGCAACATCTGTGAGCTTAGTTTTGGCACCTTTTGGTCCTTTGCAATGCAGCTGATTTCCTCACAGCCTATTTTTTGAAGAGACTAAAATTCCCGATTTTCTGCTTTTATCAATTCCATTTCATTTGAACCTATCTCCCTTCCAGAGTGTTTGTAAGCCTTTCCTTTGGGATTCGCAATATTCCTTTTCCCTTCCCGAAAGGAAATTTCATTTCCTTTCGGGAAGGGAAAAGGAATCTTGCGATTTCAATGGGGACCAATAGAGGAATCTTTGGTGCATGTCCCTGCACTTGATGGCAGGCCATGCCTTTTGATGGCTTTGACTTTGGGAAAGATTTTTTTCTTTTTTTGGTTGTTTTTTGAAGTGTTCATGCCATGTCCCTCATATCTTGCCCCCTACGTTGTGTCTTCCTCCTTGACTTTTTCCCCTGCTTTTGCAACATCTGTGAGCTTAGTTTTGGCATCTTTGGTCTTTTGCACTGCACCTGATATAAACCCAGGCCATTTTCTTAGAATCACTAAATTTCCCAAATTTTCTATTTTTCTCCTCCAATTGTAATTCCTTTGATGTTGACTCCTTTCCAGCGTGTTTGTAGGTCCTTCTTTTCTGTTTTGGCCTTCAGTGGGGATCAATGTTGGCAAGCTTTGCTGCATGTGCCTGCACGTGCTGGCGTATGGCCTGCCTGCATTTTGATGGCTTTGACTTTGGGAAAAATTTTTTTCTTTTTTTTTTTTTTTTTTTTTGTTATAAGTATTCATGCCATGTCCTTCATATCTTGCTCCCTAAGTTGAGTCTTCTTGCTTCACTTTTTCCCCTGCATTTGCAACATCTGTGAGCTTTGTTTTGGCACCTTTTTGTCCTTTGCAATGCACCTGATATAAAGCCAGGCCATTTTTTTAGAGTCAGTAATTTCCCAAATTTTCATTTTTTCTCCTCCAATTGCAAATCCTTTGATGTTGTCTCGAATCCGGCGTGTTTGTAGGTCCTTGTTTTCTGTTTTGGCCTTCAGTGGGGATCAATTTTGGCAAGCTTTGCTGCATGTGCCTGCCCTTGGTGGCGTATGGCCTGCCTGCATTTTGATGGCTTTGACTTTGGGGAAGATTTTATTCTTTTTTTTTTTTTTTTTGTTTCAATTGTTCATGCCATGTCCCTCATATCTTGCCCCCTAAGTTGTGTCTTCCTCCTTGACTTTTTCCCCTGCTTTTGCAACTTCTGTGAGCTTTGTTTTCGCACCTTTTGCTCCTTTGCACTGAACCTGCTAAAACCACAGGCCACTTTCTAAGAGTCATTAAATTTCCCAAATTTTCTTTTTTTCTCCTCCAATTGCAATTCCTTTGATGGTGTCTCCATTCCAGCGTGTTTGTAAGTCCTTCTTTTCTGTTTTGGCCTTCAGTGGGGATCAATTTTGGCAAGATTTGCTGCATGTGCCTGCCCTTGGTGGCGTATGGCCTGCCTGCATTTTGATGGCTTTGACTTTGGGAAAGATTTTTTCTTTTTTTTTTTTTAATATTTTAAGTATTCATGCCATGTCCCTCATATCTTGCCCCCTAAGTTGTGTCTTCCTCCTTGACTTTTTCCCCTGCTTTTGCAACATCTGTGAGCTTAGTTTTGCCACCTTTTAATCCTTTGCAATGCAGCTGATTTCCTCACAGCCTATTTTTTGAAGAGACTAAAATTCCCGATTTTCTGCTTTTTTCAATTGCATTTCATTTGAACCTATCTTCTTTCCTGAGTGTTTGTAAGCCTTTCTTTTGGGATTCGCAAGATTCCTTTTCCCTTCCCGAAAGGAAATTTCATTTCCTTTCGGGAAGGGAAAAGGAATCTTGCGATTTCAATGGGGACCAATAGAGGAATCTTTGGTGCATGTCCCTGCACTTGATGGCAGGCCATGCCTTTTGATGGCTTTGACTTTGGGAAAGATTTTTTTCTTTTTTTGGTTGTTTTCTGAAGTGTTCATGCCATGTCCATCATATCTTGCCCCCTAAGTTGTGTCTTCCTCCTTGACTTTTTCCCCTGCTTTTGCAACATCTGTGAGCTTAGTTTTGGCATCTTTTGGTCCTTTGCACTGCACCTGCTAAAACCACAGGCCACTTTCTAAGAGTCATTAAATTTCCCAAATTTTCTTTTTTTCTCCTCCAATTGCAATTCCTTTGATGGTGTCTCCATTCCAGCGTGTTTGTAGGTCCTTCATTTCTGTTTTGGCCTTCAGTGGGGATCAATTTTGGCAAGCTTTGCTGCATGGGCCTGCACTTGCTGGCGTATGGCCTGCCTGCATTTTGATGGCTTTGACTTTGGGAAGGATTTTTTTTTTTTTTTTTTTTTTTTTAATATTTTAAGTATTCATGCCATGTCCCTCATATCTTGCTCCCTAAGTTGTGTCTTCCTCCTTGACTTTTTCCCCTGCTTTTGCAACATCTGTGAGCTTAGTTTTGGCATCTTTTGGTCCTTTGCAATGCACCTGATATAAACCCAGGCCATTTTTTTAGTGTCAATAATTTCCCTATTTTTCTTTTTTTCTCCTCCAGTTGCAATTCCTTTGATATTGACTCCTTTCCAGCATGTTTCTAGGTCCTTCTTTTCTGTTTTGGCCTTCAGTGGGGATCAATTTTGGCAAGCTTTGCTGCATGTGCCTGCCCTTGGTGGCGTATGGCCTGCCTGCATTTTGATGGCTTTGACTTTGGGAAAGATTTTTTCTTTTTTTTTTTTTTATTATTTTAAGTATTCATGCCATGTCCCTCATATCTTGCCCCCTAAGTTGTGTCTTCCTCCTTGACTTTTTCCCCAGCATTTGCAACATCTGTGAGCTTAGTTTTGGCACCTTTTGGTCCTTTGCAATGCAGCTGATTTCCTCACAGCCTATTTTAGGAAGAGACTAAAATTCCTGATTTTCGGCTTTTTTCAATTGCATTTCATTTGAACCTATCTTCTTTCCTGAGTGTTTGTAAGCCTTTCTTTTGGGATTCGCAAGATTCCTTTTCCCTTCCCGAAAGGAAATTTCATTTCCTTTCGGGAAGGGAAAAGGAATCTTGCGATTTCAATGGGGACCAATAGAGGAATCTTTGGTGCATGTCCCTGCACTTGATGGCAGGCCATGCCTTTTGATGGCTTTGACTTTGGGAAAGATTTTTTTCTTTTTTTGGTTGTTTTCTGAAGTATTCATGCCATGTCCCTCATATCTTGCCCCCTAAGTTGTGTCTTCCTCCTTGACTTTTTCCCCTGCTTTTGCAACATCTGTGAGCTTAGTTTTGGCATCTTTTGGTCCTTTGCACTGCACCTGATATAAACCCAGGCCATTTTCTTAGAGTCACTAAATTTCCCAAATTTTCTTTTTTTCTCCTCCAATTACAATTCCTTTAAATGTTGACTCCTTTCCAGCGTGTTTGTAGGTCCTTCTTTTCTGTTTTGGCCTTCAGTGGGGATCAATTTTGGCAAGCTTTGCTGCATGTGCCTGCCCTTGGTGGCGTATGGCCTGCCTGCATTTTGATGGCTTTGATTTTGGGAAAGATTTTTTCTTTTTTTTTTCTTTTTTGTTTTAAGTATTCATGCCATGTCCCTCATATCTTGCCCCCTGAGTTGTGTCTTCCTCCTTGACTTTTTCCCCTGCTTTTGCAACATCTGTGAGCTTAGTTTTTGCATCTTTTGGTCCTTTGCACTGCACCTGATATAAACCCAGGCCATTTTCTCAGAGTCACTAAATTTCCAAAATTTTCTTTTTTCCTCCTCCAATTGCAATTCCTTTGATGTTGACTCCTTTCCAGCGTGTTTGTAGGTCCTTCTTTTCTGTTTTGGCCTTCAGTGGGGATCAGTTTTGGCAAGCTTTGCTGCATGTGCCTGCCCTTGGTGGCGTATGGCCTGCCTGCATTTTGATGGCTTTGACTTTGGGAAAAATTTTTTTCTTTTTTTTTTTTTTTGTTTGTTTTAAGTATTCTTGCCATGTCCCTCATATCTTGCCCCCTAAGTTGTGTCTTCCTCATTGACTTTTTCCCCTGCTTTTGCAACATCTGTGAGCTTAGTTTTGGCACCTTTTGGTCCTTTGCAATGCAGCTGATTTCCTCACAGCCTATTTTTTGAAGACACTAAAATTCCCGATTTTCTGCTTTTATCAATTGCATTTCATTTGAACCTATCTCCTTTCCAGAGTGTTTGTAAGCCTTTCTTTTGGGATTCGCAAGATTCCTTTTCCCTTCCCGAAAGGAAATTTCATTTCCTTTCCGGAAGGGAAAAGGAATCTTGCGATTTCAATGGGGACCAATAGAGGAATCTTTGGTGCATGTCCCTGCACTTGATGGCAGGCCATGCCTTTTGATGGCTTTGACTTTGGGAAAGATTTTTTTCTTTTTTTGGTTGTTTTCTGAAGTATTCATGCCATGTCCCTCAAACCTTGCCCCCTGAGTTGTGTCTTCCTCCTTGACTTTTTCCCCTGCTTTTGCAACATCTGTGAGCTTAGTTTTGGCATCTTTGGTCTTTTGCACTGCACCTGATATAAACCCAGGCCATTTTCTTAGAATCACTAAATTTCCAAAATTTTCATTTTTTCTCCTCCAATTGTAATTCCTTTGATGTTGACTCCTTTCCAGCGTGTTTGTAGGTCCTTCTTTTCTGTTTTGGCCTTCAGTGGGGATCAATTTTGGCAAGCTTTGCTGCATGTGCCATCACTTGCTGGTGTATGGCCTGCCTGCATTTTGATGGCTTTGACTTTGGGAAAAATTTTTTTCTTTTTTTTTTTTTTTTTTTTTTGTTTTATGTATTCATGCCATGTCCTTCATATCTTGCTCCCTATGTTGAGTCTTCTTGCTTCACTTTTTCCCCTGCATTTGCAACATCTGTGAGCTTTGTTTTGGCACCTTTTGGTCCTTTGCAATGCACCTGATATAAACCCAGGCCATTTTTTTAGAGTCAGTAATTTCCCAAATTTTCATTTTTTCTCCTCCAATTGCAAATCCTTTGATGTTGTCTCGAATCCGGCGTGTTTGTAGGTCCTTGTTTTCTGTTTTGGCCTTCAGTGGGGATCAATTTTGGCAAGCTTTGCTGCATGTGCCTGCCCTTGGTGGCGTATGGCCTGCCTGCATTTTGATGGCTTTGACTTTGGGGAAGATTTTATTCTTTTTTTTTTTTTTTTGTTTCAATTGTTCATGCCATGTCCCTCATATCTTGCCCCCTAAGTTGTGTCTTCCTCCTTGACTTTTACCCCTGCTTTTGCAACTTCTGTGAGCTTTGTTTTGGCACCTTTTGCTCCTTTGCACTGAACCTGCTAAAACCACAGGCCACTTTCTAAGAGTCATTAAATTTCCCAAATTTTCTTTTTTTCTCCTCCAATTGCAATTCCTTTGATGTTGTCTCCATTCCAGCGTGTTTGTAGGTCCTTCTTTTCTGTTTTGGCCTTCAGTGGGGATCAATTTTGGCAAGATTTGCTGCATGTGCCTGCCCTTGGTGGCGTATGGCCTGCCTGCATTTTGATGGCTTTGACTTTGGGAAAGATTTTTTCTTTTTTTTTTTTTTAATATTTTAAGTATTCATGCCATGTCCCTCATATCTTGCCCCCTAAGTTGTGTCTTCCTCCTTGACTTTTTCCCCTGCTTTTGCAACATCTGTGAGCTTAGTTTTGCCACCTTTTGGTCCTTTGCAATGCAGCTGATTTCCTCACAGCCTATTTTTTGAAGAGACTAAAATTCCCGATTTTCTGCTTTTTTCAATTGCATTTCATTTGAACCTATCTCCTTTCCAGAGTGTTTGTAAGCCTTTCTTTTGGGATTCGCAAGATTCCTTTTCCCTTCCCGAAAGGAAATTTCATTTCCTTTCGGGAAGGGAAAAGGAATCTTGCGATTTCAATGGGGACCAATAGAGGAATCTTTGGTGCATGTCCCTGCACTTGATGGCAGGCCATGCCTTTTGATGGCTTTGACTTTGGGAAAGATTTTTTTCTTTTTTTGGTGGTTTTCTGAAGTGTTCATGCCATGTCCATCATATCTTGCCCCCTAAGTTGTGTCTTCCTCCTTGACTTTTTCCCCTGCTTTTGCAACATCTGTGAGCTTAGTTTTGGCATCTTTTGGTCCTTTGCACTGCACCTGCTAAAACCACAGGCCACTTTCTAAGAGTCATTAAATTTCCCAAATTTTCTTTTTTTCTCCTCCAATTGCAATTTTTTTGATGGTGTCTCCATTCCAGCGTGTTTGTAGGTCCTTCTTTTCTGTTTTGGCCTTCAGTGGGGATCAATTTTGGCAAGCTTTGCTGCATGGGCCTGCCCTTGGTGGCGTATGGCCTGCCTGCATTTTGATGGCTTTGACTTTGGGAAAGATTTTTTTTTTTTTTTTTTTTTTAATATTTTAAGTATTCATGCCATGTCCCTCATATCTTTCTCCCTAAGTTGTGTCTTCCTCATTGACTTTTTCCCCTGCTTTTGCAACATCTGTGAGCTTAGTTTTGGCATCTTTTGGTCCTTTGCACTGCACCTGATATAAACCCAGGCCATTTTTTTAGTGTCAATAATTTCCCTATTTTTCTTTTTTTCTCCTCCAATTGCAATTCCTTTGATGTTGACTCCTTTCCAGCATGTTTCTAGGTCCTTCTTTTCTGTTTTGGCCTTCAGTGGGGATCAATTTTGGCAAGCTTTGCTGCATGTGCCTGCCCTTGGTGGCGTATGGCCTGCCTGCATTTTGATGGCTTTGACTTTGGGGAAGATTTTATTCTTTTTTTTTTTTTTTTGTTTCAATTATTCATGCCATGTCCCTCATAGCTTGCCCCATAAGTTGTGTCTTCCTCCTTGACTTTTTCCCCTGCTTTTGCAACTTCTGTGAGCTTAGTTTTGGCACCTTTTGTTCCTTTGCACTGAACCTGCTAAAACCACAGGCCACTTTCTAAGAGTCATTAAATTTCCCAAATTTTCTTTTTTTCTCCTCAAATTGCAATTCCTTTGATAGTGTGTCCATTCCAGCGTGTTCGTAGGTCCTTCTTTTCTGTTTTGGCCTTCAGTGGGGATCAATTTTGGCAAGCTTTGCTGCATGTGCCTGCCCTTGGTGGCGTATGGCCTGCCTGCATTTTGATGGCTTTAACTTTGGGAAAGATTTTTTTTTTTTTTTTTTTTTTAATATTTTAAGTATTCATGCCATGTCCCTCATATTTTGCTCTCTAAGTTGTGTCTTCCTCCTTGACTTTTTCCCCTGCTTTTGCAACATCTGTGAGCTTAGTTTTGCCACCTTTTGGTCCTTTGCAATGCACCTGATATAAACCCAGGCCATTATTTAGTGTCAGTAATTTCCCTGTTTTTCATTTTTCTCCTCCAATTGCAATTCCTTTGATGTTGACTCCTTTCCAGCATGTTTCTATGTCCTTCTTTTCTGTTTTGGCCTTCAGTGGGGATCAATTTTGGCAAGCTTTGCTGCATGTGCCTGCCCTTGGTGGCGTATGGCCTGCCTGCATTTTGATGGCTTTGACTTTGGGAAAGATTTTTTCTTTTTTTTTTTTTTTTTTATTTTAAGTATTCATGACATGTCCCTCATATCTTGCCCCCTAAGTTGTGTCTTCCTCCTTGACTTTTTCCCCAGCATTTGCAACATCTGTGAGCTTAGTTTTGGCACCTTTTGGTCCTTTGCAATGCAGCTGATTTCCTCACAGCCTATTTTTTGAAGAGACTAATATTCCCGATTTTCTGCATTTTTCAATTGCATTTCATTTGAACCTATCTCCTTTCCAGAGTGTTTGTAATCCTTTCTTTTGGGATTCGCAAGATTCCTTTTCCCTTCCCGAAAGGAAATTTCATTTCCTTTCGGGAAGGGAAAAGGAATCTTGCGATTTCAATGGGGACCAATAGAGGAATCATTGGTGCATGTCCCTGCACTTGATGGCAGGCCATGCCTTTTGATGGCTTTGACTTTGGGAAAGATTTTTTGTTTTTTTGGTTGTTTTCTGAAGTGTTCATGCCATGTCCCTCATAGCATGCCCCCTAAGTTGTGTCTTCCTCCTTGACTTTTTCCCCTGCTTTTGCAACATCTCTGAGCTTAGTTTTTGCATCTTTTGGTCCTTTACACTGCACCTGATGTAAACCCAGGCCAGTTTCTTAGAGTCACTAAATTTCCCAAATATTCTTTTTTTCTCCTCCAATTGCAATTCCTTTTATGTTGACTCCATTCCAGCATGTTTCTAGGTCCTTCTTTTCTGTTTTGGCCTTCAGTGGGGATCAATTTTGGCAAGCTTTGCTGCATGTGCCTGCCCTTGGTGGCGTATGGCCTGCCTGCATTTTGATGGCTTTGACTTTGGGAAAGATTTTTTCTTTTTTTTTTTTTTTTTTGTTTTAAGTATTCATGCCATGTCCCTCATATCTTGCCCCCTACGTTGTGTCTTCCTCCTTGACTTTTTCCCCTGCTTTTGCAACATCTGTGAGCTTAGTTTTGCCACCTTTTGGTCCTTTGCAATGCAGCTGATTTCCTCACAGCCTATTTTTTGAAGAGACTAAAATTCCCGATTTTCTGCTTTTTTCAATTGCATTTCATTTGAACCTATCTCCTTTCCAGAGTGTTTGTAAGCCTTTCTTTTGGGATTCGCAAGATTCCTTTTCCCTTCCCGAAAGGAAATGAAATTTCCTTTCGGGAAGGGAAAAGGAATCTTGCGATTTCAATGGGGACCAATAGAGGAATCTTTGGTGCATGTCCCTGCACTTGATGGCAGGCCATGCCTTTTGATGGCTTTGACTTTGGGAAAGATTTTTTTCTTTTTTTGGTGGTTTTCTGAAGTGTTCATGCCATGTCCATCATATCTTGCCCCCTAAGTTGTGTCTTCCTCCTTGACTTTTTCCCCTGCTTTTGCAACATCTGTGAGCTTAGTTTTGGCATCTTTTGGTCCTTTGCACTGCACCTGCTAAAACCACAGGCCACTTTCTAAGAGTCATTAAATTTCCCAAATTTTCTTTTTTTCTCCTCCAATTGCAATTTTTTTGATGGTGTCTCCATTCCAGCGTGTTTGTAGGTCCTTCTTTTCTGTTTTGGCCTTCAGTGGGGATCAATTTTGGCAAGCTTTGCTGCATGGGCCTGCCCTTGGTGGCGTATGGCCTGCCTGCATTTTGATGGCTTTGACTTTGGGAAAGATTTTTTTTTTTTTTTTTTTTTTAATATTTTAAGTATTCATGCCATGTCCCTCATATCTTTCTCCCTAAGTTGTGTCTTCCTCATTGACTTTTTCCCCTGCTTTTGCAACATCTGTGAGCTTAGTTTTGGCATCTTTTGGTCCTTTGCACTGCACCTGATATAAACCCAGGCCATTTTTTTAGTGTCAATAATTTCCCTATTTTTCTTTTTTTCTCCTCCAATTGCAATTCCTTTGATGTTGACTCCTTTCCAGCATGTTTCTAGGTCCTTCTTTTCTGTTTTGGCCTTCAGTGGGGATCAATTTTGGCAAGCTTTGCTGCATGTGCCTGCCCTTGGTGGCGTATGGCCTGCCTGCATTTTGATGGCTTTGACTTTGGGGAAGATTTTATTCTTTTTTTTTTTTTTTTGTTTCAATTATTCATGCCATGTCCCTCATAGCTTGCCCCATAAGTTGTGTCTTCCTCCTTGACTTTTTACCCTGCTTTTGCAACTTCTGTGAGCTTAGTTTTGGCACCTTTTGTTCCTTTGCACTGAACCTGCTAAAACCACAGGCCACTTTCTAAGAGTCATTAAATTTCCCAAATTTTCTTTTTTTCTCCTCAAATTGCAATTCCTTTGATAGTGTGTCCATTCCAGCGTGTTCGTAGGTCCTTCTTTTCTGTTTTGGCCTTCAGTGGGGATCAATTTTGGCAAGCTTTGCTGCATGTGCCTGCACTTGCTGGCGTATGGCCTGCCTGCATTTTGATGGCTTTAACTTTGGGAAAGATTTTTTTTTTTTTTTTTTTTTTAATATTTTAAGTATTCATGCCATGTCCCTCATATTTTGCTCTCTAAGTTGTGTCTTCCTCCTTGACTTTTTCCCCTGCTTTTGCAACATCTGTGAGCTTAGTTTTGCCACCTTTTGGTCCTTTGCAATGCACCTGATATAAAGCCAGGCCATTATTTAGTGTCAGTAATTTCCCTATTTTTCATTTTTCTCCTCCAATTGCAATTCCTTTGATGTTGACTCCTTTCCAGCATGTTTCTATGTCCTTCTTTTCTGTTTTGGCCTTCAGTGGGGATCAATTTTGGCAAGCTTTGCTGCATGTGCCTGCCCTTGGTGGCGTATGGCCTGCCTGCATTTTGATGGCTTTGACTTTGGGAAAGATTTTTTCTTTTTTTTTTTTTTTTTTATTTTAAGTATTCATGCCATGTCCCTCATATCTTGCCCCCTAAGTTGTGTCTTCCTCCTTGACTTTTTCCCCAGCATTTGCAACATCTGTGAGCTTAGTTTTGGCACCTTTTGGTCCTTTGCAATGCAGCTGATTTCCTCACAGCCTATTTTTTGAAGAGACTAATATTCCCGATTTTCTGCATTTTTCAATTGCATTTCATTTGAACCTATCTCCTTTCCAGAGTGTTTGTAAGTCTTTCTTTTGGGATTCGCAAGATTCCTTTTCCCTTCCCGAAAGGAAATTTCATTTCCTTTCGGGAAGGGAAAAGGAATCTTGCGATTTCAATGGGGACCAATAGAGGAATCTTTGGTGCATGTCCCTGCACTTGATGGCAGGCCATGCCTTTTGATGGCTTTGACTTTGGGAAAGATTTTTTGTTTTTTTGGTTGTTTTCTGAAGTGTTCATGCCATGTCCCTCATAGCTTGCCCCCTAAGTTGTGTCTTCCTCCTTGACTTTTTCCCCTGCTTTTGCAACATCTGTGAGCTTAGTTTTGGCATCTTTTGGTCCTTTGCACTGCACCTGCTAAAACCACAGGCCACTTTCTAAGAGTCATTAAATTTCCCAAATTTTCTTTTTTTCTCCTCCAATTGCAATTCCTTTGACGGTGTCTCCATTCCAGCGTGTTTGTAGGTCCTTCTTTTCTGTTTTGGCCTTCAGTGGGGATCAATTTTGGCAAGCTTTGCTGCATGTGCCTGCACTTGCTGGCGTATGGCCTGCCTGCATTTTGATGGCTTTGACTTTGGGAAAGATTTTTTTTTTTTTTTTTTTTTTAATATTTTAAGTATTCCTGCCATGTCCCTCATATCTTGCCCCCTAAGTTGTGTCTTCCTCCTTGACTTTTCCCCCTGCTTTTGCAACATCTGTGAGCTTAGTTTTGCCACCTTTTGGTCCTTTGCAATGCACCTGATATAAACCCAGGCCATTATTTAGTGTCAGTAATTTCCCTATTTTTCATTTTTCTCCTCCAATTGCAATTCCTTTGATGTTGACTCCTTTCCAGCATGTTTCTATGTCCTTCTTTTCTGTTTTGGCCTTCAGTGGGGATCAATTTTGGCAAGCTTTGCTGCATGTGCCTGCCCTTGGTGGCGTATGGCCTGCCTGCATTTTGATGGCTTTGACTTTGGGAAAGATTTTTTCTTTTTTTTTTTTTTTTTTATTTTAAGTATTCATGACATGTCCCTCATATCTTGCCCCCTAAGTTGTGTCTTCCTCCTTGACTTTTTCCCCAGCATTTGCAACATCTGTGAGCTTAGTTTTGGCACCTTTTGGTCCTTTGCAATGCAGCTGATTTCCTCACAGCCTATTTTTTGAAGAGACTAATATTCCCGATTTTCTGCATTTTTCAATTGCATTTCATTTGAACCTATCTCCTTTCCAGAGTGTTTGTAATCCTTTCTTTTGGGATTCGCAAGATTCCTTTTCCCTTCCCGAAAGGAAATTTCATTTCCTTTCGGGAAGGGAAAAGGAATCTTGCGATTTCAATGGGGACCAATAGAGGAATCTTTGGTGCATGTCCCTGCACTTGATGGCAGGCCATGCCTTTTGATGGCTTTGACTTTGGGAAAGATTTTTTGTTTTTTTGGTTGTTTTCTGAAGTGTTCATGCCATGTCCCTCATAGCTTGCCCCCTAAGTTGTGTCTTCCTCCTTGACTTTTTCCCCTGCTTTTGCAACATCTCTGAGCTTAGTTTTTGCATCTTTTGGTCCTTTACACTGCACCTGATGTAAACCCAGGCCAGTTTCTTAGAGTCACTAAATTTCCCAAATATTCTTTTTTTCTCCTCCAATTGCAATTCCTTTTATGTTGACTCCATTCCAGCATGTTTCTAGGTCCTTCTTTTCTGTTTTGGCCTTCAGTGGGGATCAATTTTGGCAAGCTTTGCTGCATGTGCCTGCCCTTGGTGGCGTATGGCCTGCCTGCATTTTGATGGCTTTGACTTTGGGAAAGATTTTTTCTTTTTTTTTTTTTTTTTGTTTTAAGTATTCATGCCATGTCCCTCATATCTTGCCCCCTACGTTGTGTCTTCCTCCTTGACTTTTTCCCCTGCTTTTGCAACATCTGTGAGCTTAGTTTTGGCACCTTCTGGTCCTTTGCAATGCACCTGATATAAACCCAGGCCATTTTTTTAGAGTCAGTAATTTCCCAAATTTTCTTTTTTTCTCCTCCAATTGCAATTCCTTTGATGTTGACTCCTTTCCAGCATGTTTCTAGGTCCTTCTTTTCTGTTTTGGCCTTCAGTGGGGATCAAATTTGGCAAGCTTTGCTGCATGTGCCTGCCCTTGGTGGCGTATGGCCTGCCTGCATTTTGATGGCTTTGACTTTGGGAAAGATTTTATTCATTTTTTTTTTTTTTTTGTTTCAAGTATTCATGCCATGTCCCTCATATCTTGCCCCCTAAGATGTGTCTCCCTCCTTGACTTTTTCCCCTGCTTTTGCAACTTCTGTGGGCTTTGTTTTGGCACCTTTTGGTCCTTTGCACTGCACCTGCTAAAACACCAGGCCACTTTCTAAGAGTCATTAAATTTCCCAAATTTTCTTTTTTTCTCTTCCAATTGCAATTCCTTTGATGGTGTCTCCATTCCAGCGTGTTTGTAGGTCCTTCTTTTCTGTTTTGGCCTTCAGTGGGGATCAATTTTGGCAAGCTTTGCTGCATGTGCCTGCACTTGCTAGCCTATGGCCTGCCTGCATTTTCATGGCTTTGACTTTGGGATAGATTTTTTTTTTTTTTTTTTTTTTTATTTTAAGTTTTCATGCCATGTCCCTCATATCTTGCTCTCTAAGTTGTGTCTTCCTCCTTGACTTTTTCCCCTGCTTTTGCAACATCTGTGAGCTTAGTTTTGGCACCTTTTGGTCCTTTGCAATGCACCCGATATAAACCCAGACCATTTTCTTAGAGTCACTAAATTACCCAAATTTTCTTTTTTTCTCCTCCAATTGCAATTCCTTTGATGTTGACTCCTTTCCAGGGTGTTTGTGGGTCCTTCTTTTCTGTTTTGGCCTTCAGTGGGGATCAATGTTGGCAAGCTTTGCTGCATGTGCCTGCACGTGCTGGCGTATGGCCTGCCTGTATTTTGATGGCTTTGACTTTGGGAAAGATTTTTTCTTTTTTTTTTTTAATATTTTAAGTATTCATGCCATGTCCCTCATATCTTGCTCCCTAAGTTGTGTCTTCCTCATTGACTTTTTCCCCTGCTTTTGCAACATCTGTGAGCTTAGTTTTGGCATCTTTTGGTCCTTTGCCATGCACCTGATATAAACCCAGGCCATTTTTTTAGTGTCAATAATTTCCCTATTTTTCTTTTTTTCTCCTCCAATTGCAATTCCTTTGATGTTGACTCCTTTCCAGCATGTTTCTAGGTCCTTCTTTTCTGTTTTGGCCTTCAGTGGGGATCAATTTTGGCAAGCTTTGCTGCATGTGCCTGCCCTTGGTGGCGTATGGCCTGCCTGCATTTTGATGGCTTTGACTTTGGGGAAGATTTTATTCTTTTTTTTTTTTTTTTTGTTTCAATTATTCATGCCATGTCCCTCATAGCTTGCCCCCTAAGTTGTGTCTTCCTCCTTGACTTTTTCCCCTGCTTTTGCAACATCTGTGAGCTTAGTTTTGGCACCTTTTGGTCCTTTGCAATGCAGCTGATTTCCTCACAGCCTATTTTTTGAAGAGACTAATATTCCCGATTTTCTGCATTTTTCAATTGCATTTCATTTGAACCTATCTCCTTTCCAGAGTGTTTGTAAGCCTTTCTTTTGGGATTCGCAAGATTCCTTTTCCCTTCCCGAAAGGAAATTTCATTTCCTTTCGGGAAGGGAAAAGGAATCTTGCGATTTCAATGGGGACCAATAGAGGAATCTTTGGTGCATGTCCCTGCACTTGATGGCAGGCCATGCCTTTTGATGGCTTTGACATTGGGAAAGATTTTTTGTTTTTTTGGTTGTTTTCTGAAGTGTTCATGCCATGTCCCTCATAGCTTGCCCCCTAAGTTGTGTCTTCCTCCTTGACTTTTTCCCCTGCTTTTGCAACATCTGTGAGCTTAGTTTTTGCATCTTTTGGTCCTTTGCACTGCACCTGATGTAAACCCAGGCCATTTTCTTAGAGTCACTAAATTTCCCAAATATTCTTTTTTTCTCCTCCAATTGCAATTCCTTTGATGTTGACTCCATTCTAGCGTGTTTGTAGGTCCTTCTTTTCTGTTTTGGCCTTCAGTGGGGATCAATTTTGGCAAGCTTTGCTGCATGTGCCTGCCCTTGGTGGCGTATGGCCTGCCTGCATTTTGATGGCTTTGACTTTGGGAAAGATTTTTTCTTTTTTTTTTTTTTTTTGTTTTAAGTATTCATGCCATGTCCCTCATATCTTGCCCCCTACGTTGTGTCTTCCTCCTTGACTTTTTCCCCTGCTTTTGCAACATCTGTGAGCTTAGTTTTGGCACCTTTTGGTCCTTTGCAATGCACCTGATATAAACCCAGGCCATTTTTTTAGAGTCAGTAATTTCCCAAATTTTCTTTTTTTCTCCTCCAATTGCAATTCCTTTGATGTTGACTCCTTTCCAGCATGTTTCTAGGTCCTTCTTTTCTGTTTTGGCCTTCAGTGGGGATCAAATTTGGCAAGCTTTGCTGCATGTGCCTGCCCTTGGTGGCGTATGGCCTGCCTGCATTTTGATGGCTTTGACTTTGGGAAAGATTTTATTCATTTTTTTTTTTTTTTTGTTTCAAGTATTCATGCCATGTCCCTCATATCTTGCCCCCTAAGATGTGTCTCCCTCCTTGACTTTTTCCCCTGCTTTTGCAACTTCTGTGGGCTTTGTTTTGGCACCTTTTGGTCCTTTGCACTGCACCTGCTAAAACACCAGGCCACTTTCTAAGAGTCATTAAATTTCCCAAATTTTCTTTTTTTCTCTTCCAATTGCAATTCCTTTGATGGTGTCTCCATTCCAGCGTGTTTGTAGGTCCTTCTTTTCTGTTTTGGCCTTCAGTGGGGATCAATTTTGGCAAGCTTTGCTGCATGTGCCTGCACTTGCTAGCCTATGGCCTGCCTGCATTTTCATGGCTTTGACTTTGGGATAGATTTTTTTTTTTTTTTTTTTTTTTATTTTAAGTTTTCATGCCATGTCCCTCATATCTTGCTCTCTAAGTTGTGTCTTCCTCCTTGACTTTTTCCCCTGCTTTTGCAACATCTGTGAGCTTAGTTTTGCCACCTTTTGGTCCTTTACAATGCACCCGATATAAACCCAGACCATTTTCTTAGAGTCACTAAATTACCCAAATTTTCTTTTTTTCTCCTCCAATTGCAATTCCTTTGATGTTGACTCCTTTCCAGGGTGTTTGTGGGTCCTTCTTTTCTGTTTTGGCCTTCAGTGGGGATCAATGTTGGCAAGCTTTGCTGCATGTGCCTGCACGTGCTGGCGTATGGCCTGCCTGTATTTTGATGGCTTTGACTTTGGGAAAGATTTTTTCTTTTTTTTTTTTAATATTTTAAGTATTCATGCCATGTCCCTCATATCTTGCTCCCTAAGTTGTGTCTTCCTCATTGACTTTTTCCCCTGCTTTTGCAACATCTGTGAGCTTAGTTTTGGCATCTTTTGGTCCTTTGCCATGCACCTGATATAAACCCAGGCCATTTTTTTAGTGTCAATAATTTCCCTATTTTTCTTTTTTTCTCCTCCAATTGCAATTCCTTTGATGTTGACTCCTTTCCAGCATGTTTCTAGGTCCTTCTTTTCTGTTTTGGCCTTCAGTGGGGATCAATTTTGGCAAGCTTTGCTGCATGTGCCTGCCCTTGGTGGCGTATGGCCTGCCTGCATTTTGATGGCTTTGACTTTGGGGAAGATTTTATTCTTTTTTTTTTTTTTTGTTTCAATTATTCATGCCATGTCCCTCATAGCTTGCCCCCTAAGTTGTGTCTTCCTCCTTGACTTTTTCCCCTGCTTTTGCAACATCTGTGAGCTTAGTTTTGGCACCTTTTGGTCCTTTGCAATGCAGCTGATTTCCTCACAGCCTATTTTTTGAAGAGACTAATATTCCCGATTTTCTGCATTTTTCAATTGCATTTCATTTGAACCTATCTCCTTTCCAGAGTGTTTGTAAGCCTTTCTTTTGGGATTCGCAAGATTCCTTTTCCCTTCCCGAAAGGAAATTTCATTTCCTTTCGGGAAGGGAAAAGGAATCTTGCGATTTCAATGGGGACCAATAGAGGAATCTTTGGTGCATGTCCCTGCACTTGATGGCAGGCCATGCCTTTTGATGGCTTTGACATTGGGAAAGATTTTTTGTTTTTTTGGTTGTTTTCTGAAGTGTTCATGCCATGTCCCTCATAGCTTGCCCCCTAAGTTGTGTCTTCCTCCTTGACTTTTTCCCCTGCTTTTGCAACATCTGTGAGCTTAGTTTTTGCATCTTTTGGTCCTTTGCACTGCACCTGATGTAAACCCAGGCCATTTTCTTAGAGTCACTAAATTTCCCAAATATTCTTTTTTTCTCCTCCAATTGCAATTCCTTTGATGTTGACTCCATTCCAGCGTGTTTGTAGGTCCTTCTTTTCTGTTTTGGCCTTCAGTGGGGATCAATTTTGGCAAGCTTTGCTGCATGTGCCTGCCCTTGGTGGCGTATGGCCTGCCTGCATTTTGATGGCTTTGACTTTGGGAAAGATTTTTTCTTTTTTTTTTTTTTTTTTTTTTAAGTATTCATGCCATGTCCCTCATATCTTGCCCCCTAAGTTGTGTCTTCCTCCTTGACTTTTTCCCCTGCTTTTGCAACATCTGTGAGCTTAGTTTTGGCACCTTTTGGTCCTTTGCAATGCACCTGATATAAACCCAGGCCATTTTTTTAGAGTCAGTAATTTCCCAAATTTTCTTTTTTTCTCCTCCAATTGCAAATCCTTTGATATTTTCTCGAATCCGGCGTGTTTGTAGGTCCTTGTTTTCTGTTTTGGCATTCAGTGGGGATCAAATTTGGCAAGCTTTGCTGCATGTGCCTGCCCTTGCTGGTGTATGGCCTGCCTGCATTTTGATGGCTTTGACTTTGGGAAAGATTTTATTCATTTTTTTTTTTTTTTTTGTTTCAAGTTTTCATGCCATGTCCCTCATATCTTGCTCTCTAAGTTGTGTCTTCCTCCTTGACTTTTTCCCCTGCTTTTGCAACTTCTGTGAGCTTAGTTTTGGCATCTTTTGGTCCTTTACAATGCACCTGATATAAACCCAGACCATTTTCTTAGAGTCACTACATTACCCAAATTTTCTTTTTTTCTCCTCCAATTGCAATTCCTTTGATGTTGACTCCTTTCCAGGGTGTTTGTGGGTCCTTCTTTTCTGTTTTGGCCTTCAGTGGGGATCAATGTTGGCAAGCTTTGCTGCATGTGCCTGCACGTGCTGGCGTATGGCCTGCCTGTATTTTGATGGCTTTGACTTTGGGAAAGATTTTTTCTTTTTTTTTTTTTAATATTTTAAGTATTCATGCCACGTCCCTCATATCATGCCCCCTAAGTTGTGTCTTCCTGCTTGACTTTTTCCCCTGCTTTTGCAACATCTGTGAGCTTAGTTTTGGCACCTTTTGGTCCTTTGCAAGGCAGCTGATTTCCTCACAGCCTATTTTTTGAAGAGACTAAAATTCCCGATTTTCTGCTTTTTTCAATTGCATTTCATTTGAACCTATCTCCTTTCCAGAGTGTTTGTAAGCCTTTCTTTTGGGATTCGCAAGATTCCTTTTCCCTTCCCGAAAGGAAATTTCATTTCCTTTCGGGAAGGGAAAAGGAATCTTGCGATTTCAATGGGGACCAATAGAGGAATCTTTGGTGCATGTCCCTGCACTTGATGGCAGGCCATGCCTTTTGATGGCTTTGACTTTGGGAAAGATTTTTTTCTTTTTTTGGTTGTTTTTTGAAGTGTTCATGCCATGTCCCTCATATCTTGCTCCCTAAGTTGTGTCTTCCTCCTTGACTTTTTCCCCTGCTTTTGCAACATCTGTGAGCTTAGTTTTGGCATCTTTTGGTCCTTTGCACTGCACCTGATAAAACCCCAGGCCATTTTCTTAGAGTCACTAAATTTCCCAAATTTTCATTTTTTCACCTCCAATTGCAATTCCTTTAATTTTGACTCCTTTCCAGGGTGTTTGTGGGTCCTTCTTTTCTGTTTTGGCCTTCAGTGGGGATCAATGTTGGCAAGCTTTGCTGCATGTGCCTGCACTTGCTGGCGTATGGCCTGCCTGCATTTTGATGGCTTTGACTTTGGGAAAGATTTTTTCTATTGTTTCTTTTTTGTTTTAAGTATTCATGCCATGTCCCTCATATCTTGCCCCCTGAGTTGTGTCTTCCTCCTTGACTTTTTCCCCTGCTTTTGCAACATCTGTGAGCTTAGTTTTGGAATCTTTTGGTCCTTTGCACTGCACCTGATATAAACCCAGGCCATTTTCTTAGAGTCACTAAATTTCCCAATTTTTTTTTTTTCTCCTCCAGTTGCAATTCCTTTGATGTTTTCTCCATTCCAGCGTATTTGTAAGTCCTTCTTTTCTGTTTTGGCCTTCAGTGGGGATCAATTTTGGCAAGCTTTGCTGCATGTGCCTGCCCTTGGTGGCGTATGGCCTGCCTGCATTTTGATGGCTTTGACTTTGGAAAAGACTTTATTCATTTTTTTTTTTTTTTTGTTTTAAGTATTCATGCCATGTCCCTCATATCTTGCCCCCTACGTTGTGTCTTCCTCCTTGACTTTTTCCCCTGCTTTTGCAACATCTGTGAGCTTAGTTTTGGCACCTTTTGGTCCTTTACAATGCACCTGATATAAACCCAGGCCATTTTTTTAGAGTCACTAAATTTCCCAAATTTTCGTTTTTTTCTCCTCCAATTGCTATTCCTTTGATGTTGACTCCTTTCCAGGGTGTTTGTGGGTCCTTGTTTTCTGTTTTGGCCTTCAGTGGGGATCAATGTTGGCAAGCTTTGCTGCATGTGCCGGCACGTGCTGGCGTATGGCCTGCCTGTATTTTGATGGCTTTGACTTTGGGAAAGATTTTTTCTTTTTTTTTTTTTAATATTTTAAGTATTCATGCCACGTCCCTCATATCTTGCCCCCTAAGTTGTGTCTTCCTGCTTGACTTTTTCCCCTGCTTTTGCAACATCTGTGAGCTTAGTTTTGGCATCTTTTGGTCCTTTGCACTGCACCTGATGAAACACCAGGCCATTTTCTTAGAGTCACTAAATTTCCCAAATTTTCATTTTTTCTCCTCCAATTGCAATTCCTTTAATGTTGACTCCTTTCCAGCGTGTTTGTAGGCCCTTCTTTACTGTTTTGGCCTTCAGTGGGGATCAATTTTGGCAAGCTTTGCTGCATGTGCCTGCCCTTGGTGGCGTATGGCCTGCCTGCATTTTGATGGCTTTGACTTTGGGAAAGATTTTTTCTATTTTTTTCTTTTTGTTTTAAGTTTTCATGCCATGTCCCTCATATCTTGCCCCCTAAGTTGTGTCTTCCTCCTTGACTTTTTCCCCTGCTTTTGCAACATCTGTGAGCTTAGATTTGGCATCTTTTGGTCCTTTGCACTGCACCTGCTAAAACCCCAGGCCACTTTCTAAGAGTCATTAAATTTCCCAAATTTTCATTTTTTCTCCTTGAATTGCAATTCCTTTGATAGTGTCTCCATTCCAGCGTGTTCGTAGCTCCTTCTTTTCTGTTTTGGCCTTCAGTGGGGATCAATTTTGGCAAGCTTTGCTGCATGTGCCTGCCCTTGGTGGCGTATGGCCTGCCTGCATTTTGATGGCTTTGATTTTGGGAAAGATTTTTTTCTTTTTTTTTTCTTTTTTGTTTTAAGTATTCATGCCACGTCCCTCATATCATGCCCCCTAAGTTGTGTCTTCCTGCTTGACTTTTTCCCCTGCTTTTGCAACATCTGTGAGCTTAGTTTTGGCACCTTTTGGTCCTTTGCAAGGCAGCTGATTTCCTCACAGCCTATTTTTGAAGAGACTAAAATTCCCGATTTTCTGCTTTTTTCAATTGCATTTCATTTGAACCTATCTCCTTTCCAGAGTGTTTGTAAGCCTTTCTTTTGGGATTCGCAAGATTCCTTTTCCCTTCCCGAAAGGAAATTTCATTTCCTTTCGGGAAGGGAAAAGGAATCTTGCGATTTCAATGGGGACCAATAGAGGAATCTTTGGTGCATGTCCCTGCACTTGATGGCAGGCCATGCCTTTTGATGGCTTTGACTTTGGGAAAGATTTTTTTCTTTTTTTGGTTGTTTTTTGAAGTGTTCATGCCATGTCCCTCATATCTTGCTCCCTAAGTTGTGTCTTCCTCCTTGACTTTTTCCCCTGCTTTTGCAACATCTGTGAGCTTAGTTTTGGCATCTTTTGGTCCTTTGCACTGCACCTGATAAAACCCCAGGCCATTTTCTTAGAGTCACTAAATTTCCCAAATTTTCATTTTTTCTCCTCCAATTGCAATTCCTTTAATTTTGACTCCTTTCCAGGGTGTTTGTGGGTCCTTCTTTTCTGTTTTGGCCTTCAGTGGGGATCAATGTTGGCAAGCTTTGCTGCATGTGCCTGCACTTGCTGGCGTATGGCCTGCCTGCATTTTGATGGCTTTGACTTTGGGAAAGATTTTTTCTATTGTTTCTTTTTTGTTTTAAGTATTCATGCCATGTCCCTCATATCTTGCCCCCTGAGTTGTGTCTTCCTCCTTGACTTTTTCCACTGCTTTTGCAACATCTGTGAGCTTAGTTTTGGAATCTTTTGGTCCTTTGCACTGCACCTGATATAAACCCAGGCCATTTTCTTAGAGTCACTAAATTTCCCAATTTTTTTTTTTTCTCCTCCAGTTGCAATTCCTTTGATGTTTTCTCCATTCCAGCGTATTTGTAAGTCCTTCTTTTCTGTTTTGGCCTTCAGTGGGGATCAATTTTGGCAAGCTTTGCTGAATGTGCCTGCCCTTGGTGGCGTATGGCCTGCCTGCATTTTGATGGCTTTGACTTTGGGAAAGATTTTATTCATTTTTTTTTTTTTTTTTGTTTTAAGTATTCATGCCATGTCCCTCATATCTTGCCCCCTACGTTGTGTCTTCCTCCTTGACTTTTTCCCCTGCTTTTGCAACATCTGTGAGCTTAGTTTTGGCACCTTTTGGTCCTTTACAATGCACCTGATATAAACCCAGGCCATTTTTTTAGAGTCACTAAATTACCCAAATTTTCTTTTTTTCTCCTCCAATTGCAATTCCTTTGATGTTGACTCCTTTCCAGGGTGTTTGTGGGTCCTTGTTTTCTGTTTTGGCCTTCAGTGGGGATCAATGTTGGCAAGCTTTGCTGCATGTGCCGGCACGTGCTGGCGTATGGCCTGCCTGTATTTTGATGGCTTTGACTTTGGGAAAGATTTTTTCTTTTTTTTTTTTTTAATATTTTAAGTATTCATGCCACGTCCCTCATATCTTGCCCCCTAAGTTGTGTCTTCCTGCTTGACTTTTTCCCCTGCTTTTGCAACATCTGTGAGCTTAGTTTTGGCATCTTTTGGTCCTTTGCACTGCACCTGATGAAACACCAGGCCATTTTCTTAGAGTCACTAAATTTCCCAAATTTTCATTTTTTCTCCTCCAATTGCAATTCCTTTAATGTTGACTCCTTTCCAGCGTGTTTGTAGGGCCTTCTTTACTGTTTTGGCCTTCAGTGGGGATCAATTTTGGCAAGCTTTGCTGCATGTGCCTGCCGTTGGTGGCGTATGGCCTGCCTGCATTTTGATGGCTTTGACTTTGGGAAAGATTTTTTCTATTTTTTTCTTTTTGTTTTAAGTTTTCATGCCATGTCCCTCATATCTTGCCCCCTAAGTTGTGTCTTCCTCCTTGACTTTTTCCCCTGCTTTTGCAACATCTGTGAGCTTAGATTTGGCATCTTTTGGTCCTTTGCACTGCACCTACTAAAACCCCAGGCCACTTTCTAAGAGTCATTAAATTTCCCAAATTTTCATTTTTTCTCCTTGAATTGCAATTCCTTTGATAGTGTCTCCATTCTAGCGTGTTCGTAGCTCCTTCTTTTCTGTTTTGGCCTTCAGTGGGGATCAATTTTGGCAAGCTTTGCTGCATGTGCCTGCCCTTGGTGGCGTATGGCCTGCCTGCATTTTGATGGCTTTGATTTTGGGAAAGATTTTTTCTTTTTTTTTTCTTTTTTGTTTTAAGTATTCATGCCATGTCCCTCATATCTTGCCCCCTACGTTGTGTCTTCCTCCTTGACTTTTTCCCCTGCTTTTGCAACATCTGTGAGGTTAGTTTTTGCATCTTTTGGTCCTTTGCACTGCACCTGATATAAACCCAGGCCATTTACTTAGAGTCACTAAATTTCCCAATTTTTTTTTTTTCTCCTCCAGTTGCAATTCCTTTGATGTTTTCTCCATTCCAGCGTATTTGTAAGTCCTTCTTTTCTGTTTTGGCCTTCAGTGGGGATCAATTTTGGCAAGCTTTGCTGCATGTGCCTGCCCTTGGTGGCGTATGGCCTGCCTGCATTTTGATGGCTTTGACTTTGGAAAAGACTTTATTCATTTTTTTTTTTTTTTTGTTTTAAGTATTCATGCCATGTCCCTCATATCTTGCCCCCTACGTTGTGTCTTCCTCCTTGACTTTTTCCCCTGCTTTTGCAACATCTGTGAGCTTAGTTTTGGCACCTTTTGGTCCTTTACAATGCACCTGATATAAACCCAGGCCATTTTTTTAGAGTCACTAAATTTCCCAAATTTTCGTTTTTTTTCTCCTCCAATTGCTATTCCTTTGATGTTGACTCCTTTCCAGGGTGTTTGTGGGTCCTTGTTTTCTGTTTTGGCCTTCAGTGGGGATCAATGTTGGCAAGCTTTGCTGCATGTGCCGGCACGTGCTGGCGTATGGCCTGCCTGTATTTTGATGGCTTTGACTTTGGGAAAGATTTTTTCTTTTTTTTTTTTTAATATTTTAAGTATTCATGCCACGTCCCTCATATCTTGCCCCCTAAGTTGTGTCTTCCTGCTTGACTTTTTCCCCTGCTTTTGCAACATCTGTGAGCTTAGTTTTGGCATCTTTTGGTCCTTTGCACTGCACCTGATGAAACACCAGGCCATTTTCTTAGAGTCACTAAATTTCCCAAATTTTCATTTTTTCTCCTCCAATTGCAATTCCTTTAATGTTGACTCCTTTCCAGCGTGTTTGTAGGCCCTTCTTTACTGTTTTGGCCTTCAGTGGGGATCAATTTTGGCAAGCTTTGCTGCATGTGCCTGCCCTTGGTGGCGTATGGCCTGCCTGCATTTTGATGGCTTTGACTTTGGGAAAGATTTTTTCTATTTTTTTCTTTTTGTTTTAAGTTTTCATGCCATGTCCCTCATATCTTGCCCCCTAAGTTGTGTCTTCCTCCTTGACTTTTTCCCCTGCTTTTGCAACATCTGTGAGCTTAGATTTGGCATCTTTTGGTCCTTTGCACTGCACCTGCTAAAACCCCAGGCCACTTTCTAAGAGTCATTAAATTTCCCAAATTTTCATTTTTTCTCCTTGAATTGCAATTCCTTTGATAGTGTCTCCATTCCAGCGTGTTCGTAGCTCCTTCTTTTCTGTTTTGGCCTTCAGTGGGGATCAATTTTGGCAAGCTTTGCTGCATGTGCCTGCCCTTGGTGGCGTATGGCCTGCCTGCATTTTGATGGCTTTGATTTTGGGAAAGATTTTTTCTTTTTTTTTTCTTTTTTGTTTTAAGTATTCATGCCACGTCCCTCATATCATGCCCCCTAAGTTGTGTCTTCCTGCTTGACTTTTTCCCCTGCTTTTGCAACATCTGTGAGCTTAGTTTTGGCACCTTTTGGTCCTTTGCAAGGCAGCTGATTTCCTCACAGCCTATTTTTGAAGAGACTAAAATTCCCGATTTTCTGCTTTTTTCAATTGCATTTCATTTGAACCTATCTCCTTTCCAGAGTGTTTGTAAGCCTTTCTTTTGGGATTCGCAAGATTCCTTTTCCCTTCCCGAAAGGAAATTTCATTTCCTTTCGGGAAGGGAAAAGGAATCTTGCGATTTCAATGGGGACCAATAGAGGAATCTTTGGTGCATGTCCCTGCACTTGATGGCAGGCCATGCCTTTTGATGGCTTTGACTTTGGGAAAGATTTTTTTTCTTTTTTTGGTTGTTTTTTGAAGTGTTCATGCCATGTCCCTCATATCTTGCTCCCTAAGTTGTGTCTTCCTCCTTGACTTTTTCCCCTGCTTTTGCAACATCTGTGAGCTTAGTTTTGGCATCTTTTGGTCCTTTGCACTGCACCTGATAAAACCCCAGGCCATTTTCTTAGAGTCACTAAATTTCCCAAATTTTCATTTTTTCTCCTCCAATTGCAATTCCTTTAATTTTGACTCCTTTCCAGGGTGTTTGTGGGTCCTTCTTTTCTGTTTTGGCCTTCAGTGGGGATCAATGTTGGCAAGCTTTGCTGCATGTGCCTGCACTTGCTGGCGTATGGCCTGCCTGCATTTTGATGGCTTTGACTTTGGGAAAGATTTTTTCTATTGTTTCTTTTTTGTTTTAAGTATTCATGCCATGTCCCTCATATCTTGCCCCCTGAGTTGTGTCTTCCTCCTTGACTTTTTCCACTGCTTTTGCAACATCTGTGAGCTTAGTTTTGGAATCTTTTGGTCCTTTGCACTGCACCTGATATAAACCCAGGCCATTTTCTTAGAGTCACTAAATTTCCCAATTTTTTTTTTTTCTCCTCCAGTTGCAATTCCTTTGATGTTTTCTCCATTCCAGCGTATTTGTAAGTCCTTCTTTTCTGTTTTGGCCTTCAGTGGGGATCAATTTTGGCAAGCTTTGCTGAATGTGCCTGCCCTTGGTGGCGTATGGCCTGCCTGCATTTTGATGGCTTTGACTTTGGGAAAGATTTTATTCATTTTTTTTTTTTTTTTTGTTTTAAGTATTCATGCCATGTCCCTCATATCTTGCCCCCTACGTTGTGTCTTCCTCCTTGACTTTTTCCCCTGCTTTTGCAACATCTGTGAGCTTAGTTTTGGCACCTTTTGGTCCTTTACAATGCACCTGATATAAACCCAGGCCATTTTTTTAGAGTCACTAAATTACCCAAATTTTCTTTTTTTCTCCTCCAATTGCAATTCCTTTGATGTTGACTCCTTTCCAGGGTGTTTGTGGGTCCTTGTTTTCTGTTTTGGCCTTCAGTGGGGATCAATGTTGGCAAGCTTTGCTGCATGTGCCGGCACGTGCTGGCGTATGGCCTGCCTGTATTTTGATGGCTTTGACTTTGGGAAAGATTTTTTCTTTTTTTTTTTTTTAATATTTTAAGTATTCATGCCACGTCCCTCATATCTTGCCCCCTAAGTTGTGTCTTCCTGCTTGACTTTTTCCCCTGCTTTTGCAACATCTGTGAGCTTAGTTTTGGCATCTTTTGGTCCTTTGCACTGCACCTGATGAAACACCAGGCCATTTTCTTAGAGTCACTAAATTTCCCAAATTTTCATTTTTTTCTCCTCCAATTGCAATTCCTTTAATGTTGACTCCTTTCCAGCGTGTTTGTAGGCCCTTCTTTACTGTTTTGGCCTTCAGTGGGGATCAATTTTGGCAAGCTTTGCTGCATGTGCCTGCCCTTGGTGGCGTATGGCCTGCCTGCATTTTGATGGCTTTGACTTTGGGAAAGATTTTTTCTATTTTTTTCTTTTTGTTTTAAGTTTTCATGCCATGTCCCTCATATCTTGCCCCCTAAGTTGTGTCTTCCTCCTTGACTTTTTCCCCTGCTTTTGCAACATCTGTGAGCTTAGATTTGGCATCTTTTGGTCCTTTGCACTGCACCTACTAAAACCCCAGGCCACTTTCTAAGAGTCATTAAATTTCCCAAATTTTCATTTTTTCTCCTTGAATTGCAATTCCTTTGATAGTGTCTCCATTCCAGCGTGTTCGTAGCTCCTTCTTTTCTGTTTTGGCCTTCAGTGGGGATCAATTTTGGCAAGCTTTGCTGCATGTGCCTGCCCTTGGTGGCGTATGGCCTGCCTGCATTTTGATGGCTTTGATTTTGGGAAAGATTTTTTCTTTTTTTTTTCTTTTTTGTTTTAAGTATTCATGCCATGTCCCTCATATCTTGCCCCCTACGTTGTGTCTTCCTCCTTGACTTTTTCCCCTGCTTTTGCAACATCTGTGAGGTTAGTTTTTGCATCTTTTGGTCCTTTGCACTGCACCTGATATAAACCCAGGCCATTTTCTTAGAGTCACTAAATTTCCCAATTTTTTTTTTTTCTCCTCCAGTTGCAATTCCTTTGATGTTTTCTCCATTCCAGCGTATTTGTAAGTCCTTCTTTTCTGTTTTGGCCTTCAGTGGGGATCAATTTTGGCAAGCTTTGCTGCATGTGCCTGCCCTTGGTGGCGTATGGCCTGCCTGCATTTTGATGGCTTTGACTTTGGGAAAGATTTTATTCATTTTTTTTTTTTTTTTTTGTTTCAAGTATTCATGCCATGTCCCTCATATCTTGCCCCCTAAGTTGTGTCTCCCTCCATGACTTTTTCCCCTGCTTTTGCAACTTCTGTGGGCTTTGTTTTGGCAACTTTTGGTCCTTTGCACTGCAACTGCTAAAACCCCAGGCCACTTTCTAAGAGTCATTAAATTTCCCAAATTTTCTTTTTTCTCTTCCAATTGCAATTCCTTTGATGGTGTCTCCATTCCAGCGTGTTTGTAAGTCCTTCTTTTCTGTTTTGGCCTTCAGTGGGGATCAATTTTGGCAAGCTTTGCTGCATGTGCCTGCACTTGCTAGCCTATGGCCTGCCTGCATTTTCATGGCTTTGACTTTGGGATAGATTTTTTTTTTTTTTTTTTTTTTTTATTTTAAGTTTTCATGCCATGTCCCTCATATCTTGCTCCCTAAGTTGTGTCTTCCTCCTTGACTTTTTCCCCTGCTTTTGCAACATCTGTGAGCTTAGTTTTGGCATCTTTTGGTCATTTACAATGCACCTGATATAAACCCAGACCATTTTCTTAGAGTCACTAAATTTCCCAAATTTTATTTTTTTCTCCTCCAATTGCAATTCCTTTGATGTTGACTCCTTTCCAGGGTGTTTGTGGGTCCTTCTTTTCTGTTTTGGCCTTCAGTGGGGATCAATGTTGGCAAGCTTTGCTGCATGTGCCTGCACGTGCTGGCATATGGCCTGCCTGTATTTTGATGGCTTTGACTTTGGGAAAGATTTTTTCTTTTTTTTTTTTAATATTTTAAGTATTCATGCCATGCCCCTCATATCTTGCTCCCTAAGTTGTGTCTTCCTCATTGACTTTTTCCCCTGCTTTTGCAACATCTGTGAGCTTAGTTTTGGCATCTTTTGGTCCTTTGCAATGCACCTGATATAAACCCAGGCCATTTTTTTAGTGTCAATAATTTCCCTATTTTTCTTTTTTTCTCCTCCAATTGCAATTCCTTTGATGTTGACTCCTTTCCAGCATGTTTCTAGGTCCTTCTTTTCTGTTTTGGCCTTCAGTGGGGATCAATTTTGGCAAGCTTTGCTGCATGTGCCTGCCCTTGGTGGCGTATGGCCTGCCTGCATTTTGATGGCTTTGACTTTCGGGAAGATTTTATTCATTTTTTTTTTTTTTTTGTTTCAATTATTCATGCCATGTCCCTCATATCTTGCCCCCTAAGTTGTGTCTTCCTCCTTGACTTTTTCCCCTGCTTTTGCAACTTCTGTGAGCTTAGTTTTGGCACCTTTTGGTCCTTTGCTCTGCACCTGCTAAAACCACAGGCCACTTTCAAAGAGTCATTAAATTTCCCAAATTTTCATTTTTTTCTCCTCCAATTGCAATTCCTTTGATGGTGTCTCCATTCCAGCGTGTTTGTAAGTCCTTCTTTTCTGTTTTGGCCTTCAGTGGGGATCAATTTTGGCAAGCTTTGCTGCATGTGCCTGCCCTTGCTGGCGTATGGCCTGCCTGCATTTTGATGGCTTTGACTTTGGGAAAGATTTTTTCTTTTTTTTTTTTTAATATTTTAAGTATTCATGCCATGTCCCTCATATCTTGCCCCCTAAGTTGTGTCTTCCTCCTTGACTTTTTCCCCTGCTTTTGCAACATCTGTGAGCTTAGTTTTGCCACCTTTTGGTCCTTTGCAATGCAGCTGATTTCCTCACAGCCTATTTTTTGAAGAGACTAAAATTCCCAATTTTCTGCTTTTTTCAATTGCATTTCATTTGAACCTATCTTCTTTCCTGAGTGTTTGTAAGCCTTTCTTTTGGGATTCGCAAGATTCCTTTTCCCTTCCCGAAAGGAAATTTCATTTCCTTTCGGGAAGGGAAAAGGAATCTTGCGATTTCAATGGGGACCAATAGAGGAATCTTTGGTGCATGTCCCTGCACTTGATGGCAGGCCATGCCTTTTGATGGCTTTGACTTTGGGAAAGATTTTTTCTTTTTTTGGTTTTTTTCTGAAGTGTTCATGCCATGTCCCTCATATCTTGCCCCCTAAGTTGTGTCTTCCTCCTTGACTTTTTCCCCTGCTTTTGCAACATCTGTGAGCTTAGTTTTGGCATCTTTTGGTCCTTTGCACTGCACCTGCTAAAACCCCAGGCCACTTTCTAAGAGTCATTAAATTTCCCAAATTTTCTTTTTTTCTCCTCCAATTGCAATTCCTTTGATGGTGTCTCCATTCCAGCGTGTTTGTAGGTCCTTCTTTTCTGTTTTGGCCTTCAGTGGGGATCAATTTTGGCAAGCTTTGCTGCATATGCCTGCCCTTGGTGGCGTATAGCCTGCCTGCATTTTGATGGCTTTGACTTTGGGAAAGATTTTTTTTTTTTTTTTTTTTTTTAATATTTTAAGTATTCATGCCATGTCCCTCATATCTTGCCCCCTAAGTTGTGTCTTCCTCCTTGACTTTTTCCCCTGCTTTTGCAACATCTGTGAGCTTAGTTTTTGCATCTTTTGGTCCTTTGCACTGCACCTGATATAAACCCAGGCCATTTTCTTAGAGTCACTAAATTTCCCAATTTTTTTTTTTTCTCCTCCAGTTGCAATTCCTTTGATGTTTTCTCCATTCCAGCGTATTTGTAAGTCCTTCTTTTCTGTTTTGGCCTTCAGTGGGGATCAATTTTGGCAAGCTTTGCTGCATGTGCCTGCACTTGCTGGCGTATGGCCTGCCTGCATTTTGATGGCTTTGACTTTGGGAAAGATTTTATTCATTTTTTTTTTTTTTTGTTTCAAGTATTCATGCCCTGTCCCTCATATCTTGCCCCCTAAGTTGTGTCTCCCTCCTTGACTTTTTCCCCTGCTTTTGCAACTTCTGTGGGCTTTGTTTTGGCACCTTTTGGTCCTTTGCACTGCACCTGCTAAAACCCCAGGCCACTTTCTAAGAGTCATTAAATTTCCCAAATTTTCTTTTTTCTCTTCCAATTGCACTTCCTTTGATGGTGTCTCCATTCCAGCGTGTTTGTAAGTCCTTCTTTTCTGTTTTGGCCTTCAGTGGGGATCAATTTTGGCAAGCTTTGCTGCATGTGCCTGCACTTGCTAGCCTATGGCCTGCCTGCATTTTCATGGCTTTGACTTTGGGATAGATTTTTTTTTTTTTTTTTTTTTTTTTTTTTAAGTTTTCATGCCATGTCCCTCATATCTTGCTCTCTAAGTTGTGTCTTCCTCCTTGACTTTTTCCCCTGCTTTTGCAACATCTGAGAGCTTAGTTTTGGCATCTTTTGGTCCTTTACAATGCACCTGATATAAACCCAGGCCATTTTCTTAGAGTCACTAAATTACCCAAATTTTCTTTTTTTCTCCTCCAATTGCAATTCCTTTGATGTTGACTCCTTTCCAGGGTGTTTGTGGGTCCTTCTTTTCTGTTTTGGCCTTCAGTGGGGATCAATGTTGGCAAGCTTTGCTGCATGTGCCTGCACGTGCTGGCGTATGGCCTGCCTGTATTTTGATGGCTTTGACTTTGGGGAAGATTTTATTCTTTTTTTTTTTTTTTTGTTTCAATTATTCATGCCATGTCCCTCATAGCTTGCCCCCTAAGTTGTGTCTTCCTCCTTGACTATTTCCCCTGCTTTTGCAACATCTGTGAGCTTAGTTTTGGCATCTTTTGGTCCTTTGCACTGCACCTGATGTAAACCCAGGCAGTTTTCTTAGAGTCACTAAATTTCCCAATTTTTTTTTTTTCTCCTCCAATTGCAATTCCTTTGATGGTGTCTCCATTCCAGCGTGTTTGTAAGTCCTTCTTTTCTGTTTTGGCCTTCAGTGGGGATCAATTTTGGCAAGCTTTGCTGCATGTGTCTGCACGTGCTGGCGTATGGCCTGCCTGCATTTTGATGGCTTTGACTTTGGGAAAGATTTTTTCTTCTTTTTTTTTTTTTATTATTTTAAGTATTCATGCCATGTCCCTCGTATCTTGCCCCCTAAGTTGTGTCTTCCTCCTTGACTTTTTCCCCTGCTTTTGCAACATCTGTGAGCTTAGTTTTGGCACCTTTTGGTCCTTTGCACTGCACCTGCTAAAACCCCAGGCCACTTTCTAAGAGTCATTAAATTTCCCAAATTTTCCTTTTTCTCCTCCAATTGCAATTCCTTTGATGTTGACTCCTTTCCATCGTGTTTGTAGGTCCTTCTTTTCTGTTTTGGCCTTCAGTGGGGATCAATTTTGGCAAGCTTTGCTGCATGTGCCTGCCCTTGGTGGCGTATGGCCTGCCGGCATTTTGATGGCTTTGACTTTGGGAAAGATTTTTTTCTTTTTTTTTTTTTTTTATTATTTTAAGTATTCATGCCATGTCCCTCATATCTTGCCCCCTAAGTTGTGTCTTCCTCCTTGACTTTTTCCCCTGCTTTTGCAACATCTGTGAGCTTAGTTTTGGCACCTTTTGGTCCTTTGCAATGCACCTGATATAAACCCAGGCCATTTTTTTAGAGTCACTAAATTTCCCAAATTTTCTTTTTTTCTCCTCAAATTGCAATTCCTTTGATGTTGACTCGAATCCGGCGTGTTTGTAGGTCCTTCTTTTCTGTTTTGGCCTTCAGTGGGGATCAATTTTGGCAAGCTTTGCTGCATCTGCCTGCCCTTGGTGGCGTATGGCCTGCCTGCATTTTGATGGCTTTGACTTTGGGAAAGATTTTTTCTTTTTTTTTTTTTTTTTGTTTCAAGTATTCATGCCATGTCCCTCATATCTTGCCCCCTACGTTGTGTCTTCCTCCTTGACTTTTTCCCCTGCTTTTGCAACATCTGTGAGCTTAGTTTTGGCACCTTTTGGTCCTTTGCACTGCACCTGCTAAAACCCCAGGCCATTTTTTTAGAGTCACTAAATTTCCCAAATTTTCTTTTTTTTCTCCTCCAATTGCAATTCCTTTGATGTTGACTCCTTTCCAGGGTGTTTGTGGGTCCTTGTTTTCTGTTTTGGCCTTCAGTGGGGATCAATGTTGGCAAGCTTTGCTGCATGTGCCGGCACGTGCTGGCGTATGGCCTGCCTGTATTTTGATGGCTTTGACTTTGGGAAAGATTTTTTCTTTTTTTTTTTTTAATATTTTAAGTATTCATGCCACGTCCCTCATATCTTGCCCCCTAAGTTGTGTCTTCCTGCTTGACTTTTTCCCCTGCTTTTGCAACATCTGTGAGCTTAGTTTTGGCATCTTTTGGTCCTTTGCACTGCACCTGATGAAACACCAGGCCATTTTCTTAGAGTCACTAAATTTCCCAAATTTTCTTTTTTTCTCCACAAATTGCAATTCCTTTGATGTTTACTCCATTCCAGCGTGTTTGTAAGTCCTTCTTTTCTGTTTTGGCCTTCAGTGGGGATCAATTTTGGCAAGCTTTGCTGCATGTGCCTGCCCTTGGTGGCGTATGGCCTGCCTGCATTTTGATGGCTTTGACTTTGGGAAAGATTTTTTCTATTTTTTTCTTTTTGTTTTAAGTTTTCATGCCATGTCCCTCATATCTTGCCCCCTACGTTGTGTCTTCCTCCTTGACTTTTTCCCCTGCTTTTGCAACATCTGTGAGCTTAGATTTGGCATCTTTTGGTCCTTTGCACTGAACCTGCTAAAACCACAGGCCACTTTCTAAGAGTCATTAAATTTCCCAAATTTTCATTTTTTCTCCTTGAATTGCAATTCCTTTGATAGTGTCTCCATTCCAGCGTGTTCGTAGCTCCTTCTTTTCTGTTTTGGCCTTCAGTGGGGATCAATTTTGGCAAGCTTTGCTGCATGTGCCTGCCCTTGGTGGCGTATGGCCTGCCTGCATTTTGATGGCTTTGATTTTGGGAAAGATTTTTTCTTTTTTTTTTCTTTTTTGTTTTAAGTATTCATGCCACGTCCCTCATATCATGCCCCCTAAGTTGTGTCTTCCTGCTTGACTTTTTCCCCTGCTTTTGCAACATCTGTGAGCTTAGTTTTGGCACCTTTTGGTCCTTTGCAAGGCAGCTGATTTCCTCACAGCCTATTTTTTGAAGAGACTAAAATTCCCGATTTTCTGCTTTTTTCAATTGCATTTCATTTGAACCTATCTCCTCTCCAGAGTGTTTGTAAGCCTTTCTTTTGGGATTCGCAAGATTCCTTTTCCCTTCCCGAAAGGAAATTTCATTTCCTTTCGGGAAGGGAAAAGGAATCTTGCGATTTCAATGGGGACCAATAGAGGAATCTTTGGTGCATGTCCCTGCACTTGATGGCAGGCCATGCCTTTTGATGGCTTTGACTTTGGGAAAGATTTTTTTCTTTTTTTGGTTGTTTTTTGAAGTGTTCATGCCATGTCCCTCATATCTTGCTCCCTAAGTTGTGTCTTCCTCCTTGACTTTTTCCCCTGCTTTTGCAACATCTGTGAGCTTAGTTTTGGCATCTTTTGGTCCTTTGCACTGCACCTGATAAAACCCCAGGCCATTTTCTTAGAGTCACTAAATTTCCCAAATTTTCATTTTTTCTCCTCCAATTGCAATTCCTTTGATGTTGACTCCTTTCCAGGGTGTTTGTGGGTCCTTCTTTTCTGTTTTGGCCTTCAGTGGGGATCAATTTTGGCAAGCTTTGCTGCATGTGCCTGCACTTGCTGGCGTATGGCCTGCCTGCATTTTGATGGCTTTGACTTTGGGAAAGATTTTTTCTATTGTTTCTTTTTTGTTTTAAGTATTCATGCCATGTCCCTCATATCTTGCCCCCTGAGTTGTGTCTTCCTCCTTGACTTTTTCCCCTGCTTTTGCAACATCTGTGAGCTTAGTTTTGGAATCTTTTGGTCCTTTGCACTGCACCTGATATAAACCCAGGCCATTTTCTTAGAGTCACTAAATTTCCCAATTTTTTTTTTTTCTCCTCCAGTTGCAATTCCTTTGATGTTTTCTCCATTCCAGCGTATTTGTAAGTCCTTCTTTTCTGTTTTGGCCTTCAGTGGGGATCAATTTTGGCAAGCTTTGCTGAATGTGCCTGCCCTTGGTGGCGTATGGCCTGCCTGCATTTTGATGGCTTTGACTTTGGGAAAGATTTTATTCATTTTTTTTTTTTTTTTGTTTTAAGTATTCATGCCATGTCCCTCATATCTTGCCCCCTACGTTGTGTCTTCCTCCTTGACTTTTTCCCCTGCTTTTGCAACATCTGTGAGCTTAGTTTTGGCACCTTTTGGTCCTTTACAATGCACCTGATATAAACCCAGGCCATTTTCTTAGAGTCACTAAATTTCCCAAATTTTCTTTTTTTCTCCTCCAATTGCAATTCCTTTGATGTTGACTCCTTTCCAGGGTGTTTGTGGGTCCTTGTTTTCTGTTTTGGCCTTCAGTGGGGATCAATGTTGGCAAGCTTTGCTGCATGTGCCGGCACGTGCTGGCGTATGGCCTGCCTGCATTTTGATGGCTTTGACTTTGGGAAAGATTTTTTTTTTTTTTTTTTTAATATTTTAAGTATTCATGCCACGTCCCTCATATCTTGCCCCCTAAGTTGTGTCTTCCTGCTTGACTTTTTCCCCTGCTTTTGCAACATCTGTGAGCTTAGTTTTGGCATCTTTTGGTCCTTTGCACTGCACCTGATGAAACACCAGGCCATTTTCTTAGAGTCACTAAATTTCCCAAATTTTCATTTTTTCTCCTCCAATTGCAATTCCTTTAATGTTGACTCCTTTCCAGCGTGTTTGTAGGCCCTTCTTTACTGTTTTGGCTTTCAGTGGGGATCAATTTTGGCAAGCTTTGCTGCATGTGCCTGCCCTTGGTGGCGTATGGCCTGCCTGCATTTTGATGGCTTTGACTTTGGGAAAGATTTTTTCTATTTTTTTCTTTTTGTTTTAAGTTTTCATGCCATGTCCCTCATATCTTGCCCCCTAAGTTGTGTCTTCCTCCTTGACTTTTTCCCCTGCTTTTGCAACATCTGTGAGCTTAGATTTGGCATCTTTTGGTCCTTTGCACTGCACCTGCTAAAACCCCAGGCCACTTTCTAAGAGTCATTAAATTTCCCAAATTTTCATTTTTTCTCCTTGAATTGCAATTCCTTTGATAGTGTCTCCATTCCAGCGTGTTCGTAGCTCCTTCTTTTCTGTTTTGGCCTTCAGTGGGGATCAATTTTGGCAAGCTTTGCTGCATGTGCCTGCCCTTGGTGGCGTATGGCCTGCCTGCATTTTGATGGCTTTGATTTTGGGAAAGATTTTTTCTTTTTTTTTTCTTTTTTGTTTTAAGTATTCATGCCATGTCCCTCATATCTTGCCCCCTGAGTTGTGTCTTCCTCCTTGACTTTTTCCCCTGCTTTTGCAACATCTGTGAGGTTAGTTTTTGCATCTTTTGGTCCTTTGCACTGCACCTGATATAAACCCAGGCCATTTACTTAGAGTCACTAAATTTCCCAATTTTTTTTTTTTCTCCTCCAGTTGCAATTCCTTTGATGTTTTCTCCATTCCAGCGTATTTGTAAGTCCTTCTTTTCTGTTTTGGCCTTCAGTGGGGATCAATTTTGGCAAGCTTTGCTGCATGTGCCTGCCCTTGGTGGCGTATGGCCTGCCTGCATTTTGATGGCTTTGACTTTGGGAAAGATTTTATTCATTTTTTTTTTTTTTTTTGTTTCAAGTATTCATGCCATGTCCCTCATATCTTGCCCCCTAAGTTGTGTCTCCCTCCATGACTTTTTCCCCTGCTTTTGCAACTTCTGTGGGCTTTGTTTTGGCAACTTTTGGTCCTTTGCACTGCAACTGCTAAAACCCCAGGCCACTTTCTAAGAGTCATTAAATTTCCCAAATTTTCTTTTTTCTCTTCCAATTGCAATTCCTTTGATGGTGTCTCCATTCCAGCGTGTTTGTAAGTCCTTCTTTTCTGTTTTGGCCTTCAGTGGGGATCAATTTTGGCAAGCTTTGCTGCATGTGCCTGCACTTGCTAGCCTATGGCCTGCCTGCATTTTCATGGCTTTGACTTTGGGATAGATTTTTTTTTTTTTTTTTTTTTTATTTTAAGTTTTCATGCCATGTCCCTCATATCTTGCTCTCTAAGTTGTGTCTTCCTCCTTGACTTTTTCCCCTGCTTTTGCAACATCTGAGAGCTTAGTTTTGGCATCTTTTGGTCCTTTACAATGCACCTGATATAAACCCAGGCCATTTTCTTAGAGTCACTAAATTACCCAATTTTTCTTTTTTTCTCCTCCAATTGCAATTCCTTTGATGTTGACTCCTTTCCAGGGTGTTTGTGGGTCCTTCTTTTCTGTTTTGGCCTTCAGTGGGGATCAATGTTGGCAAGCTTTGCTGCATGTGCCTGCACGTGCTGGCGTATGGCCTGCCTGTATTTTGATGGCTTTGACTTTGGGAAAGATTTTTTCTTTTTTTTTTTTTAATATTTTAAGTATTCATGCCACGTCCCTCATATCTTGCCCCCTAAGTTGTGTCTTCCTGCTTGACTTTTTCCCCTGCTTTTGCAACATCTGTGAGCTTAGTTTTGCCACCTTTTGGTCCTTTCCAAGGCAGCTGATTTCCTCACAGCCTATTTTTTGAAGAGACTAAAATTCCCGATTTTCTGCTTTTTTCAATTGCATTTCATTTGAACCTATCTCCTTTCCAGAGTGTTTGTAAGCCTTTCTTTTGGGATTCGCAAGATTCCTTTTCCCTTCCCGAAAGGAAATTTCATTTCCTTTCGGGAAGGGAAAAGGAATCTTGCGATTTCAATGGGGACCAATAGAGGAATCTTTGGTGCATGTCCCTGCACTTGATGGCAGGCCATGCCTTTTGATGGCATTGACTTTGGGAAAGATTTTTTCTTTTTTTGGTTGTTTTCTGAAGTATTCATGCCATGTCCCTCATATCTTGCCCCCTAAGTTGTGTCTTCCTGCTTGACTTTTTCCCCTGCTTTTGCAACATCTGTGAGCTTAGTTTTGGCATCTTTTGGTCCTTTGCACTGCACCTGATGAAACACCAGGCCATTTTCTTAGAGTCACTAAATTTCCCAAATTTTCATTTTTTCTCCTCCAATTGCAATTCCTTTAATGTTGACTCCTTTCCAGCGTGTTTGTAGGCCCTTCTTTACTGTTTTGGCCTTCAGTGGGGATCAATTTTGGCAAGCTTTGCTGCATGTGCCTGCCCTTGGTGGCGTATGGCCTGCCTGCATTTTGATGGCTTTGACTTTGGGAAAGATTTTTTCTATTTTTTTCTTTTTGTTTTAAGTTTTCATGCCATGTCCCTCATATCTTGCCCCCTAAGTTGTGTCTTCCTCCTTGACTTTTTCCCCTGCTTTTGCAACATCTGTGAGCTTAGATTTGGCATCTTTTGGTCCTTTGCACTGCACCTGCTAAAACCCCAGGCCACTTTCTAAGAGTCATTAAATTTCCCAAATTTTCATTTTTTCTCCTTGAATTGCAATTCCTTTGATAGTGTCTCCATTCCAGCGTGTTCGTAGCTCCTTCTTTTCTGTTTTGGCCTTCAGTGGGGATCAATTTTGGCAAGCTTTGCTGCATGTGCCTGCCCTTGGTGGCGTATGGCCTGCCTGCATTTTGATGGCTTTGATTTTGGGAAAGATTTTTTCTTTTTTTTTTCTTTTTTGTTTTAAGTATTCATGCCATGTCCCTCATATCTTGCCCCCTGAGTTGTGTCTTCCTCCTTGACTTTTTCCCCTGCTTTTGCAACATCTGTGAGGTTAGTTTTTGCATCTTTTGGTCCTTTGCACTGCACCTGATATAAACCCAGGCCATTTACTTAGAGTCACTAAATTTCCCAATTTTTTTTTTTTCTCCTCCAGTTGCAATTCCTTTGATGTTTTCTCCATTCCAGCGTATTTGTAAGTCCTTCTTTTCTGTTTTGGCCTTCAGTGGGGATCAATTTTGGCAAGCTTTGCTGCATGTGCCTGCCCTTGGTGGCGTATGGCCTGCCTGCATTTTGATGGCTTTGACTTTGGGAAAGATTTTATTCATTTTTTTTTTTTTTTTTGTTTCAAGTATTCATGCCATGTCCCTCATATCTTGCCCCCTAAGTTGTGTCTCCCTCCATGACTTTTTCCCCTGCTTTTGCAACTTCTGTGGGCTTTGTTTTGGCAACTTTTGGTCCTTTGCACTGCAACTGCTAAAACCCCAGGCCACTTTCTAAGAGTCATTAAATTTCCCAAATTTTCTTTTTTCTCTTCCAATTGCAATTCCTTTGATGGTGTCTCCATTCCAGCGTGTTTGTAAGTCCTTCTTTTCTGTTTTGGCCTTCAGTGGGGATCAATTTTGGCAAGCTTTGCTGCATGTGCCTGCACTTGCTAGCCTATGGCCTGCCTGCATTTTCATGGCTTTGACTTTGGGATAGATTTTTTTTTTTTTTTTTTTTTTTATTTTAAGTTTTCATGCCATGTCCCTCATATCTTGCTCTCTAAGTTGTGTCTTCCTCCTTGACTTTTTCCCCTGCTTTTGCAACATCTGAGAGCTTAGTTTTGGCATCTTTTTGTCCTTTACAATGCACCTGATATAAACCCAGGCCATTTTCTTAGAGTCACTAAATTACCCAAATTTTCTTTTTTTCTCCTCCAATTGCAATTCCTTTGATGTTGACTCCTTTCCAGGGTGTTTGTGGGTCCTTCTTTTCTGTTTTGGCCTTCAGTGGGGATCAATGTTGGCAAGCTTTGCTGCATGTGCCTGCACGTGCTGGCGTATGGCCTGCCTGTATTTTGATGGCTTTGACTTTGGGAAAGATTTTTTCTTTTTTTTTTTTTTAATATTTTAAGTATTCATGCCACGTCCCTCATATCTTGCCCCCTAAGTTGTGTCTTCCTGCTTGACTTTTTCCCCTGCTTTTGCAACATCTGTGAGCTTAGTTTTGCCACCTTTTGGTCCTTTCCAAGGCAGCTGATTTCCTCACAGCCTATTTTTTGAAGAGACTAAAATTCCCGATTTTCTGCTTTTTTCAATTGCATTTCATTTGAACCTATCTCCTTTCCAGAGTGTTTGTAAGCCTTTCTTTTGGGATTCGCAAGATTCCTTTTCCCTTCCCGAAAGGAAATTTCATTTCCTTTCGGGAAGGGAAAAGGAATCTTGCGATTTCAATGGGGACCAATAGAGGAATCTTTGGTGCATGTCCCTGCACTTGATGGCAGGCCATGCCTTTTGATGGCATTGACTTTGGGAAAGATTTTTTTCTTTTTTTGGTTGTTTTCTGAAGTGTTCATGCCATGTCCCTCATATCTTGCCCCCTAAGTTGTGTCTTCCTCCTTGACTATTTCCCCTGCTTTTGCAACATCTGTGAGCTTAGTTTTGGCATCTTTTGGTCCTTTGCACTGCACCTGATGTAAACCCAGGCAGTTTTCTTAGAGTCACTAAATTTCCCAATTTTTTTTTTTTCTCCTCCAATTGCAATTCCTTTGATGGTGTCTCCATTCCAGCGTGTTTGTAAGTCCTTCTTTTCTGTTTTGGCCTTCAGTGGGGATCAATTTTGGCAAGCTTTGCTGCATGTGTCTGCACGTGCTGGCGTATGGCCTGCCTGCATTTTGATGGCTTTGACTTTGGGAAAGATTTTTTCTTCTTTTTTTTTTTTTTTTGTTTTAAGTATTCATGCCATGTCCCTCATATCTTGCCCCCTAAGTTGTGTCTTCCTCCTTGACTTTTTCCCCTGCTTTTGCAACATCTGTGAGCTTAGTTTTGGCACCTTTTGGTCCTTTGCACTGCACCTGCTAAAACTCCAGGCCACTTTCTAAGAGTCATTAAATTTCCCAAATTTTCCTTTTTCTCCTCCAATTGCAATTCCTTTGATGTTGACTCCTTTCCATCGTGTTTGTAGGTCCTTGTTTTCTGTTTTGGCCTTCAGTGGGGATCAATTTTGGCAAGCTTTGCTGCATGTGCCTGCCCTTGGTGGCGTATGGCCTGCCTGCATTTTGATGGCTTTGACTTTGGGAAAGATTTTTTCTTTTTTTTTTTTTTTTATTATTTTAAGTATTCATGCCATGTCCCTCATATCTTGCCCCCTAAGTTGTGTCTTCCTCCTTGACTTTTTCCCCTGCTTTTGCAACATCTGTGAGCTTAGTTTTGGCACCTTTTGGTCCTTTGCAATGCACCTGATATAAACCCAGGCCATTTTTTTAGAGTCACTAAATTTCCCAAATTTTCTTTTTTTCTCCTCAAATTGCAATTCCTTTGATGTTGACTCGAATCCGGCGTGTTTGTAGGTCCTTCTTTTCTGTTTTGGCCTTCAGTGGGGATCAATTTTGGCAAGCTTTGCTGCATCTGCCTGCCCTTGGTGGCGTATGGCCTGCCTGCATTTTGATGGCTTTGACTTTGGGAAAGATTTTTTCTTTTTTTTTTTTTTTTTGTTTCAAGTATTCATGCCATGTCCCTCATATCTTGCCCCCTGAGTTGTGTCTTCCTCCTTGACTTTTCCCCCTGCTTTTGCAACATCTGTGAGCTTAGTTTTGGCACCTTTTGGTCCTTTGCAGTGCACCTGCTAAAACCCCAGGCCAATTTCTAAGAGTCATTAAATTTCCCAAATTTTCTTTTTTTCTCCTCCAATTGCAAATCCTTTAATGTTGACTCCTTTCCAGCATGTTTGTAGGTCCTTTTTTTCTGTTTTGGCCTTCAGTGGGGATCAATTTTGGCAAGCTTTGCTGCAGGTGCCTGTACTTCCTGGCGTATGGCCTGCCTGCATTTTAATGGCTTTGACTTTGGGAAAGATTTTTTTTTTTTTTTCTTTTTTGTTTTAAGTATTCATGCCATGTCCCTCATATCTTGCCCCCTGAGTTGTGTCTTCCTCCTTGACTTTTTCCCCTGCTTTTGCAAAATCTGTGAGCTTAGTTTTGGCATCTTTTGGTCTTTTGCACTGAACCTGATATAAACTCAGGCCATTTTCTTAGAGTCACTAAATTTCCCAAATTTTCTTTTTTTCTCCACAAATTGCAATTCCTTTGATGTTTACTCCATTCCAGCGTGTTTGTAAGTCCTTCTTTTCTGTTTTGGCCTTCAGTGGGGATCAATTTTGGCAAGCTTTGCTGCATGTGCCTGCCCTTGGTGGCCTATGGCCTGCCTGCATTTTGATGGCTTTGACTTTGGGAAAGATTTTTTCTTTTTTTTTTTTTTTTTTTGTTTTAAGTATTCATGCCATGTCCCTCATATCTTGCTCCCTAAGTTGAGTCTTCCTCCTTGACTTTTTCCCCTGCTTTTGCAACATCTGTGAGCTTAGTTTTGGCACCTTTTGGTCCTTTGCACTGCACCTGATGTAAACCCAGGCAGTTTTCTTAGAGTCACTAAATTTCCCAATTTTTTTTTTTTCTCCTCCAGTTGCAATTCCTTTGGTGTTTTCTCCATTCCAGCGTATTTGTAAGTCCTTCTTTTCTGTTTTGGCCTTCAGTGGGGATCAATTTTGGCAAGCTTTGCTGAATGTGCCTGCCCTTGGTGGCGTATGGCCTGCCTGCATTTTGATGGCTTTGACTTTGGGAAAGATTTTATTCATTTTTTTTTTTTTTTTGTTTTAAGTATTCATGCCATGTCCCTCATATCTTGCCCCCTACGTTGTGTCTTCCTCCTTGACTTTTTCCCCTGCTTTTGCAACATCTGTGAGCTTAGTTTTGGCACCATTTGGTCCTTTACAATGCACCTGATATAAACCCAGGCCATTTTTTTAGAGTCACTAAATTTCCCAAATTTTCTTTTTTTCTCCTCCAATTGCAATTCCTTTGATGTTGACTCCTTTCCAGGGTGTTTGTGGGTCCTTGTTTTCTGTTTTGGCCTTCAGTGGGGATCAATGTTGGCAAGCTTTGCTGCATGTGCCGGCACGTGCTGGCGTATGGCCTGCCTGTATTTTGATGGCTTTGACTTTGGGAAAGATTTTTTCTTTTTTTTTTTTTAATATTTTAAGTATTCATGCCACGTCCCTCATATCTTGCCCCCTAAGTTGTGTCTTCCTGCTTGACTTTTTCCCCTGCTTTTGCAACATCTGTGAGCTTAGTTTTGGCATCTTTTGGTCCTTTGCACTGCACCTGATGAAACACCAGGCCATTTTCTTAGAGTCACTAAATTCCCCAAATTTTCATTTTTTCTCCTCCAATTGCAATTCCTTTAATGTTGACTCCTTTCCAGCGTGTTTGTAGGCCCTTCTTTACTGTTTTGGCCTTCAGTGGGGATCAATTTTGGCAAGCTTTGCTGCATGTGCCTGCCCTTGGTGGCGTATGGCCTGCCTGCATTTTGATGGCTTTGACTTTGGGAAAGATTTTTTCTTTTTTTTTTCTTTTTTGTTTTAAGTATTCATGCCATGTCCCTCATATCTTGCCCCCTGAGTTGTGTCTTCCTCCTTGACTTTTTCCCCTGCTTTTGCAACATCTGTGAGGTTAGTTTTTGCATCTTTTGGTCCTTTGCACTGCACCTGATATAAACCCAGGCCATTTACTTAGAGTCACTAAATTTCCCAATTTTTTTTTTTTCTCCTCCAGTTGCAATTCCTTTGATGTTTTCTCCATTCCAGCGTATTTGTAAGTCCTTCTTTTCTGTTTTGGCCTTCAGTGGGGATCAATTTTGGCAAGCTTTGCTGCATGTGCCTGCCCTTGGTGGCGTATGGCCTGCCTGCATTTTGATGGCTTTGACTTTGGGAAAGATTTTATTCATTTTTTTTTTTTTTTTGTTTCAAGTATTCATGCCATGTCCCTCATATCTTGCCCCCTAAGTTGTGTCTCCCTCCATGACTTTTTCCCCTGCTTTTGCAACTTCTGTGGGCTTTGTTTTGGCAACTTTTGGTCCTTTGCACTGAACCTGCTAAAACCCCAGGCCACTTTCTAAGAGTCATTAAATTTCCCAAATTTTCTTTTTTCTCTTCCAATTGCAATTCCTTTGATGGTGTCTCCATTCCAGCGTGTTTGTAAGTCCTTCTTTTCTGTTTTGGCCTTCAGTGGGGATCAATTTTGGCAAGCTTTGCTGCATGTGCCTGCACTTGCTAGCCTATGGCCTGCCTGCATTTTCATGGCTTTGACTTTGGGATAGATTTTTTTTTTTTTTTTTTTTTTTTATTTTAAGTTTTTATGCCATGTCCCTCATATCTTGCTCCCTAAGTTGTGTCTTCCTCCTTGACTTTTTCCCCTGCTTTTGCAACATCTGTGAGCTTAGTTTTGGCATCTTTTGGTCATTTACAATGCACCTGATATAAACCCAGACCATTTTCTTAGAGTCACTAAATTTCCCAAATTTTATTTTTTTCTCCTCCAATTGCAATTCCTTTGATGTTGACTCCTTTCCAGGGTGTTTGTGGGTCCTTCTTTTCTGTTTTGGCCTTCAGTGGGGATCAATGTTGGCAAGCTTTGCTGCATGTGCCTGCCCTTGCTGGCATATGGCCTGCCTGTATTTTGATGGCTTTGACTTTGGGAAAGATTTTTTCTTTTTTTTTTTTAATATTTTAAGTATTCATGCCATGCCCCTCATATCTTGCTCCCTAAGTTGTGTCTTCCTCATTGACTTTTTCCCCTGCTTTTGCAACATCTGTGAGCTTAGTTTTGGCATCTTTTGGTCCTTTGCAATGCACCTGATATAAACCCAGGCCATTGTTTTAGTGTCAATAATTTCCCTATTTTTCTTTTTTTCTCCTCCAATTGCAATTCCTTTGATGTTGACTCCTTTCCAGCATGTTTCTAGGTCCTTCTTTTCTGTTTTGGCCTTCAGTGGGGATCAATTTTGGCAAGCTTTGCTGCATGTGCCTGCCCTTGGTGGCGTATGGCCTGCCTGCATTTTGATGGCTTTGACTTTGGGGAAGATTTTATTCTTTTTTTTTTTTTTTTTGTTTCAATTATTCATGCCATGTCCCTCATATCTTGCCCCCTAAGTTGTGTCTTCCTCCTTGACTTTTTCCCCTGCTTTTGCAACATCTGTGAGCTTAGTTTTTGCACCTTTTGGTCCTTTGCACTGAACCTGCTAAAACCACAGGCCACTTTCAAAGAGTCATTAAATTTCCCAAATTTTCATTTTTTTCTCCTCCAATTGCAATTCCTTTGATGGTGTCTCCATTCCAGCGTGTTTGTAAGTCCTTCTTTTCTGTTTTGGCCTTCAGTGGGGATCAATTTTGGCAAGCTTTGCTGCATGTGCCTGCCCTTGCTGGCGTATGGCCTGCCTGTATTTTGATGGCTTTGACTTTGGGAAAGATTTTTTCTTTTTTTTTTTTTAATATTTTAAGTATTCATGCCATGTCCCTCATATCTTGCCCCCTAAGTTGTGTCTTCCTCCTTGACTTTTTCCCCTGCTTTTGCAACATCTGTGAGCTTAGTTTTGCCACCTTTTGGTCCTTTGCAATGCAGCTGATTTCCTCACAGCCTATTTTTTGAAGAGACTAAAATTCCCGATTTTCTGCTTTTTTCAATTGCATTTCATTTGAACCTATCTTCTTTCCTGAGTGTTTGTAAGCCTTTCTTTTGGGATTCGCAAGATTCCTTTTCCCTTCCCGAAAGGAAATTTCATTTCCTTTCGGGAAGGGAAAAGGAATCTTGCGATTTCAATGGGGACCAATAGAGGAATCTTTGGTGCATGTCCCTGCACTTGATGGCAGGCCATGCCTTTTGATGGCTTTGACTTTGGGAAAGATTTTTTCTTTTTTTGGTTTTTTTCTGAAGTGTTCATGCCATGTCCCTCATATCTTGCCCCCTAAGTTGTGTCTTCCTCCTTGACTTTTTCCCCTGCTTTTGCAACATCTGTGAGCTTAGTTTTGGCATCTTTTGGTCCTTTGCACTGCACCTGCTAAAACCCCAGGCCACTTTCTAAGAGTCATTAAATTTCCCAAATTTTCTTTTTTTCTCCTCCAATTGCAATTCCTTTGATGGTGTCTCCATTCCAGCGTGTTTGTAGGTCCTTCTTTTCTGTTTTGGCCTTCAGTGGGGATCAATTTTGGCAAGCTTTGCTGCATGTGCCTGCCCTTGGTGGCGTATAGCCTGCCTGCATTTTGATGGCTTTGACTTTGGGAAAGATTTTTTTTTTTTTTTTTTTTTTAATATTTTAAGTATTCATGCCATGTCCCTCATATCTTGCCCCCTAAGTTGTGTCTTCCTCCTTGACTTTTTCCCCTGCTTTTGCAACATCTGTGAGCTTAGTTTTTGCATCTTTTGGTCCTTTGCACTGCACCTGATATAAACCCAGGCCATTTTCTTAGAGTCACTAAATTTCCCAATTTTTTTTTTTTCTCCTCCAGTTGCAATTCCTTTGATGTTTTCTCCATTCCAGCGTATTTGTAAGTCCTTCTTTTCTGTTTTGGCCTTCAGTGGGGATCAATTTTGGCAAGCTTTGCTGCATGTGCCTGCACTTGCTGGTGTATGGCCTGCCTGCATTTTGATGGCTTTGACTTTGGGAAAGATTTTATTCATTTTTTTTTTTTTTTGTTTCAAGTATTCATGCCCTGTCCCTCATATCTTGCCCCCTAAGTTGTGTCTCCCTCCTTGACTTTTTCCCCTGCTTTTGCAACTTCTGTGGGCTTTGTTTTGGCACCTTTTGGTCCTTTGCACTGCACCTGCTAAAACCCCAGGCCACTTTCTAAGAGTCATTAAATTTCCCAAATTTTCTTTTTTCTCTTCCAATTGCACTTCCTTTGATGGTGTCTCCATTCCAGCGTGTTTGTAAGTCCTTCTTTTCTGTTTTGGCCTTCAGTGGGGATCAATTTTGGCAAGCTTTGCTGCATGTGCCTGCACTTGCTAGCCTATGGCCTGCCTGCATTTTCATGGCTTTGACTTTGGGATAGATTTTTTTTTTTTTTTTTTTTTTATTTTAAGTTTTCATGCCATGTCCCTCATATCTTGCTCTCTAAGTTGTGTCTTCCTCCTTGACTTTTTCCCCTGCTTTTGCAACATCTGAGAGCTTAGTTTTGGCATCTTTTGGTCCTTTACAATGCACCTGATATAAACCCAGGCCATTTTCTTAGAGTCACTAAATTACCCAAATTTTCTTTTTTTCTCCTCCAATTGCAATTCCTTTGATGTTGACTCCTTTCCAGGGTGTTTGTGGGTCCTTCTTTTCTGTTTTGGCCTTCAGTGGGGATCAATGTTGGCAAGCTTTGCTGCATGTGCCTGCACGTGCTGGCGTATGGCCTGCCTGTATTTTGATGGCTTTGACTTTGGGAAAGATTTTTTCCTTTTTTTTTTTTTAATATTTTAAGTATTCATGCCACGTCCCTCATATCTTGCCCCCTAAGTTGTGTCTTCCTGCTTGACTTTTTCCCCTGCTTTTGCAACATCTGTGAGCTTAGTTTTGCCACCTTTTGGTCCTTTCCAAGGCAGCTGATTTCCTCACAGCCTATTTTTTGAAGAGACTAAAATTCCCGATTTTCTGCTTTTTTCAATTGCATTTCATTTGAACCTATCTCCTTTCCAGAGTGTTTGTAAGCCTTTCTTTTGGGATTCGCAAGATTCCTTTTCCCTTCCCGAAAGGAAATTTCATTTCCTTTCGGGAAGGGAAAAGGAATCTTGTGATTTCAATGGGGACCAATAGAGGAATCTTTGGTGCATGTCCCTGCACTTGATGGCAGGCCATGCCTTTTGATGGCATTGACTTTGGGAAAGATTTTTTTCTTTTTTTGGTTGTTTTCTGAAGTGTTCATGCCATGTCCCTCATATCTTGCCCCCTAAGTTGTGTCTTCCTCCTTGACTATTTCCCCTGCTTTTGCAACATCTGTGAGCTTAGTTTTGGCATCTTTTGGTCCTTTGCACTGCACCTGATGTAAACCCAGGCAGTTTTCTTAGAGTCACTAAATTTCCCAATTTTTTTTTTTTCTCCTACAATTGCAATTCCTTTGATGGTGTCTCCATTCCAGCGTGTTTGTAAGTCCTTCTTTTCTGTTTTGGCCTTCAGTGGGGATCAATTTTGGCAAGCTTTGCTGCATGTGTCTGCACGTGCTGGCGTATGGCCTGCCTGCATTTTGATGGCTTTGACTTTGGGAAAGATTTTTTCTTCTTTTTTTTTTTTTTTTGTTTTAAGTATTCATGCCATGTCCCTCATATCTTGCCCCCTAAGTTGTGTCTTCCTCCTTGACTTTTTCCCCTGCTTTTGCAACATCTGTGAGCTTAGTTTTGGCACCTTTTGGTCCTTTGCACTGCACCTGCTAAAACCCCAGGCCACTTTCTAAGAGTCATTAAATTTCCCAAATTTTCCTTTTTCTCCTCCAATTGCAATTCCTTTGATGTTGACTCCTTTCCATCGTGTTTGTAGGTCCTTCTTTTCTGTTTTGGCCTTCAGTGGGGATCAATTTTGGCAAGCTTTGCTGCATGTGCCTGCCCTTGGTGGCGTATGGCCTGCCTGCATTTTGCTGGCTTTGACTTTGGGAAAGATTTTTTCTTTTTTTTTTTTTTTTATTATTTTAAGTATTCATGCCATGTCCCTCATATCTTGCCCCCTAAGTTGTGTCTTCCTCCTTGACTTTTTCCCCTGCTTTTGCAACATCTGTGAGCTTAGTTTTGGCACCTTTTGGTCCTTTGCAATGCACCTGATATAAACCCAGGCCATTTTTTTAGAGTCACTAAATTTCCCAAATTTTCTTTTTTTCTCCTCAAATTGCAATTCCTTTGATGTTGACTCGAATCCGGCGTGTTTGTAGGTCCTTCTTTTCTGTTTTGGCCTTCAGTGGGGATCAATTTTGGCAAGCTTTGCTGCATCTGCCTGCCCTTGGTGGCGTATGGCCTGCCTGCATTTTGATGGCTTTGACTTTGGGAAAGATTTTTTCTTTTTTTTTTTTTTTTTGTTTCAAGTATTCATGCCATGTCCCTCATATCTTGCCCCCTGAGTTCTGTCTTCCTCCTTGACTTTTCCCCCTGCTTTTGCAACATCTGTGAGCTTAGTTTTGGCACCTTTTGGTCCTTTGCAGTGCACCTGCTAAAACCCCAGGCCACTTTCTAAGAGTCATTAAATTTCCCAAATTTTCTTTTTTTCTCCTCCAATTGCAAATCCTTTAATGTTGACTCCTTTCCAGCATGTTTGTAGGTCCTTTTTTTCTGTTTTGGCCTTCAGTGGGGATCAATTTTGGCAAGCTTTGCTGCATGTGCCTGTACTTCCTGGCGTATGGCCTGCCTGCATTTTAATGGCTTTGACTTTGGGAAAGATTTTTTTTTTTTTTTCTTTTTTCTTTTAAGTATTCATGCCATGTCCCTCATATCTTGCCCCCTGAGTTGTGTCTTCCTCCTTGACTTTTTCCCCTGCTTTTGCAAAATCTGTGAGCTTAGTTTTGGCATCTTTTGGTCTTTTGCACTGAACCTGATATAAACTCAGGCCATTTTCTTAGAGTCACTAAATTTCCCAAATTTTCTTTTTTTCTCCACAAATTGCAATTCCTTTGATGTTTACTCCATTCCAGCGTGTTTGTAACTCCTTCTTTTCTGTTTTGGCCTTCAGTGGGGATCAATTTTGGCAAGCTTTGCTGCATGTGCCTGCCCTTGGTGGCCTATGGCCTGCCTGCATTTTGATGGCTTTGACTTTGGGAAAGATTTTTTCTTCTTTTTTTTTTTTTTTTGTTTTAAGTATTCATGCCATGTCCCTCATATCTTGCTCCCTAAGTTGAGTCTTCCTCCTTGACTTTTTCCCCTGCTTTTGCAACATCTGTGAGCTTAGTTTTGGCACCTTTTGGTCCTTTGCACTGCACCTGATAAAATCCCACGCTATTTTCTTAGAGTCATTAAATTTCCCAAATTTTCTTTTTTTCTCCTCCAATTGCAATTCCTTTGATGTTGACTCCTTCCCAGCATGTTTGTAGATCCTTCTTTTCTATTTTGGCCTTCAGTGGGGATCAATTTTGGCAAGCTTTGCTGCATGTGCCTGCACTTGCTGGCGTATGGCCTGCCTGCATTTTGATGGCTTTGACTTTGGGAAAGATTTTTTCTTTTTTTTTTTTTTTATTTTTTTTAGTATTCATGCCATGTCCCTCATATCTTGCCCCCTAAGTTGTGTCTTCCTCCTTGACTTTTTCCCCTGCTTTTGCAACATCTGTGAGCTTAGTTTTGGCATCTTTTGGTCCTTTGCAATGCAGCTGATTTCCTCACAGCCTATTTTTTGAAGAGACTAAAATTCCCGATTTTCTGCTTTTTTCAATTGCATTTCATTTGAACCTATCTCCTTTCCAGAGTGTTTGTAAGCCTTTCTTTTGGGATTCGCAAGATTCCTTTTCCCTTCCTGAAAGGAAATTTCATTTCCTTTCGGGAAGGGAAAAGGAATCTTGCGATTTCAATGGGGACCAATAGAGGAATCTTTGGTGCATGTCCCTGCACTTGATGGCAGGCCATGCCTTTTGATGGCTTTGACTTTGGGAAAGATTTTTTTCTTTTTTTCGTTGTTTTCTGAAGTGTTCATGCCATGTCCCTCATATCTTGCCCCCTAAGTTGTGTCTTCCTCCTTGACTTTTTCCCCTGCTTTTGCAACATCTGTGAGCTTAGTTTTGGCATCTTTTGGTCCTTTGCACTGCACCTGATAAAACCCCAGGCCATTTTCTTAGAGTCACTAAATTTCCCAAATTTTCATTTTTTCTCCTCCAATTGCAATTCCTTTGATGTTGACTCCTTTCCAGGGTGTTTGTGGGTCCTTCTTTTCTGTTTTGGCCTTCAGTGGGGATCAATTTTGGCAAGCTTTGCTGCATGTGCCCGCCCTTGGTGGCATTTGGCCTGCCTGCATTTTGATGGCTTTGATTTTGGGAAAGATTTTTTCTTTTTTTTTTCTTTTTTGTTTTAAGTATTCATGCCATGTCCCTCATATCCTGCCCCCTGAGTTGTGTCTTCCTCCTTGACTTTTTCCCCTGCTTTTGCAACATCTGTGAGCTTAGTTTTGGCACCTTTTGGTCCTTTGCACTGCACCTGCTAAAACCCCAGGCCACTTTCTAAGAGTCATTAAATTTCCCAAATTTTCTTTTTTTCTCTTCCAATTGCAATTCCTTTGATGGTGTCACCATTCCAGCGTGTTTGTAAGTCCTTCTTTTCTGTTTTGGCCTTCAGTGGGGATCAATTTTTGCAAGCTTTGCTGCATGTGCCTGCAAATGCTGGCCTATGGCCTGCCTGCATTTTCATGGCTTTGACTTTGGGGTAGATTTTTTCTTTTTTTTTTTTTTTTAATTTTAAGTTTTCATGCCATGTCCCTCATATCTTGCTCCCTAAGTTGTGTCTTCCTCCTTGACTTTTTCCCCTGCTTTTGCAACATCTGTGAGGTTAATTTTTGCATCTTTTGGTCCTTTACAATGCACCTGATATAAACCCAGACCATTTTCTTAGAGTCACTAAATTTCCCAAATTTTCGTTTTTTCTCCTCCAATTGCAATTCCTTTGATGTTGACTCCTTTCCAGGGTGTTTGTGGGTCCTTCTTTTCTGTTTTGGCCTTCAGTGGGGATCAATGTTGGCAAGCTTTGCTGCATGTGCCTGCACGTGCTGGCGTACGGCCTGCCTGTATTTTGATGGCTTTGACTTTGGGAAAGATTTTTTCTTTTTTTTTTTTAATAATTTAAGTATTCATGCCACGTCCCTCATATCTTGACCCCTAAGTTGTGTCTTCCTGCTTGACTTTTTCCCCTGCTTTTGCAACATCTGTGAGCTTAGTTTTGGCATCTTTTGGTCCTTTGCACTGCACCTGATGAAACACCAGGCCACTTTCTTAGAGTCACTAAATTTCCCAAATTTTCATTTTTTCTCCTCCAATTGCAATTCCTTTAATGTTGACTCCTTTCCAGGGTGTTTGTGTGTCCTTCTTTTCTGTTTTGGCCTTCAGTGGGGATCAATGTTGGCAAGCTTTGCTGCATGTGCCTGCACTTGCTGGCGTATGGCCTGCCTGCATTTTGATGGCTTTGACTTTGGGAAAGATTTTTTCTATTGTTTTTTTTTTGTTTTAAGTTTTCATGCCATGTCCCTCATAGCTTGCCCCCTAAGTTGTGTCTTCCTCCTTGACTTTTTCCCCTGCTTTTGCAACATCTGTGAGCTTAGTTTTGGCATCTTTTGGTCCTTTGCACTGCACCTGCTAAAACCCCAGGCCACTTTCTAAGAGTCATTAAATTTCCCAAATTTTCTTTTTTTCTCCTCCAATTGCAATTCCTTTGATGTTGACTCTTTTCCAGCGTGTTTGTAGGTCCTTCTTTTCTGTTTTGGCCTTCAGTGGGGATCAATTTTGGCAAGCTTTGCTGCATGTGCCTGCCCTTGCTGGCGTATGGCCTGCCTGCATTTTGATGGCTTTGACTTTGGGAAAGATTTTTTTTTTTTTTTTTTTAATATTTTAAGTATTCATGCCATGTCCCTCATATTTTGCTCTCTAAGTTGTGTCTTCCTCCTTGACTTTTTCCCCTGCTTTTGCAACATCTGTGAGCTTAGTTTTGCCACCTTTTGGTCCTTTGCAATGCACCTGATATAAACCCAGGCCATTTTTTAGTGTCAGTAATTTCCCTATTTTTCTTTTTTTCTCCTCCAATTGCAATTCCTTTGATGTTGACTCCTTTCCAGCATGTTTCTAGGTCCTTCTTTTCTGTTTTGGCCTTCAGTGGGGATCAATTTTGGCAAGCTTTGCTGCATGTGCCTGCACTTGCTGGCGTATGGCCTGCCTGCATTTTGATGGCTTTGACTTTGGGAAAGATTTTTTCTTTTTTTTTTTTTTTTATTATTTTAAGTATTCATGCCATGTCCCTCATATCTTGCCCCCTAAGTTGTGTCTTCCTGCTTGACTTTTTCCCCTGCTTTTGCAACATCTGTGAGCTTAATTTTGGCACCTTTTGGTCCTTTGCAATGCAGCTGATTTCCTCACAGCCTATTTTTTGTAGAGACTAAACTTCCCGATTTTCTGCTTTTTTCAATTGCATTTCATTTGAACCTATCTTCTTTCCTGAGTGTTTTTAAGCCTTTCTTTTGGGATTCGCAAGATTCCTTTTCCCTTCCCGAAAGGAAATTTCATTTCCTTTCGGGAAGGGAAAAGGAATCTTGCGATTTCAATGGGGACCAATAGAGGAATCTTTGGTGCATGTCCCTGCACTTGATGGCAGGCCATGCCTTTTGATGGCTTTGACTTTGGGAAAGATTTTTTTCTTTTTTTGGTTGTTTTCTGAAGTATTCATGCCATGTCCCTCATATCTTGCCCCCTAAGTTGTGTCTTCCTCCTTGACTTTTTCCCCTGCTTTTGCAACATCTGTGAGCTTAGTTTTGGCATCTTTTGGTCCTTTGCACTGCACCTGATATAAACCCAGGCCAATTTCTTAGAGTCACTAAATTTCCCAAATTTTCTTTTTTTCTCCTCCAATTACAATTCCTTTAAATGTTGACTCCTTTCCAGCGTGTTTGTAGGTCCTTCTTTTCTGTTTTGGCCTTCAGTGGGGATCAATTTTGGCAAGCTTTGCTGCATGTGCCTGCCCTTGGTGGCGTATGGCCTGCCTGCATTTTTTTGGCTTTGATTTTGGGAAAGATTTTTTCTTTTTTTTTTCTTTTTTGTTTTAATTATTCATGCCATGTCCCTCATATCTTGCCCCCTAAGTTGTGTCTTCCTCCTTGACTTTTTCCCCTGCTTTTGCAACATCTGTGAGCTTAGTTTTTGCATCTTTTGGTCCTTTGCACTGCACCTGATATAAACCCAGGCCATTTTCTTAGAGTCACTAAATTTCCCAATTTTTTTTTTTTCTCCTCCAGTTGCAATTCCTTTGATGTTTTCTCCATTCCAGCGTATTTGTAAGTCCTTCTTTTCTGTTTTGGCCTTCAGTGGGGATCAATTTTGGCAAGCTTTGCTGCATGTGCCTGCACTTGCTGGCGTATGGCCTGCCTGCATTTTGATGGCTTTGACTTTGGGAAAGATTTTATTCATTTTTTTTTTTTTTGTTTCAAGTATTCATGCCATGTCCCTCATATCTTGCCCCCTAAGTTGCGTCTCCCTCCTTGACTTTTTCCCCTGCTTTTGCAACTTCTGTGGGCTTTGTTTTGGCACCTTTTGGTCCTTTACAATGCACCTGATATAAACCCAGGCCATTTTCTTAGAGTCACTAAATTACCCAAATTTTCTTTTTTTCTCCTCCAATTGCAATTCCTTTGATGTTGACTCCTTTCCAGGGTGTTTGTGGGTCCTTCTTTTCTGTTTTGGCCTTCAGTGGGGATCAATGTTGGCAAGCTTTGCTGCATCTGCCTGCACGTGCTGGCGTATGGCCTGCCTGTATTTTGATGGCTTTGACTTTGGGAAAGATTTTTTCTTTTTTTTTTTTTAATATTTTAAGTATTCATGCCACGTCCCTCATATCTTGCCCCCTAAGTTGTGTCTTCCTGCTTGACTTTTTCCCCTGCTTTTGCCATATCTGTGAGCTTAGTTTTGCCACCTTTTGGTCCTTTCCAAGGCAGCTGATTTCCTCACAGCCTATTTTTTGAAGAGACTAAAATTCCCGATTTTCTGCTTTTTTCAATTGCATTTCATTTGAACCTATCTCCTTTCCAGAGTGTTTGTAAGCCTTTCTTTTGGGATTCGCAAGATTCCTTTTCCCTTCCCGAAAGGAAATTTCATTTCCTTTCGGGAAGGGAAAAGGAATCTTGCGATTTCAATGGGGACCAATAGAGGAATCTTTGGTGCATGTCCCTGCACTTGATGGCAGGCCATGCCTTTTGATGGCATTGACTTTGGGAAAGATTTTTTTCTTTTTTTGGTTGTTTTCTGAAGTGTTCATGCCATGTCCCTCATATCTTGCCCCCTAAGTTGTGTTTTCCTCCTTGACTTTTTCCCCTGCTTTTGAAACATCTGTGAGCTTAGTTTTGGCATCTTTTGGTCCTTTGCACTGCACCTGATAAAACACCAGGCCATTTTCTTAGAGTCACTAAATTTCCCAAATTTTCATTTTTTCTCCTTCAATTGCAATTCCTTTAATGTTGACTCCTTTCCAGGGTGTTTGTGGGTCCTTCTTTTCTGTTTTGGCCTTCAGTGGGGATCAATGTTGGCAAGCTTTGCTGCATCTGCCTGCACTTGCTGGCGTATGGCCTGCCTGCATTTTGATGGCTTTGACATTGGGAAAGATTTTTTCTATTGTTTCTTTTTTGTTTTAAGTATTCATGCCATGTCCCTCATAGCTTGCCCCCTAAGTTGTGTCTTCCTCCTTGACTATTTCCCCTGCTTTTGCAACATCTGTGAGCTTAGTTTTGGCATCTTTTGGTCCTTTGCCCTGCACCTGATGTAAACCCAGGCAGTTTTCTTAGAGTCACTAAATTTCCCAATTTTTTTTTTTCTCCTCCAGTTGCAATTCCTTTGATGGTGTCTCCATTCCAGCGTGTTTGTAAGTCCTTATTTCTGTTTTGGCCTTCAGTGGGGATCAATTTTGGCAAGCTTTGCTGCATGTGTCTGCACGTGCTGGCGTATGGCCTGCCTGCATTTTGATGGCTTTGACTTTGGGAAAGATTTTTTCTTCTTTTTTTTTTTTTTTTTGTTTTAAGTATTCATGCCATGTCCCTCATATCTTGCCCCCTAAGTTGTGTCTTCCTCCTTGACTTTTTCCCCTGCTTTTGCAACATCTGTGAGCTTAGTTTTGGCACCTTTTGGTCCTTTGCACTGCACCTGCTAAAACCCCAGGCCACTTTCTAAGAGTCATTAAATTTCCCAAATTTTCCTTTTTCTCCTCCAATTGCAATTCCTTTGATGTTGACTCCTTTCCAGCGTGTTTGTAGGTCCTTCTTTTCTGTTTTGGCCTTCAGTGGGGATCAATTTTGGCAAGCTTTGCTGCATGTGCCTGCCCTTGGTGGCGTATGGCCTGCCTGCATTTTGATGGCTTTGACTTTGGGAAAGATTTTTTCTTTTTTTTTTTTTTTTATTATTTTAAGTATTCATGCCATGTCCCTCATATCTTGCCCCCTAAGTTGTGTCTTCCTCCTTGACTTTTTCCCCTGCTTTTGCAACATCTGTGAGCTTAGTTTTGGCACCTTTTGGTCCTTTGCACTGCACCTGATATAAACCCAGGCCATTTTCTTAGAGTCACTAAATTTCCCAAATTTTCTTTTTTTCTCCTCCAATTGCAATTCCTTTGATGTTGACTCGAATCCGGCGTGTTTGTAGGTCCTTCTTTTCTGTTTTGGCCTTCAGTGGGGATCAATTTTGGCAAGCTTTGCTGCATCTGCCTGCCCTTGGTGGCGTATGGCCTGCCTGCATTTTGATGGCTTTGACTTTGGGAAAGATTTTTTCATTTTTTTTTTTTTTTTGTTTCAAGTATTCATGACATGTCCCTCATATCTTGCCCCCTAAGTTGTGTCTTCCTCCTTGACTTTTTCCCCTGCTTTTGCAAAATCTGTGAGCTTAGTTTTGGCAACTTTTGGTCCTTTGAAATGCAGCTGATTTCCTCACAGCCTATTTTTTGAAGAGACTAAAATTCCCGATTTTCTGCTTTTTTCAATTGCATTTCATTTGAACCTATCTCCTTTCCAGAGTGTTTGTAATCCTTTCTTTTGGGATTCGCAAGATTCCTTTTCCCTTCCCGAAAGGAAATTTCATTTCCTTTTGGGAAGGGAAAAGGAATCTTGCGATTTCAATGGGGACCAATAGAGGAATCTTTGGTGCATGTCCCTGCACTTGATGGCAGGCCATGCCTTTTGATGGCTTTGACTTTGGGAAAGATTTTTACTTTTTTTGGTTGTTTTCTGAAGTGTTCATGCCATGTCCCTCATATCTTGCCCCCTAAGTTGTGTCTTCCTCCTTGACTTTTTCCCCTGCTTTTGCAACATCTGTGAGCTTAGTTTTGGCACCTTTTAGTCCTTTGCACTGCACCTGATATAAACCCAGGCCACTTTCTAAGAGTCATTAAATTTCCCAAATTTTCTTTTTTTCTCCTCCAATTGCAATTCCTTTGATGGTGTCTCCATTCAAGCGTGTTTGTAAGTCCTTGTTTTTTGTTTTGGCCTTCAGTGGGGATCAATTTTGGCAAGCTTTGCTGCATGTGTCTGCACTTGGTGGCGTATGGCCTGCCTGCATTTTGATGGCTTTGACTTTGGGAAAGATTTTTTCTTTTTTTTTTTTTTTTTTTTAATATTTTAAGTATTCATGCCATGTCCCTCATATCTTGCCCCCTGAGTTGTGTCTTCCTCCTTGACTTTTCCCCCTGCTTTTGCAACATCTGTGAGCTTAGTTTTGGCACCTTTTGGTCCTTTGCAGTGCACCTGCTAAAACCCCAGGCCACTTTCTAAGAGTCATTAAATTTCCCAAATTTTCTTTTTTTCTCCTCCAATTGCAAATCCTTTAATGTTGACTCCTTTCCAGCATGTTTGTAGGTCCTTTTTTTCTGTTTTGGCCTTCAGTGGGGATCAATTTTGGCAAGCTTTGCTGCAGGTGCCTGTACTTCCTGGCGTATGGCCTGCCTGCATTTTAATGGCTTTGACTTTGGGAAAGATTTTTTTTTTTTTTTTTTTTTGTTTTAAGTATTCATGCCATGTCCCTCATATCTTGCCCCCTGAGTTGTGTCTTCCTCCTTGACTTTTTCCCCTGCTTTTGCAAAATCTGTGAGCTTAGTTTTGGCATCTTTTGGTCTTTTGCACTGCACCTGATATAAACTCAGGCCATTTTCTTAGAGTCACTAAATTTCCCAAATTTTCTTTTTTTCTCCACAAATTGCAATTCCTTTGATGTTTACTCCATTCCAGCGTGTTTGTAGGTCCTTCTTTTCTGTTTTGGCCTTCAGTGGGGATCAATTTTGGCAAGCTTTGCTGCATGTGCCTGCCCTTGGTGGCCTATGGCCTGCCTGCATTTTGATGGCTTTGACTTTGGGAAAGATTTTTTTCTTCTTTTTTTTTTTTTTTTGTTTTAAGTATTCATGCCATGTCCCTCATATCTTGCTCCCTAAGTTGAGTCTTCCTCCTTGACTTTTTCCCCTGCTTTTGCAACATCTGTGAGCTTAGTTTTGGCACCTTTTGGTCCTTTGCACTGCACCTGATAAAATCCCACGCTATTTTCTTAGAGTCATTAAATTTCCCAAATTTTCTTTTTTTCTCCTCCAATTGCAATTCCTTTGATGTTGACTCCTTCCCAGCATGTTTGTAGATCCTTCTTTTCTATTTTGGCCTTCAGTGGGGATCAATTTTGGCAAGCTTTGCTGCATGTGCCTGCACTTGCTGGCGTATGGCCTGCCTGCATTTTGATGGCTTTGACTTTGGGAAAGATTTTTTCTTTTTTTTTTTTTTTTATTTTTTTTAGTATTCATGCCATGTCCCTCATATCTTGCCCCCTAAGTTGTGTCTTCCTCCTTGACTTTTTCCCCTGCTTTTGCAACATCTGTGAGCTTAGTTTTGGCATCTTTTGGTCCTTTGCAATGCAGCTGATTTCCTCACAGCCTATTTTTTGAAGAGACTAAAATTCCCGATTTTCTGCTTTTTTCAATTGCATTTCATTTGAACCTATCTCCTTTCCAGAGTGTTTGTAAGCCTTTCTTTTGGGATTCGCAAGATTCCTTTTCCCTTCCTGAAAGGAAATGAAATTTCCTTTCGGGAAGGGAAAAGGAATCTTGCGATTTCAATGGGGACCATAGAGGAATCTTTGGTGCATGTCCCTGCACTTGATGGCAGGCCATGCCTTTTGATGGCTTTGACTTTGGGAAAGATTTTTTTCTTTTTTTCGTTGTTTTCTGAAGTGTTCATGCCATGTCCCTCATATCTTGCCCCCTAAGTTGTGTCTTCCTCCTTGACTTTTTCCCCTGCTTTTGCAACATCTGTGAGCTTAGTTTTGGCATCTTTTGGTCCTTTGCACTGCACCTGATAAAACCCCAGGCCATTTTCTTAGAGTCACTAAATTTCCCAAATTTTCATTTTTTCTCCTCCAATTGCAATTCCTTTGATGTTGACTCCTTTCCAGGGTGTTTGTGGGTCCTTCTTTTCTGTTTTGGCCTTCAGTGGGGATCAATTTTGGCAAGCTTTGCTGCATGTGCCCGCCCTTGGTGGCATTTGGCCTGCCTGCATTTTGATGGCTTTGATTTTGGGAAAGATTTTTTCTTTTTTTTTTTCTTTTTTGTTTTAAGTATTCATGCCATGTCCCTCATATCCTGCCCCCTGAGTTGTGTCTTCCTCCTTGACTTTTTCCCCTGCTTTTGCAACATCTGTGAGCTTAGTTTTGGCACCTTTTGGTCCTTTGCACTGCACCTGCTAAAACCCCAGGCCACTTTCTAAGAGTCATTAAATTTCCCAAATTTTCTTTTTTTCTCTTCCAATTGCAATTCCTTTGATGGTGTCTCCATTCCAGCGTGTTTGTAAGTCCTTCTTTTCTGTTTTGGCCTTCAGTGGGGATCAATTTTTGCAAGCTTTGCTGCATGTGCCTGCAAATGCTGGCCTATGGCCTGCCTGCATTTTCATGGCTTTGACTTTGGGGTAGATTTTTTCTTTTTTTTTTTTTTTTAATTTTAAGTTTTCATGCCATGTCCCTCATATCTTGCTCCCTAAGTTGTGTCTTCCTCCTTGACTTTTTCCCCTGCTTTTGCAACATCTGTGAGGTTAATTTTTGCATCTTTTGGTCCTTTACAATGCACCTGATATAAACCCAGACCATTTTCTTAGAGTCACTAAATTTCCCAAATTTTCGTTTTTTCTCCTCCAATTGCAATTCCTTTGATGTTGACTCCTTTCCAGGGTGTTTGTGGGTCCTTCTTTTCTGTTTTGGCCTTCAGTGGGGATCAATGTTGGCAAGCTTTGCTGCATGTGCCTGCACGTGCTGGCGTACGGCCTGCCTGTATTTTGATGGCTTTGACTTTGGGAAAGATTTTTTCTTTTTTTTTTTTTAATAATTTAAGTATTCATGCCACGTCCCTCATATCTTGACCCCTAAGTTGTGTCTTCCTGCTTGACTTTTTCCCCTGCTTTTGCAACATCTGTGAGCTTAGTTTTGGCATCTTTTGGTCCTTTGCACTGCACCTGATGAAACACCAGGCCACTTTCTTAGAGTCACTAAATTTCCCAAATTTTCATTTTTTCTCCTCCAATTGCAATTCCTTTAATGTTGACTCCTTTCCAGGGTGTTTGTGTGTCCTTCTTTTCTGTTTTGGCCTTCAGTGGGGATCAATGTTGGCAAGCTTTGCTGCATGTGCCTGCACTTGCTGGCGTATGGCCTGCCTGCATTTTGATGGCTTTGACTTTGGGAAAGATTTTTTCTATTGTTTTTTTTTTTGTTTTAAGTTTTCATGCCATGTCCCTCATAGCTTGCCCCCTAAGTTGTGTCTTCCTCCTTGACTTTTTCCCCTGCTTTTGCAACATCTGTGAGCTTAGTTTTGGCATCTTTTGGTCCTTTGCACTGCACCTGCTAAAACCCCAGGCCACTTTCTAAGAGTCATTAAATTTCCCAAATTTTCTTTTTTTCTCCTCCAATTGCAATTCCTTTGATGTTGACTCTTTTCCAGCGTGTTTGTAGGTCCTTCTTTTCTGTTTTGGCCTTCAGTGGGGATCAATTTTGGCAAGCTTTGCTGCATGTGCCTGCCCTTGCTGGCGTATGGCCTGCCTGCATTTTGATGGCTTTGACTTTGGGAAAGATTTTTTTTTTTTTTTTTTTAATATTTTAAGTATTCATGCCATGTCCCTCATATTTTGCTCTCTAAGTTGTGTCTTCCTCCTTGACTTTTTCCCCTGCTTTTGCAACATCTGTGAGCTTAGTTTTGCCACCTTTTGGTCCTTTGCAATGCACCTGATATAAACCAGGCCATTTTTTAGTGTCAGTAATTTCCCTATTTTTCTTTTTTTCTCCTCCAATTGCAATTCCTTTGATGTTGACTCCTTTCCAGCATGTTTCTAGGTCCTTCTTTTCTGTTTTGGCCTTCAGTGGGGATCAATTTTGGCAAGCTTTGCTGCATGTGCCTGCACTTGCTGGCGTATGGCCTGCCTGCATTTTGATGGCTTTGACTTTGGGAAAGATTTTTTCTTTTTTTTTTTTTTTTTATTATTTTAAGTATTCATGCCATGTCCCTCATATCTTGCCCCCTAAGTTGTGTCTTCCTGCTTGACTTTTTCCCCTGCTTTTGCAACATCTGTGAGCTTAATTTTGGCACCTTTTGGTCCTTTGCAATGCAGCTGATTTCCTCACAGCCTATTTTTTGTAGAGACTAAACTTCCCGATTTTCTGCTTTTTTCAATTGCATTTCATTTGAACCTATCTTCTTTCCTGAGTGTTTTTAAGCCTTTCTTTTGGGATTCGCAAGATTCCTTTTCCCTTCCCGAAAGGAAATTTCATTTCCTTTCGGGAAGGGAAAAGGAATCTTGCGATTTCAATGGGGACCAATAGAGGAATCTTTGGTGCATGTCCCTGCACTTGATGGCAGGCCATGCCTTTTGATGGCTTTGACTTTGGGAAAGATTTTTTTCTTTTTTTGGTTGTTTTCTGAAGTATTCATGCCATGTCCCTCATATCTTGCCCCCTAAGTTGTGTCTTCCTCCTTGACTTTTTCCCCTGCTTTTGCAACATCTGTGAGCTTAGTTTTGGCATCTTTTGGTCCTTTGCACTGCACCTGATATAAACCCAGGCCAATTTCTTAGAGTCACTAAATTTCCCAAATTTTCTTTTTTTCTCCTCCAATTACAATTCCTTTAAATGTTGACTCCTTTCCAGCGTGTTTGTAGGTCCTTCTTTTCTGTTTTGGCCTTCAGTGGGGATCAATTTTGGCAAGCTTTGCTGCATGTGCCTGCCCTTGGTGGCGTATGGCCTGCCTGCATTTTTTTGGCTTTGATTTTGGGAAAGATTTTTTCTTTTTTTTTTCTTTTTTGTTTTAATTATTCATGCCATGTCCCTCATATCTTGCCCCCTAAGTTGTGTCTTCCTCCTTGACTTTTTCCCCTGCTTTTGCAACATCTGTGAGCTTAGTTTTTGCATCTTTTGGTCCTTTGCACTGCACCTGATATAAACCCAGGCCATTTTCTTAGAGTCACTAAATTTCCCAATTTTTTTTTTTTCTCCTCCAGTTGCAATTCCTTTGATGTTTTCTCCATTCCAGCGTATTTGTAAGTCCTTCTTTTCTGTTTTGGCCTTCAGTGGGGATCAATTTTGGCAAGCTTTGCTGCATGTGCCTGCACTTGCTGGCGTATGGCCTGCCTGCATTTTGATGGCTTTGACTTTGGGAAAGATTTTATTCATTTTTTTTTTTTTTTGTTTCAAGTATTCATGCCATGTCCCTCATATCTTGCCCCCTAAGTTGCGTCTCCCTCCTTGACTTTTTCCCCTGCTTTTGCAACTTCTGTGGGCTTTGTTTTGGCACCTTTTGGTCCTTTGCACTGCACCTGCTAAAACCCCAGGCCACTTTCTAAGAGTCATTAAATTTCCCAAATTTTCTTTTTTTCTCTTCCAATTGCAATTCCTTTGATGGTGTCTCCATTCCAGCGTGTTTGTAAGTCCTTCTTTTCTGTTTTGGCCTTCAGTGGGGATCAATTTTGGCAAGCTTTGCTGCATGTGCCTGCACTTGCTAGCCTATGGCCTGCCTGCATTTTCATGGCTTTGACTTTGGGATAGATTTTTTTTTTTTTTTTTTTTTTATTTTAAGTTTTCATGCCATGTCCCTCATATCTTGCTCTCTAAGTTGTGTCTTCCTCCTTGACTTTTTCCCCTGCTTTTGCAACATCTGAGAGCTTAGTTTTGGCATCTTTTGGTCCTTTACAATGCACCTGATATAAACCCAGGCCATTTTCTTAGAGTCACTAAATTACCCAAATTTTCTTTTTTTCTCCTCCAATTGCAATTCCTTTGATGTTGACTCCTTTCCAGGGTGTTTGTGGGTCCTTCTTTTCTGTTTTGGCCTTCAGTGGGGATCAATGTTGGCAAGCTTTGCTGCATCTGCCTGCACGTGCTGGCGTATGGCCTGCCTGTATTTTGATGGCTTTGACTTTGGGAAAGATTTTTTCTTTTTTTTTTTTTAATATTTTAAGTATTCATGCCACGTCCCTCATATCTTGCCCCCTAAGTTGTGTCTTCCTGCTTGACTTTTTCCCCTGCTTTTGCCATATCTGTGAGCTTAGTTTTGCCACCTTTTGGTCCTTTCCAAGGCAGCTGATTTCCTCACAGCCTATTTTTTGAAGAGACTAAAATTCCCGATTTTCTGCTTTTTTCAATTGCATTTCATTTGAACCTATCTCCTTTCCAGAGTGTTTGTAAGCCTTTCTTTTGGGATTCGCAAGATTCCTTTTCCCTTCCCGAAAGGAAATTTCATTTCCTTTCGGGAAGGGAAAAGGAATCTTGCGATTTCAATGGGGACCAATAGAGGAATCTTTGGTGCATGTCCCTGCACTTGATGGCAGGCCATGCCTTTTGATGGCATTGACTTTGGGAAAGATTTTTTTCTTTTTTTGGTTGTTTTCTGAAGTGTTCATGCCATGTCCCTCATATCTTGCCCCCTAAGTTGTGTTTTCCTCCTTGACTTTTTCCCCTGCTTTTGAAACATCTGTGAGCTTAGTTTTGGCATCTTTTGGTCCTTTGCACTGCACCTGATAAAACACCAGGCCATTTTCTTAGAGTCACTAAATTTCCCAAATTTTCATTTTTTCTCCTTCAATTGCAATTCCTTTAATGTTGACTCCTTTCCAGGGTGTTTGTGGGTCCTTCTTTTCTGTTTTGGCCTTCAGTGGGGATCAATGTTGGCAAGCTTTGCTGCATCTGCCTGCACTTGCTGGCGTATGGCCTGCCTGCATTTTGATGGCTTTGACATTGGGAAAGATTTTTTCTATTGTTTCTTTTTTGTTTTAAGTATTCATGCCATGTCCCTCATAGCTTGCCCCCTAAGTTGTGTCTTCCTCCTTGACTATTTCCCCTGCTTTTGCAACATCTGTGAGCTTAGTTTTGGCATCTTTTGGTCCTTTGCCCTGCACCTGATGTAAACCCAGGCAGTTTTCTTAGAGTCACTAAATTTCCCAATTTTTTTTTTTCTCCTCCAGTTGCAATTCCTTTGATGGTGTCTCCATTCCAGCGTGTTTGTAAGTCCTTATTTCTGTTTTGGCCTTCAGTGGGGATCAATTTTGGCAAGCTTTGCTGCATGTGTCTGCACGTGCTGGCGTATGGCCTGCCTGCATTTTGATGGCTTTGACTTTGGGAAAGATTTTTTCTTCTTTTTTTTTTTTTTTTTGTTTTAAGTATTCATGCCATGTCCCTCATATCTTGCCCCCTAAGTTGTGTCTTCCTCCTTGACTTTTTCCCCTGCTTTTGCAACATCTGTGAGCTTAGTTTTGGCACCTTTTGGTCCTTTGCACTGCACCTGCTAAAACCCCAGGCCACTTTCTAAGAGTCATTAAATTTCCCAAATTTTCCTTTTTCTCCTCCAATTGCAATTCCTTTGATGTTGACTCCTTTCCAGCGTGTTTGTAGGTCCTTCTTTTCTGTTTTGGCCTTCAGTGGGGATCAATTTTGGCAAGCTTTGCTGCATGTGCCTGCCCTTGGTGGCGTATGGCCTGCCTGCATTTTGATGGCTTTGACTTTGGGAAAGATTTTTTCTTTTTTTTTTTTTTTTATTATTTTAAGTATTCATGCCATGTCCCTCATATCTTGCCCCCTAAGTTGTGTCTTCCTCCTTGACTTTTTCCCCTGCTTTTGCAACATCTGTGAGCTTAGTTTTGGCACCTTTTGGTCCTTTGCACTGCACCTGATATAAACCCAGGCCATTTTCTTAGAGTCACTAAATTTCCCAAATTTTCTTTTTTTCTCCTCCAATTGCAATTCCTTTGATGTTGACTCGAATCCGGCGTGTTTGTAGGTCCTTCTTTTCTGTTTTGGCCTTCAGTGGGGATCAATTTTGGCAAGCTTTGCTGCATCTGCCTGCCCTTGGTGGCGTATGGCCTGCCTGCATTTTGATGGCTTTGACTTTGGGAAAGATTTTTTCATTTTTTTTTTTTTTTTGTTTCAAGTATTCATGACATGTCCCTCATATCTTGCCCCCTAAGTTGTGTCTTCCTCCTTGACTTTTTCCCCTGCTTTTGCAAAATCTGTGAGCTTAGTTTTGGCAACTTTTGGTCCTTTGAAATGCAGCTGATTTCCTCACAGCCTATTTTTTGAAGAGACTAAAATTCCCGATTTTCTGCTTTTTTCAATTGCATTTCATTTGAACCTATCTCCTTTCCAGAGTGTTTGTAATCCTTTCTTTTGGGATTCGCAAGATTCCTTTTCCCTTCCCGAAAGGAAATTTCATTTCCTTTTGGGAAGGGAAAAGGAATCTTGCGATTTCAATGGGGACCAATAGAGGAATCTTTGGTGCATGTCCCTGCACTTGATGGCAGGCCATGCCTTTTGATGGCTTTGACTTTGGGAAAGATTTTTACTTTTTTTGGTTGTTTTCTGAAGTGTTCATGCCATGTCCCTCATATCTTGCCCCCTAAGTTGTGTCTTCCTCCTTGACTTTTTCCCCTGCTTTTGCAACATCTGTGAGCTTAGTTTTGGCACCTTTTAGTCCTTTGCACTGCACCTGATATAAACCCAGGCCACTTTCTAAGAGTCATTAAATTTCCCAAATTTTCTTTTTTTCTCCTCCAATTGCAATTCCTTTGATGGTGTCTCCATTCAAGCGTGTTTGTAAGTCCTTGTTTTTTGTTTTGGCCTTCAGTGGGGATCAATTTTGGCAAGCTTTGCTGCATGTGTCTGCACTTGGTGGCGTATGGCCTGCCTGCATTTTGATGGCTTTGACTTTGGGAAAGATTTTTTCTTTTTTTTTTTTTTTTTTTTAATATTTTAAGTATTCATGCCATGTCCCTCATATCTTGCCCCCTGAGTTGTGTCTTCCTCCTTGACTTTTCCCCCTGCTTTTGCAACATCTGTGAGCTTAGTTTTGGCACCTTTTGGTCCTTTGCACTGCACCTGCTAAAACCCCAGGCCCACTTTCTAAGAGTCATTAAATTTCCCAAATTTTCTTTTTTTCTCCTCCAATTGCAAATCCTTTAATGTTGACTCCTTTCCAGCATGTTTGTAGGTCCTTTTTTTCTGTTTTGGCCTTCAGTGGGGATCAATTTTGGCAAGCTTTGCTGCATGTGCCTGTACTTGCTGGCGTATGGCCTGCCTGCATTTTAATGGCTTTGACTTTGGGAAAGATTTTTTTTTTTTTTTTTCTTTTTTGTTTTAAGTATTCATGCCATGTCCCTCATATCTTGCCCCCTGAGTTGTGTCTTCCTCCTTGACTTTTTCCCCTGCTTTTGCAAAATCTGTGAGCTTAGTTTTGGCATCTTTTGGTCTTTTGCACTGAACCTGATATAAACTCAGGCCATTTTCTTAGAGTCACTAAATTTCCCAAATTTTCTTTTTTTCTCCACAAATTGCAATTCCTTTGATGTTTACTCCATTCCAGCGTGTTTGTAAGTCCTTGTTTTCTGTTTTGGCCTTCAGTGGGGATCAATTTTGGCAAGCTTTGCTGCATGTGTCTGCACTTGCTGGCGTATGGCCTGCCTGCATTTTGATGGCTTTGACTTTGTGAAAGATTTTTTCTTCTTTTTTTTTTTTTTTTTGTTTTAAGTATTCATGCCCTGTCCCTCATATCTTGCCCCCTAAGTTGTGTCTTCCTCCTTGACTTTTTCCCCTTCTTTTGCAATATCTGTGAGCTTAGTTTTGGCACCTTTTAGTCCTTTGCACTGCACCTGATATAAACCCAGGCCACTTTCTAAGAGTCATTAAATTTCCCAAATTTTCTTTTTTTCTCCTCCAATTGCAATTCCTTTGATGGTGTCTCCATTCCAGCGTGTTTGTAAGTCCTTGTTTTCTGTTTTGGCCTTCAGTGGGGATCAATTTTGGCAAGCTTTGCTGCATGTGCCTGCACTTGCTGGCGTATGGCCTGCCTGCATTTTGATGGCTTTGACTTTGGGAAAGATTTTTTCTTTTTTTTTTTTTTATTTTTTTTTTGTATTCATGCCATGTCCCTCATATCTTGCCCCCTAAGTTGTGTCTTCCTCCTTGACTTTTTCCCCTGCTTTTGCAACATCTGTGAGCTTAGTTTTGGCACCTTTTGGTCCTTTGCAATGCAGCTGATTTCCTCACAGCCTATTTTTTGAAGAGACTAAAATTCCCGATTTTCTGCTTTTTTCAATTGCATTTCATTTGAACCTATCTCCTTTCCAGAGTGTTTGTAAGCCTTTCTTTTGGGATTCGCAAGATTCCTTTTCCCTTCCCGAAAGGAAAAGGAATCTTGCGATTTCAATGGGGACCAATAGAGGAATCTTTGGTGCATGTCCCTGCACTTGATGGCAGGCCATGCCTTTTGATGGCTTTGACTTTGGGAAAGATTTTTTCTTCTTTTTTTTTTTTTTGTTTTAAGTATTCATGCCATGTCCCTCATATCTTGCCTCCTAAGTTGTGTCTTCCTCCTTGACTTTTTCCCCTGCTTTTGCAACATCTGTGAGCTTAGTTTTGGCACCTTTTGGTCCTTTGCACTGCACCTGATAAAACCCCAGGCCACTTTCTAAGAGTCATTGAATTTCCCAAATTTTCTTTTTTTCTCCTCCAATTGTAATTCCTTTGATGGTGTCTCCATTCCAGCGTGTTTGTAAGTCCTTCTTTTCTGTTTTGGCCTTCAGTGGGGATCAATTTTGGCAAGCTTTGCTGCATGTGCCTGCCATTGCTGGCGTATGGCCTGCCTGCATTTTGATGGCTTTGACTTTGGGAAAGATTTTTTCTTTTTTCTTTTTTATTGTTTTAAGTATTCATGCCAGGTCCCTCATATCTTGCCCCCTAAGTTGTGTCTTCCTGCTTGACTTTTTCCCCTGCTTTTGCAACATCTGTGAGCTTAGTTTTGGCACTTTTTGGTCCTTTGCAATGCAGCTGATTTCCTCACAGCCTATTTTTTGAAGAGACTAAAATTCCCGATTTTCTGCTTTTCTCAATTGCATTTCATTTGAACCTATCTCCTTTCCAGAGTGTTTGTAAGCCTATCTTTTGGGATTCGCAGGATTCCTTTTCCCTTCCCTTAAGGAAATGAAATTTCCTTTCGGGAAGGGAAAAGGGATCTTGCGATTTCAATGGGGAACAATAGGGGAATCTTTGGTGCCTGTCCCTGCACTTGATGGCAGGCCATGCCTTTTGATGGCTTTGACTTTGGGGAAGATTTTTTTCTTTTTTTGGTTGTTTTCTGAAGTGTTCATGCCATGTCCCTCATATCTTGCCCCCTAAGTTGTGTCTTCCTCCTTGACTTTTTCCCCTGCTTTTGCAACATCTGTGAGCTTAGTTTTGGCATCTTTTGGTCCTTTACAATGCACCTGATATAAACCCAGGCCATTTTCTTAGAGTCACTAAATTACCCAATTTTTCTTTTTTTCTCCTCCAATTGCAATTCCTTTGATGTTGACTCCTTTCCAGGGTGTTTGTGGGTCCTTCTTTTCTGTTTTGGCCTTCAGTGGGGATCAATGTTGGCAAGCTTTGCTGCATGTGCCTGCACGTGCTGGCGTATGGCCTGCCTGTATTTTGATGGCTTTGACTTTGGGAAAGATTTTTTCTTTTTTTTTTTTTAATATTTTAAGTATTCATGCCACGTCCCTCATATCTTGCCCCCTAAGTTGTGTCTTCCTCCTTGACTTTTTCCCCTGCTTTTGCAACATCTGTGAGCTTAGCTTTGCCGCCTTTTGGTCCTTTGCAAGGCAGCTGATTTCCTCACAGCCTATTTTTTGAAGAGACTAAAATTCCCGATTTTCTGCTTTTTTCAATTGCATTTCATTTGATCCTATCTCCTTTCCAGAGTGTTTGTAAGCCTTTCTTTTGGGATTCGCAAGATTCCTTTTCCCTTCCCGAAAGGAAATTTCATTTCCTTTCGGGAAGGGAAAAGGAATCTTGCGATTTCAATGGGGACCAATAGAGGAATCTTTGGTGCATGTCCCTGCACTTGATGGCAGGCCATGCCTTTTGATGGCATTGACTTTGGGAAAGATTTTTTTCTTTTTTTGGTTGTTTTCTGAAGTGTTCATGCCATGTCCCTCATATCTTGCCCCCTAAGTTGTGTCTTCCTCCTTGACTTTTTCCCCTGCTTTTGCAACATCTGTGAGCTTAGTTTTGGCATCTTTTGGTCCTTTGCACTGCACCTGATAAAACACCAGGCCATTTTCTCAGAGTCACTAAATTTCCCAAATTTTCATTTTTTCTCCTCCAATTGCAATTCCTTTAATGTTGACTCCTTTCCAGGGTGTTTGTGGGTCCTACTTTTCTGTTTTGGCCTTCAGTGGGGATCAATGTTGGCAAGCTTTGCTGCATCTGCCTGCACTTGCTGGCGTATGGCCTGCCTGCATTTTGATGGCTTTGACTTTGGGAAAGATTTTTTCTATTGTTTCTTTTCTGTTTTAAGTATTCATGCCATGTCCCTCATAGCTTGCCCCCTAAGTTGTGTCTTCCTCCCCTACTTTTTCCCCTGCTTTTGCAACATCTGTGAGCTTAGTTTTGGCATCTTTTGGTCCTTTGCACTGCACCTGATGTAAACCCAGGCAGTTTTCTTAGAGTCACTAAATTTCCCAAATTTTCTTTTTTTCTCCTCCAATTGCAAATCCTTTAATGTTGACTCCTTTCCAGCATGTTTGTAGGTCCTTTTTTTCTGTTTTGGCCTTCAGTGGGGATCAATTTTGGCAAGCTTTGCTGCATGTGCCTGTACTTGCTGGCGTATGGCCTGCCTGCATTTTAATGGCTTTGACTTTGGGAAAGATTTTTTTTTTTTTTTTTTTTTTGTTTTAAGTATTCATGCCATGTCCCTCATATCTTGCCCCCTGAGTTGTGTCTTCCTCCTTGACTTTTTCCCCTGCTTTTGCAAAATCTGTGAGCTTAGTTTTGGCATCTTTTGGTCTTTTGCACTGAACCTGATATAAACTCAGGCCATTTTCTTAGAGTCACTAAATTTCCCAAATTTTCTTTTTTTCTCCACAAATTGCAATTCCTTTGCTGTTTACTCCATTCCAGCGTGTTTGTAAGTCCTTCTTTTCTGTTTTGGCCTTCAGTGGGGATCAATTTTGGCAAGCTTTGCTGCATGTGCCTGCCCTTGGTGGCGTATGGCCTGCCTGCATTTTGATGGCTTTGACTTTGGGAAAGATTTTTTCTTCTTTTTTTTTTTTTTTTGTTTTAAGTATTCATGCCATGTCCCTCATATCTTGCTCCCTAAGTTGTGTCTTCCTCCTTGACTTTTTCCCCTGCTTTTGCAACATCTGTGAGCTTAGTTTTGGCACCTTTTGGTCCTTTGCACTGCACCTGATAAAAGCCCAGGCCACTTTCTTAGAGTCACTAAATTTCCCAAATTTTGTTTTTGTCTCCTCCAATTGCAATTCCTTTGATGTTGACTCCTTCCCAGCGTGTTTGTAGGTCCTTCTTTTCTGTTTTGGCCTTCAGTGGGGATCAATTTTGGCAAGCTTTGCTGCATGTGCCTGCACTTGCTGGCGTATGGCCTGCCTGCATTTTGATGGCTTTGACTTTGGGAAAGATTTTTTCTTTTTTTTTTTTTTATTTTTTTTTTGTATTCATGCCATGTCCCTCATATCTTGTCCCCTAAGTTGTGTCTTCCTCCTTGACTTTTTCCCCTGCTTTTGCAACATCTGTGAGCTTAGTTTTGGCACCTTTTGGTCCTTTGCAATGCAGCTGATTTCCTCACAGCCTATTTTTTGAAGAGACTAAAATTCCCGATTTTCTGCTTTTTTCAATTGCATTTCATTTGAACCTATCTCCTTTCCAGAGTGTTTGTAAGACTTTCTTTTGGGATTCGCAAGATTCCTTTTCCCTTCCCGAAAGGAAAAGGAATCTTGCGATTTCAATGGGGACCAATAGAGGAATCTTTGGTGCATGTCCCTGCACTTGATGGCAGGCCATGCCTTTTGATGGCTTTGACTTTGGGAAAGATTTTTTTCTTTTTTTGGTTGTTTTCTGAAGTGTTCATGCCATGTCCCTCATATCTTGCCCCCTAAGTTGTGTCTTCCTCCTTGACTTTTTCCCCTGCTTTTGCAACATCTGTGAGCTTAGTTTTGGCATCTTTTGGTCCTTTGCACTGCACCTGATATAAACCCAGGCAGTTTTCTTAGAGTCATTAAATTTCCCAATTTTTTTTTTTTCTCCTCCAATTGCAATTCCTTTGATGTTGACTCCTTTCCAGCGTGTTTGTAGGTCCTTCTTTTCTGTTTTGGCCTTCAGTGGGGGTCAATTTTGGCAAGCTTTGCTGCGTGTGTCTGCACTTGCTGGCGTATGGCCTGCCTGCATTTTGATGGCTTTGACTTTGGGAAAGATTTTTTCTTCTTTTTTTTTTTTTTTGTTTTAAGTATTCATGCCATGTCCCTCATATCTTGCTCCCTAAGTTGTGTCTTCCTCCTTGACTTTTTCCCCTGCTTTTGCAACATCTGTGAGCTTAGTTTTGGCACCTTTTGGTCCTTTGCACTGCACCTGATAAAACCCCAGGCCACTTTCTAAGAGTCATTGAATTTCCCAAATTTTCTTTTTTTCTCCTCCAATTGTAATTCCTTTGATGGTGTCTCCATTCCAGCGTGTTTGTAAGTCCTTCTTTTCTGTTTTGGCCTTCAGTGGGGATCAATTTTGGCAAGCTTTGCTGCATGTGCCTGCCATTGCTGGCGTATGGCCTGCCTGCATTTTGATGGCTTTGACTTTGGGAAAGATTTTTTCTTTTTTCTTTTTTATTGTTTTAAGTATTCATGCCAGGTCCCTCATATCTTGCCCCCTAAGTTGTGTCTTCCTGCTTGACTTTTTCCCCTGCTTTTGCAACATCTGTGAGCTTAGTTTTGGCACTTTTTGGTCCTTTGCAATGCAGCTGATTTCCTCACAGCCTATTTTTTGAAGAGACTAAACTTCCCGATTTTCTGCTTTTCTCAATTGCATTTCATTTGAACCTATCTCCTTTCCAGAGTGTTTGTAAGCCTATCTTTTGGGATTCGCAGGATTCCTTTTCCCTTCCCTTAAGGAAATGAAATTTCCTTTCGGGAAGGGAAAAGGGATCTTGCGATTTCAATGGGGAAAAATAGGGGAATCTTTGGTGCCTGTCCCTGCACTTGATGGCAGGCCATGCCTTTTGATGGCTTTGACTTTGGGGAAGATTTTTTTCTTTTTTTGGTTGTTTTCTGAAGTGTTCATGCCATGTCCCTCATATCTTGCCCCCTAAGTTGTGTCTTCCTCCTTGACTTTTTCCCCTGCTTTTGCAACATCTGTGAGCTTAGTTTTGGCACCTTTTGGTCCTTTGCACTGCACCTGCTAAAACCCCAGGCCACTTTCTAAGAGTCATTAAATTTCCCAAATTTTCCTTTTTCTCCTCCAATTGCAATTCCTTTGATGTTGACTCCTTTCCAGCGTGTTTGTAGGTCCTTCTTTTCTGTTTTGGCCTTCAGTGGGGATCAATTTTGGCAAGCTTTGCTGCATGTGCCTGCCCTTGGTGGCGTATGGCCTGCCTGCATTTTGATGGCTTTGACTTTGGGAAAGATTTTTTCTTTTTTTTTTTTTTTTATTATTTTAAGTATTCATGCCATGTCCCTCATATCTTGCCCCCTAAGTTGTGTCTTCCTCCTTGACTTTTTCCCCTGCTTTTGCAACATCTGTGAGCTTAGTTTTGGCACCTTTTGGTCCTTTGCACTGCACCTGATATAAACCCAGGCCATTTTCTTAGAGTCACTAAATTTCCCAAATTTTCTTTTTTTCTCCTCCAATTGCAATTCCTTTGATGTTGACTCGAATCCGGCGTGTTTGTAGGTCCTTCTTTTCTGTTTTGGCCTTCAGTGGGGATCAATTTTGGCAAGCTTTGCTGCATCTGCCTGCCCTTGGTGGCGTATGGCCTGCCTGCATTTTGATGGCTTTGACTTTGGGAAAGATTTTTTCATTTTTTTTTTTTTTTTGTTTCAAGTATTCATGACATGTCCCTCATATCTTGCCCCCTAAGTTGTGTCTTCCTCCTTGACTTTTTCCCCTGCTTTTGCAAAATCTGTGAGCTTAGTTTTGGCAACTTTTGGTCCTTTGAAATGCAGCTGATTTCCTCACAGCCTATTTTTTGAAGAGACTAAAATTCCCGATTTTCTGCTTTTTTCAATTGCATTTCATTTGAACCTATCTCCTTTCCAGAGTGTTTGTAATCCTTTCTTTTGGGATTCGCAAGATTCCTTTTCCCTTCCCGAAAGGAAATTTCATTTCCTTTTGGGAAGGGAAAAGGAATCTTGCGATTTCAATGGGGACCAATAGAGGAATCTTTGGTGCATGTCCCTGCACTTGATGGCAGGCCATGCCTTTTGATGGCTTTGACTTTGGGAAAGATTTTTACTTTTTTTGGTTGTTTTCTGAAGTGTTCATGCCATGTCCCTCATATCTTGCCCCCTAAGTTGTGTCTTCCTCCTTGACTTTTTCCCCTGCTTTTGCAACATCTGTGAGCTTAGTTTTGGCACCTTTTAGTCCTTTGCACTGCACCTGATATAAACCCAGGCCACTTTCTAAGAGTCATTAAATTTCCCAAATTTTCTTTTTTTCTCCTCCAATTGCAATTCCTTTGATGGTGTCTCCATTCAAGCGTGTTTGTAAGTCCTTGTTTTTTGTTTTGGCCTTCAGTGGGGATCAATTTTGGCAAGCTTTGCTGCATGTGTCTGCACTTGGTGGCGTATGGCCTGCCTGCATTTTGATGGCTTTGACTTTGGGAAAGATTTTTTCTTTTTTTTTTTTTTTTTTTTAATATTTTAAGTATTCATGCCATGTCCCTCATATCTTGCCCCCTGAGTTGTGTCTTCCTCCTTGACTTTTCCCCCTGCTTTTGCAACATCTGTGAGCTTAGTTTTGGCACCTTTTGGTCCTTTGCACTGCACCTGCTAAAACCCCAGGCCACTTTCTAAGAGTCATTAAATTTCCCAAATTTTCTTTTTTTCTCCTCCAATTGCAAATCCTTTAATGTTGACTCCTTTCCAGCATGTTTGTAGGTCCTTTTTTTCTGTTTTGGCCTTCAGTGGGGATCAATTTTGGCAAGCTTTGCTGCATGTGCCTGTACTTGCTGGCGTATGGCCTGCCTGCATTTTAATGGCTTTGACTTTGGGAAAGATTTTTTTTTTTTTTTTCTTTTTTGTTTTAAGTATTCATGCCATGTCCCTCATATCTTGCCCCCTGAGTTGTGTCTTCCTCCTTGACTTTTTCCCCTGCTTTTGCAAAATCTGTGAGCTTAGTTTTGGCATCTTTTGGTCTTTTGCACTGAACCTGATATAAACTCAGGCCATTTTCTTAGAGTCACTAAATTTCCCAAATTTTCTTTTTTTCTCCACAAATTGCAATTCCTTTGATGTTTACTCCATTCCAGCGTGTTTGTAAGTCCTTGTTTTCTGTTTTGGCCTTCAGTGGGGATCAATTTTGGCAAGCTTTGCTGCATGTGTCTGCACTTGCTGGCGTATGGCCTGCCTGCATTTTGATGGCTTTGACTTTGTGAAAGATTTTTTCTTCTTTTTTTTTTTTTTTTGTTTTAAGTATTCATGCCCTGTCCCTCATATCTTGCCCCCTAAGTTGTGTCTTCCTCCTTGACTTTTTCCCCTTCTTTTGCAATATCTGTGAGCTTAGTTTTGGCACCTTTTAGTCCTTTGCACTGCACCTGATATAAACCCAGGCCACTTTCTAAGAGTCATTAAATTTCCCAAATTTTCTTTTTTTCTCCTCCAATTGCAATTCCTTTGATGGTGTCTCCATTCCAGCGTGTTTGTAAGTCCTTGTTTTCTGTTTTGGCCTTCAGTGGGGATCAATTTTGGCAAGCTTTGCTGCATGTGCCTGCACTTGCTGGCGTATGGCCTGCCTGCATTTTGATGGCTTTGACTTTGGGAAAGATTTTTTCTTTTTTTTTTTTTTATTTTTTTTTTGTATTCATGCCATGTCCCTCATATCTTGCCCCCTAAGTTGTGTCTTCCTCCTTGACTTTTTCCCCTGCTTTTGCAACATCTGTGAGCTTAGTTTTGGCACCTTTTGGTCCTTTGCAATGCAGCTGATTTCCTCACAGCCTATTTTTTGAAGAGACTAAAATTCCCGATTTTCTGCTTTTTTCAATTGCATTTCATTTGAACCTATCTCCTTTCCAGAGTGTTTGTAAGCCTTTCTTTTGGGATTCGCAAGATTCCTTTTCCCTTCCCGAAAGGAAAAGGAATCTTGCGATTTCAATGGGGACCAATAGAGGAATCTTTGGTGCATGTCCCTGCACTTGATGGCAGGCCATGCCTTTTGATGGCTTTGACTTTGGGAAAGATTTTTTCTTCTTTTTTTTTTTTTTGTTTTAAGTATTCATGCCATGTCCCTCATATCTTGCCCCCTAAGTTGTGTCTTCCTCCTTGACTTTTTCCCCTGCTTTTGCAACATCTGTGAGCTTAGTTTTGGCACCTTTTGGTCCTTTGCACTGCACCTGATAAAACCCCAGGCCACTTTCTAAGAGTCATTGAATTTCCCAAATTTTCTTTTTTTCTCCTCCAATTGTAATTCCTTTGATGGTGTCTCCATTCCAGCGTGTTTGTAAGTCCTTCTTTTCTGTTTTGGCCTTCAGTGGGGATCAATTTTGGCAAGCTTTGCTGCATGTGCCTGCCATTGCTGGCGTATGGCCTGCCTGCATTTTGATGGCTTTGACTTTGGGAAAGATTTTTTCTTTTTTCTTTTTTATTGTTTTAAGTATTCATGCCAGGTCCCTCATATCTTGCCCCCTAAGTTGTGTCTTCCTGCTTGACTTTTTCCCCTGCTTTTGCAACATCTGTGAGCTTAGTTTTGGCACTTTTTGGTCCTTTGCAATGCAGCTGATTTCCTCACAGCCTATTTTTTGAAGAGACTAAAATTCCCGATTTTCTGCTTTTCTCAATTGCATTTCATTTGAACCTATCTCCTTTCCAGAGTGTTTGTAAGCCTATCTTTTGGGATTCGCAGGATTCCTTTTCCCTTCCCTTAAGGAAATGAAATTTCCTTTCGGGAAGGGAAAAGGGATCTTGCGATTTCAATGGGGAACAATAGGGGAATCTTTGGTGCCTGTCCCTGCACTTGATGGCAGGCCATGCCTTTTGATGGCTTTGACTTTGGGGAAGATTTTTTTCTTTTTTTGGTTGTTTTCTGAAGTGTTCATGCCATGTCCCTCATATCTTGCCCCCTAAGTTGTGTCTTCCTCCTTGACTTTTTCCCCTGCTTTTGCAACATCTGTGAGCTTAGTTTTGGCATCTTTTGGTCCTTTACAATGCACCTGATATAAACCCAGGCCATTTTCTTAGAGTCACTAAATTACCCAATTTTTCTTTTTTTCTCCTCCAATTGCAATTCCTTTGATGTTGACTCCTTTCCAGGGTGTTTGTGGGTCCTTCTTTTCTGTTTTGGCCTTCAGTGGGGATCAATGTTGGCAAGCTTTGCTGCATGTGCCTGCACGTGCTGGCGTATGGCCTGCCTGTATTTTGATGGCTTTGACTTTGGGAAAGATTTTTTCTTTTTTTTTTTTTAATATTTTAAGTATTCATGCCACGTCCCTCATATCTTGCCCCCTAAGTTGTGTCTTCCTCCTTGACTTTTTCCCCTGCTTTTGCAACATCTGTGAGCTTAGCTTTGCCGCCTTTTGGTCCTTTGCAAGGCAGCTGATTTCCTCACAGCCTATTTTTTGAAGAGACTAAAATTCCCGATTTTCTGCTTTTTTCAATTGCATTTCATTTGATCCTATCTCCTTTCCAGAGTGTTTGTAAGCCTTTCTTTTGGGATTCGCAAGATTCCTTTTCCCTTCCCGAAAGGAAATTTCATTTCCTTTCGGGAAGGGAAAAGGAATCTTGCGATTTCAATGGGGACCAATAGAGGAATCTTTGGTGCATGTCCCTGCACTTGATGGCAGGCCATGCCTTTTGATGGCATTGACTTTGGGAAAGATTTTTTTCTTTTTTTGGTTGTTTTCTGAAGTGTTCATGCCATGTCCCTCATATCTTGCCCCCTAAGTTGTGTCTTCCTCCTTGACTTTTTCCCCTGCTTTTGCAACATCTGTGAGCTTAGTTTTGGCATCTTTTGGTCCTTTGCACTGCACCTGATAAAACACCAGGCCATTTTCTCAGAGTCACTAAATTTCCCAAATTTTCATTTTTTCTCCTCCAATTGCAATTCCTTTAATGTTGACTCCTTTCCAGGGTGTTTGTGGGTCCTACTTTTCTGTTTTGGCCTTCAGTGGGGATCAATGTTGGCAAGCTTTGCTGCATCTGCCTGCACTTGCTGGCGTATGGCCTGCCTGCATTTTGATGGCTTTGACTTTGGGAAAGATTTTTTCTATTGTTTCTTTTCTGTTTTAAGTATTCATGCCATGTCCCTCATAGCTTGCCCCCTAAGTTGTGTCTTCCTCCCCTACTTTTTCCCCTGCTTTTGCAACATCTGTGAGCTTAGTTTTGGCATCTTTTGGTCCTTTGCACTGCACCTGATGTAAACCCAGGCAGTTTTCTTAGAGTCACTAAATTTCCCAAATTTTCTTTTTTTCTCCTCCAATTGCAAATCCTTTAATGTTGACTCCTTTCCAGCATGTTTGTAGGTCCTTTTTTTCTGTTTTGGCCTTCAGTGGGGATCAATTTTGGCAAGCTTTGCTGCATGTGCCTGTACTTGCTGGCGTATGGCCTGCCTGCATTTTAATGGCTTTGACTTTGGGAAAGATTTTTTTTTTTTTTTTTTTTTGTTTTAAGTATTCATGCCATGTCCCTCATATCTTGCCCCCTGAGTTGTGTCTTCCTCCTTGACTTTTTCCCCTGCTTTTGCAAAATCTGTGAGCTTAGTTTTGGCATCTTTTGGTCTTTTGCACTGAACCTGATATAAACTCAGGCCATTTTCTTAGAGTCACTAAATTTCCCAAATTTTCTTTTTTTCTCCACAAATTGCAATTCCTTTGCTGTTTACTCCATTCCAGCGTGTTTGTAAGTCCTTCTTTTCTGTTTTGGCCTTCAGTGGGGATCAATTTTGGCAAGCTTTGCTGCATGTGCCTGCCCTTGGTGGCGTATGGCCTGCCTGCATTTTGATGGCTTTGACTTTGGGAAAGATTTTTTCTTCTTTTTTTTTTTTTTTTGTTTTAAGTATTCATGCCATGTCCCTCATATCTTGCTCCCTAAGTTGTGTCTTCCTCCTTGACTTTTTCCCCTGCTTTTGCAACATCTGTGAGCTTAGTTTTGGCACCTTTTGGTCCTTTGCACTGCACCTGATAAAAGCCCAGGCCACTTTCTTAGAGTCACTAAATTTCCCAAATTTTGTTTTTGTCTCCTCCAATTGCAATTCCTTTGATGTTGACTCCTTCCCAGCGTGTTTGTAGGTCCTTCTTTTCTGTTTTGGCCTTCAGTGGGGATCAATTTTGGCAAGCTTTGCTGCATGTGCCTGCACTTGCTGGCGTATGGCCTGCCTGCATTTTGATGGCTTTGACTTTGGGAAAGATTTTTTCTTTTTTTTTTTTTTATTTTTTTTTTGTATTCATGCCATGTCCCTCATATCTTGTCCCCTAAGTTGTGTCTTCCTCCTTGACTTTTTCCCCTGCTTTTGCAACATCTGTGAGCTTAGTTTTGGCACCTTTTGGTCCTTTGCAATGCAGCTGATTTCCTCACAGCCTATTTTTTGAAGAGACTAAAATTCCCGATTTTCTGCTTTTTTCAATTGCATTTCATTTGAACCTATCTCCTTTCCAGAGTGTTTGTAAGACTTTCTTTTGGGATTCGCAAGATTCCTTTTCCCTTCCCGAAAGGAAAAGGAATCTTGCGATTTCAATGGGGACCAATAGAGGAATCTTTGGTGCATGTCCCTGCACTTGATGGCAGGCCATGCCTTTTGATGGCTTTGACTTTGGGAAAGATTTTTTTCTTTTTTTGGTTGTTTTCTGAAGTGTTCATGCCATGTCCCTCATATCTTGCCCCCTAAGTTGTGTCTTCCTCCTTGACTTTTTCCCCTGCTTTTGCAACATCTGTGAGCTTAGTTTTGGCATCTTTTGGTCCTTTGCACTGCACCTGATATAAACCCAGGCAGTTTTCTTAGAGTCATTAAATTTCCCAATTTTTTTTTTTTCTCCTCCAATTGCAATTCCTTTGATGTTGACTCCTTTCCAGCGTGTTTGTAGGTCCTTCTTTTCTGTTTTGGCCTTCAGTGGGGGTCAATTTTGGCAAGCTTTGCTGCGTGTGTCTGCACTTGCTGGCGTATGGCCTGCCTGCATTTTGATGGCTTTGACTTTGGGAAAGATTTTTTCTTCTTTTTTTTTTTTTTGTTTTAAGTATTCATGCCATGTCCCTCATATCTTGCTCCCTAAGTTGTGTCTTCCTCCTTGACTTTTTCCCCTGCTTTTGCAACATCTGTGAGCTTAGTTTTGGCACCTTTTGGTCCTTTGCACTGCACCTGATAAAACCCCAGGCCACTTTCTAAGAGTCATTGAATTTCCCAAATTTTCTTTTTTTCTCCTCCAATTGTAATTCCTTTGATGGTGTCTCCATTCCAGCGTGTTTGTAAGTCCTTCTTTTCTGTTTTGGCCTTCAGTGGGGATCAATTTTGGCCAGCTTTGCTGCATGTGCCTGCCATTGCTGGCGTATGGCCTGCCTGCATTTTGATGGCTTTGACTTTGGGAAAGATTTTTTCTTTTTTCTTTTTTATTGTTTTAAGTATTCATGCCAGGTCCCTCATATCTTGCCCCCTAAGTTGTGTCTTCCTGCTTGACTTTTTCCCCTGCTTTTGCAACATCTGTGAGCTTAGTTTTGGCACTTTTTGGTCCTTTGCAATGCAGCTGATTTCCTCACAGCCTATTTTTTGAAGAGACTAAACTTCCCGATTTTCTGCTTTTCTCAATTGCATTTCATTTGAACCTATCTCCTTTCCAGAGTGTTTGTAAGCCTATCTTTTGGGATTCGCAGGATTCCTTTTCCCTTCCCTTAAGGAAATGAAATTTCCTTTCGGGAAGGGAAAAGGGATCTTGCGATTTCAATGGGGAAAAATAGGGGAATCTTTGGTGCCTGTCCCTGCACTTGATGGCAGGCCATGCCTTTTGATGGCTTTGACTTTGGGGAAGATTTTTTTCTTTTTTTGGTTGTTTTCTGAAGTGTTCATGCCATGTCCCTCATATCTTGCCCCCTAAGTTGTGTCTTCCTCCTTGACTTTTTCCCCTGCTTTTGCAACATCTGTGAGCTTAGTTTTGGCATCTTTTGGTCCTTTGCACTGCACCTGATAAAACCCCAGGCAATTTTCTTAGAGTCACTAAATTTCCCAAATTTTCTATTTTCTCCTCCAATTGCAATTCCTTTGATGTTGACTCTTTTCCAGCGTGTTTGTAGGTCCTTCTTTTCTGTTTTGGCCTTCAGCGGGGATCAATTTTGGCAAGCTTTGCTGCATGGGCCTGCCCTTGTTGGCGTATGGCCTGCCTGCATTTTGATGGCTTTGACTTTGGGAAAGATTTTTTCTTTTTTTTTTTTTTTTTTTGGTTTAAGTATTCATGCCATGTCCCTCATATCTTGCCCCCTGAGTTGTGTCTTCCTCCTTGACTTTTTCCCCTGCTTTTGCAACATCTGTGAGCTTAGTTTTTGCATCTTTTGGTCCTTTGCACTGCACCTGATATAAACCCAGGCCATTTCCTTAGAGTCACTAAATTTCCCAATTTTTTTTTTTTCTCCTCCAGTTGCAATTCCTTTGATGTTTTCTCCATTCCAGCGTATTTGTAAGTCCTTCTTTTCTGTTTTGGCCTTCAGTGGGGATCAATTTTGGCAAGCTTTGCTGCATGTGCCTGCACTTGCTGGCGTATGGCCTGCCTGCATTTTGATGGCTTTGACTTTGGGAAAGATTTTATTCATTTTTTTTTTTTTTTTGTTTCAAGTATTCATGCCATGTCCCTCATATCTTGCCCCCTAAGTTGTGTCTCCCTCCTTGACTTTTTCCCCTGCTTTTGCAACTTCTGTGGGCTTTGTTTTGGCACCTTTTGGTCCTTTGCACTGCACCTGCTAAAACCCCAGGCCACTTTCTAAGAGTCATTAAATTTCCCAAATTTTCTTTTTTTCTCTTCCAATTGCAATTCCTTTGATGTTGTCTCCATTCCAGCGTGTTTGTAAGTCCTTCTTTTCTGTTTTGGCCTTCAGTGGGGATCAATTTTGGCAAGCTTTGCTGCATGTGCCTGCACTTGCTAGCCTATGGCCTGCCTGCATTTTCATGGCTTTGACTTTGGGATAGATTTTTTTTTTTTTTTTTTTTTTTTTTTAAGTATTCATGCCATGTCCCTCATATCTTGCCCCCTAATATGTGTCTTCCTCCTTGACTTTTTCCCCTGCTTTTGCAACATCTGTGAGCTTAGTTTTGGCACCTTTTGGTCCTTTGCACTGCACCTGCTAAAACCCCAGGCCACTTTCTAAGAGTCATTAAATTTCCCAAATTTTCTTTTTTTCTCCTCCAATTGCAATTCCTTTGATGTTGACTCCTTTCCAGGGTGTTTGTGGGTCCTTCTTTTCTGTTTTGGCCTTCAGTGGGGATCAATGTTGGCAAGCTTTGCTGCATGTGCCTGCACGTGCTGGCGTATGGCCTGCCTGTATTTTGATGGCTTTGACTTTGGGAAAGATTTTTTCATTTTTTTTTTCAATATTTTAAGTATTCATGCCATGTCCCTCATATCTTGCTCCCTAAGTTGTGTCTTCCTCCTTGACTTTTTCCCCTGCTTTTGCAACATCTGTGAGCTTAGTTTTGGCACCTTTTGGTCCTTTGCACTGCACCTGATAAAACCCTAGGCCACTTTCTAAGAGTCATTAAATTTCCCAAATTTTCTTTTTTTCTCCTCCAATTGCAATTCCTTTGATGTTGACTCCTTCCCAGCATGTTTGTAGATCCTTCTTTTCTGTTTTGGCCTTCAGTGGGGATCAATTTTGGCAAGCTTTGCTGCATGTGCCTGCACTTGCTGGCGTATGGCCTGCTTGCATTTTGATGGCTTTGACTTTGGGAAAGATTTTTTCTTTTTTTTTTTTTATTTTTTTTAGTATTCATGCCATGTCCCTCATATCTTGCCCCCTAAGTTGTGTCTTCCTCCTTGACTTTTTCCCCTGCTTTTGCAACATCTGTGAGCTTAGTTTTGGCATCTTTTGGTCCTTTGCAATGCAGCTGATTTCCTCACAGCCTATTTTTTGAAGAGACTAAAATTCCCGATTTTCTGCTTTTTTCAATTGCATTTCATTTGAACCTATCTCCTTTCCAGAGTGTTTGTAAGCCTTTCTTTTGGGATTCGCAAGATTCCTTTTCCCTTCTTGAAAGGAAATGAAATTTCCTTTCGGGAAGGGAAAAGGAATCTTGCGATTTCAATGGGGACCAATAGAGGAATCTTTGGTGCATGTCCCTGCACTTGATGGCAGGCCATGCCTTTTGATGGCTTTGACTTTGGGAAAGATTTTTTTCTTTTTTTAGTTGTTTTCTGAAGTGTTCATGCCATGTCCCTCATATCTTGCCCCCTGAGTTGTGTCTTCCTCCTTGACTTTTTCCCCTGCTTTTGCAACATCTGTGAGCTTAGTTTTGGCACCTTTTCGTCCTTTGCACTGCACCTGATATAAACGCAGGCCATTTTCTTAGAGTCACTAAATTTCCCAATTTTTTTTTTTTCTCCTCCAATTGCAATTCCTTTGATGTTGACTCCTTTCCAGCGTGTTTGTAGGTCCTCCTTTTCTGTTTTGGCCTTCAGTGGGGATCAATTTTGGCAAGCTTTGCTGCATGTGCCTGCACTTGCAGGCGAATGGCCTGCCTGCATTTTGATGGCTTTGATTTTGGGATAGATTTTTTCTTCTTTTTTTTTTTTTTTTGTTTTAAGTATTCATGCCATGTCCCTCATATCTTGCTCCCTAAGTTGTGTCTTCCTCCTTGACTTTTTCCCCTGCTTTTGCAACATCTGTGAGCTTAGTTTTGGCATCTTTTGGTCCTTTGCAATGCAACTGATATAAACCCAGGCCATTTTCTTAGAGTCACTAAATTTCCCAAATTTTGTTTTTGTCTCCTCCAATTGCAATTCCTTTGATGTTGACTCCTTTCCAGCGTGTTTTTAGGTCCTTCTTTTCTGTTTTGGCCTGCAGTGCTGATCAATTTTGGCAAGCTTTGCTGCATGTGCCTGCCCTTGGTGGCGTATGGCCTGCCTGCATTTTGATGGCTTTGACTTTGGGAAAGATTTTTTCTTTTTTTTTTTTTTTTATTATATTAAGTATTCATGCCATGTCCCTCATATCTTGCTCCTTAAGTTGTGTCTTCCTCCTTGACTTTTTCCCCTGCTTTTGCAACATCTGTGAGCTTAGTTTTGGCACCATTTGGTCCTTTGCAATGCAGCTGATTTCCTCACAGCCTATTTTTTGAAGAGACTAAAATTCCCGATTTTCTGCTTTTCTCAATTGCATTTCATTTGAACCTATCTCCTTTCCAGAGTGTTTGTAAGCCTTTCTTTTGGGATTCGCAAGATTCCTTTTCCCTTCCCGAAAGGAAAAGGAATCTTGCGATTTCAATGGGGACCAATAGAGGAATCTTTGGTGCATGTCCCTGCACTTGATGGCAGGCCATGCCTTTTGATGGCTTTGACTTTGGGAAAGATTTTTTTCTTTTTTTGGTTGTTTTCTGAAGTGTTCATGCCATGTCCCTCATATCTTGCCCCCTAAGTTGTGTCTTCCTCCTTGACTTTTTCCCCTGCTTTTGCAACATCTGTGAGCTTAGTTTTGGCATCTTTTGGTCCTTTGCACTGCACCTGATATAAACCCAGGCCATTTTCTTAGAGTCACTAAATTTCCCAAATTTTGTTTTTGTCTCCTCCAATTGCAATTCCTTTGATGTTGACTCCTTTCCAGCGTGTTTGTAGGTCCTTCTTTTCTGTTTTGGCCTGCAGTGCTGATCAATTTTGGCAAGCTTTGCTGCATGTGTCTGCACTTGCTGGCGTATGGCCTGCCTGCATTTTGATGGCTTTCACTTTGGGAAAGATTTTTTCGTTTTTTCTTTTTTATTATTTTAAGTATTCATGCCATGTCCCTCATATCTTGCCCCCTAAGTTGTGTCTTCCTCCTTGACTTTTTCCCCTGCTTTTGCAACATCTGTGAGCTTAGTTTTGGCATCTTTTGGTCCTCTGCACTGCACCTGATAAAACCCCAGGCCACTTTCGAAGAGCCATTAAATTTCCCAAATTTTCATTTATCTCCACCAATTGCAATTCCTTTGATGGTGTCTCCATCCCAGCGTGTTTGTAAGTCCTTCTTTTCTGTTTTGGCCTTCAGTGGGGATCAATTTTTGCAAGATTTGCTGCATGTGCCTGCCCTTGGTGGCGTATCGCCTGCCTGCATTTTGATGGCTTTGACTTTGGGATTGATTTTATCTTTTTTTTTTTTTTTTTTTAAAGTATTCATGCCATGTCCTTCATATCTTGCTCCCTAAGTTGTGTCTTCCTCCTTCACTATTTCCCCTGCTTTTGCAACATCTGTGAGCTTAGTTTTGGCACCTTTTCATCCTTTGCAATGCACCTGATATAAACCCAGGCCATTTCTTTAGAGTCAGTAATTTCCCTATTTTTCTTTTTTTCTCCTCCAATTACAATTCCTTTCATGTTGACTCCTTTCCAGCGTGTTTGTAGGTCCTTCTTTTCTCTTTTGGCCTTCAGTGGGGATCAATTTTGGCAAGCTTTGCTGCATGTGCCTGCCCTTGGTGGCGTATGGCCTGCCTGCATTTTGATGGCTTTGACTTTGGGAAAGATTCTTTCTTTTTTTTTTTTTTATTTTTTTAAGTATTCATGCCATGTCCCTCATATCTTGCCCCCTAAGTTGTGTCTTCCTCCTTGACTTTTTCCCCTGCTTTTGCAACATCTGTGAGCTTAGTTTTGGCACCTTTTGGTCCTTTGCACTGCACCTGATATAAACCCAGGCCATTTTCTTAGAGTCACTAAATTTCCCATTTTTTTTTTTTTCTCCTCCAATTGCAATTCCTTTGATGGTGCCTCCATTCCAGCGTGTTTGTATGTCCCTCTTTTCTGTTTTGGCCTCCAGTGGGGATCAATTTTGGCAAGCTTTGCTGCGTGTGTCTGCACTTGCTGGCGTATGGCCTTCCTGCATTTTGATGGCTTTGTCTTTGGGAAAGATTTTTTCTCCTTTTTTTTTTTTTTTTTTTTTAAGTATTCATGCCATGTCCCTCATATCTTGCCCCCTAAGTTGTGTCTTCCTCCTTGACTTTTTCCCCTGCTTTTGCAACATCTGTGAGCTTAGTTTTGGCACCTTTTGGTCCTTTGCACTGCGCCTGCTAAAACCCCAGGCCACTTTCTAAGAGTCATTAAATTTCCCAAAATTTCTTTTTTTCTCCTCCAATTGCAATTCCTTTGATGTTGTCTCCATTCCAGCGTGTTTGTAAGTCCTTCTTTTCTGTTTTGGCCTTCAGTGGGGATCAATTTTGGCAAGCTTTGCTGCATGTGCCTGCCCTTGGTGGCGTATGGCCTGCCTGCATTTTTATGGCTTGGATTTGGGATAGATTTTTTCTTTTTTTTTTTTTTTTTTTGTTTTAAGTATTCATGCCATGTCCCTCATATCTTGCTCCCTAAGTTGTGTCTTCCTCCTTGACTTTTTCCCCTGCTTTTGCAACATCTGTGAGCTTAGTTTTGGCATCTTTTGGTCCTTTGCAATGCACCTGATATAAAACCAGGCCATTTTTTTAGAGTCAGTAATTTCCCTATTTTTCTTTTTTTCTCCTCCAATTGCAATTCCTTTGATGTTGACTCCTTTCCAGCGTGTTTGTAGGTCCTTCTTTTCTCTTTTGGCCTTCAGTGGGGATCAATTTTGGCAAGCTTTGCTGCATGTGCCTGCCCTTGGTGGCGTATGGCCTGCCTGCATTTTGATGGCTTTGACTTTGGGAAAGATTCTTTCTTTTTTTTTTTTTTATTTTTTTAAGTATTCATGCCATGTCCCTCATATCTTGCCCCCTAAGTTGTGTCTTCCTCCTTGACTTTTTCCCCTGCTTTTGCAACATCTGTGAGCTTAGTTTTGGCACCTTTTGGTCCTTTGCAATGCAGCTGATTTCCTCACAGCCTATTTTTTGAAGAGACTAAAATTCCCGATTTTCTGCTTTTTTCAATTGCATTTCATTTGAACCTATCTCCTTTCCAGAGTGTTTGTAAGCCTTTCTTTTGGGATTCGCAGGATTCCTTTTCCCTTCCCAAAAGGAAATGAAATTTCTTTTCGGGAAGGGAAAAGGGATCTTGCGATTTCAATGGGGAACCAGAGGGGAATCTTTGGTGCATGTCCCTGCACTTGATGGCAGGCCATGCCTTTTGATGGCTTTGACTTTGGGAAAGATTTTTTCTTTTTTTGGTTGTTTTCTGAAGTGTTCAGGCCATGTCCCTCATATCTTGCCCCCTATGATGTGTCTACCTCCTTGACTTTTTCCCCTGCTTTTGCAACATCTGTGAGCTTAGTTTTGGCACATTTGGTCCTTTGCACTGCACCTGATATAAACCCAGGCCACTTTCTCAGAGTCATTAAATTTCCCAAATTTTCTTTTTTTCTCCTCCAATTGCAATTCCTTTGATGTTGTCTCCATTCCAGCGTGTGTGTAGGTCCTTCTTTTCTGTTTTAGCCTTCAGTGGGGATCAATTTTGGCAAGCTTTGCTGCATGTGCCTGCCCTTGGTGGCGTATGGCCTGCCTGCATTTTGATGGCTTTGACTTTGGGAAAGATTTTTTCTTTTTTCTTTTTTTTTAATATTTTAAGTGTTCATGCCATGTCCCTCATATCTTGCCCCCTGAGTTGTGTCTTCCTCCTTGACTTTTTCCCCTGCTTTTGCAACATCTGTGAGCTTAGTTTTGCCACCTTTTGGTCCTTTGCAATGCAGCTGATTTCCTCACAGCCTATTTTTTGAAGAGACTAAAATTCCCGATTTTCTGCTTTTCTCAATTGCATTTCATTTGAACCTATCTCCTTTCCAGAGTGTTTGTAAGCCTATCTTTTGGGATTCGCAGGATTCCTTTTCCCTTCCCGAAAGGAAATGAAATTTCCTTTCGGGAAGGGAAAAGGGATCTTGCGATTTCAATGGGGAACAATAGGGGAATCTTTGGTGCCTGTCCCTGCACTTGATGGCAGGCCATGCCTTTTGATGGCTTTGACTTTGGGGAAGATTTTTTTCTTTTTTTGGTTGTTTTCTGAAGTGTTCATGCCATGTCCCTCATATCTTGCCCCCTAAGTTGTGTCTTCCTCCTTGACTATTTCCCCTGCTTTTGCAACATCTGTGAGCTTAGTTTTGGCACCTTTGGGTCCTTTGCACTGCACCTGATAAAACACCAGGCCATTTTCTTAGAGTCACTAAAATTCCCAAATTTTCATTTTTTCTCCTCCAATTGCAATTCCTTTAATGTTGACTCCTTTCCAGGGTGTTTGTGGGTCCTTCTTTTCTGTTTTGGCCTGCAGTGGGGATCAATGTTGGCAAGCTTTGCTGCATGTGCCTGCACTTGCTGGCGTATGGCCTGCCTGCATTTTGATGGCTTTGACTTTGGGAAAGATTTTTTCTATTGTTTCTTTTCTGTTTTAAGTATTCATGCCATGTCCCTCATAGCTTGCCCCCTAAGTTGTGTCTTCCTCATTGACTTTTTCCCCTGCTTTTGCAACATCTGTGAGCTTAGTTTTGGCATCTTTTGGTCCTTTGCACTGAACCTGATGTAAACCCAGGCAGTTTTCTTAGAGTCCCTAAATTTCCCAATTTTTATTTTCTCCTCCAATTGCAATTCCTTTGATGGTGTCTCCATTCCAGCGTGTTTGTAAGTCCTTCTTTTCTGTTTTGGCCTTCAGTGGGGATCAATTTTGGCAAGCTTTGCTGCATGTGTCTGCACTTGCTGGCGTATGGCCTGCCTGCATTTTGATGGCTTTGACTTTGGGAAAGATTTTTTCTTCTTTTTTTTTTTTTTTTGTTTTAAGTTTTCATGCCATGTCCCTCATATCTTGCCCCCTAAGTTGTGTCTTCCTCCTTGACTTTTTCCCCTGCTTTTGCAACATCTGTGAGCTTAGTTTTGGCACCTTTTGGTCCTTTGCACTGCACCTGCTAAAACCCCAGGCCACTTTCGAAGAGCCATTAAATTTCCCAAATTTTCATTTATCTCCACCATTTGCAATTCCTTTGATGGTGTCTCCATCCCAGCGTGTTTGTAAGTCCTTCTTTTCTGTTTTGGCCTTCAGTGGGGATCAATTTTTGCAAGATTTGCTGCATGTGCCTGCCCTTGGTGGCGTATCGCCTGCCTGCATTTTGATGGCTTTGACTTTGGGATTGATTTTTTCTTTTTTTTTTTTTTTTTTTTAAGTATTCATGCCATGTCCTTCATATCTTGCTCCCTAAGTTGTGTCTTCCTCCTTCACTATTTCCCCTGCTTTTGCAACATCTGTGAGCTTAGTTTTGGCACCTTTTCATCCTTTGCAATGCACCTGATATAAACCCAGGCCATTTCTTTAGAGTCAGTAATTTCCCTATTTTTCTTTTTTTCTCCTCCAATTACAATTCCTTTCATGTTGACTCCTTTCCAGCGTGCTTGTAGGTCCTTCTTTTCTGTTTTGGGCTTCAGTGGGGATCAATTTTGGCAAGCTTTGCTGCATGTGCCTGGCCTTGGTGGCATATGGCCTGCCTGCATTTTGATGGCTTTGACATTGGGAAAGATTTTTTCTTTTTTTTTTTTTTATTGTTTTAAGTATTCATGCCATGTCCCTCATATCTTGCCCCCTAAGTTGTGTCTTCCTCCTTGACTTTTTCCCCTGCTTTTGCAACATCTGTGAGCTTAGTTTTGGCACCTTTTGGTCCTTTGCAATGCACCTGATATAAACCCAGGCCATTTATTTAGAGGCAGTAATTTCCCTATTTTTCTTTTTTTCTCCTCCAATTGCAATTCCTTTGATGTTGACTCCTTTCCAGCGTGCTTGTAGGTCCTTCTTTTCTGTTTTGGCCTTCAGTGGGGATCAATTTTGGCAAGCTTTGCTGCATGTGCCTGCCCTTGGTGGCGTATGGCCTGCCTGCATTTTGATGGCTTTCACTTTGGGATAGATTTTTTCTTTTTTTTTTTTTTATTATTTTATGTATTCATGCCATGTCCCTCATATCTTGCCCCCTAAGTTGTGTCTTCCGGCTTGACTTTTTCCCCTGCTTTTGCAACATCTGTGAGCTTAGTTTTGGCACCTTTTGGTCCTTTGCAATGCAGCTGATTTCCTCACAGCCTATTTTTTGAAGAGACTAAAATTCCCAATTTTCTGCTTTTTTCAATTGCATTTCATTTGAACCTATCTCCTTTCCAGAGTGTTTGTAAGCATTTCTTTTGGGATTCGCAAGATTCCTTTTCCCTTCCCGAAAGGAAATGAAATTTCGTTTCGGGAAGGGAAAAGGAATCTTGCGATTTCAATGGGGACCAATAGACGAATCTTTGGTGCATGTCCCTGCACTTGATGGCAGGCTTTGCCTTTTGATGGCTTTGACTTTGGGAAAGATTTTTTTCTTTTTTTGGTTTTTTTCTGAACTGTTCATGCCATGTCCCTCATATCTTGCCCCCTAAGTTGTGTCTTCCTCCTTGACTTTTTCCCCTGCTTTTGCAACATCTGTGAGCTTAGTTTTGGCACCTTTTGGTCCTTTGCAATGCAGCTGATTTCCTCACAGCCTATTTTTTGAAGAGACTAAAATTCCCGATTTCTGCTTTTTTCAATTGCATTTCATTTGAACCTATCTCCTTTCCAGTGTGTTTGTAAGCCTATCTTTTGGGATTCGCAGGATTCCTTTTCCCTTCCCGAAAGGAAATGAAATTTCTTTTCGGGAAGGGAAAAGGGATCTTGCGATTTCAATGGGGAACAATAGGGGAATCTTTGGTGCATGTCCCTGCACTTGATGGCAGGCCATGCCTTTTGATGGCTTTGACTTTGGGAAAGATTTTTTCTTTTTTTGGTTGTTTTCTGAAGTGTTCAGGCCATGTCCCTCATATCTTGCCCCCTATGATGTGTCTACCTCCTTGACTTTTTCCCCTGCTTTTGCAACATCTGTGAGCTTAGTTTTGGCACATTTGGTCCTTTGCACTGCACCTGATATAAACCCAGGCCACTTTCTCAGAGTCATTAAATTTCCCAAATTTTCTTTTTTTCTCCTCCAATTGCAATTCCTTTGATGTTGTCTCCATTCCAGCGTGTGTGTAGGTCCTTGTTTTCTGTTTTAGCCTTCAGTGGGGATCCATTTTGGCAAGCTTTGCTGCATGTGCCTGCCCTTGGTGGCGTATGGCCTGCCTGCATTTTGATGGCTTTGACTTTGGGAAAGATTTTTTCTTTTTTTTTTTTTTTTTTGTTTTAAGTATTCGTGCCATGTCCCTCATATCTTGCCCCCTAAGTTGTTTCTTCCTCCTTCACTATTTCCCATGCTTTTGCAACATCTGTGAGCTTAGTTTTGGCATCTTTTGGTCCTTTGCAATGCACCTGATATAAACCCAGGCCATTTTCTTAGAGTCACTAAATTTCCCAATTTTCTTTTTTTCTCCTCCAATTGCAATTCCTTTGATGTTGACTCCTTTCCAGCGTGTTTGTAAGTCCTTCTTTTCTGTTTTGGCCTTCAGTGGGGATGAATTTTGGCAAGCTTTGCTGCATGTGCCTGCCCTTGGTGGCGTATGGCCTGCCTGCATTTTGATGGCTTTGACTTTGGGAAAGATTTTTTCTTTTTTTTTTCTATTTTGTTTTAAGTATTCATGCCATGTCCCTCATATCTTGCCCCCTAATATGTGTCTTCCTCCTTGACTTTTTCCCCTGCTTTTGCAACATCTGTGAGCTTAGTTTTGGCACCTTTTGGTCCTTTGCACTGCACCTGCTAAAACCCCAGGCCACTTTCTAAGAGTCATTAAATTTCCCAAATTTTCTTTTTTTCTCCTCCAATTGCAATTCCTTTGATGTTGTCTCCATTCCAGCGTGTTTGTAGGTCCTTCTTTTCTGTTTTGGCCTTCAGTGGGGATCAATTTTGGCAAGCTTTGCTGCATGTGCCTGCCCTTGGTGGCGTATGGCCTGCCTGCATTTTGATGGCTTTGACTTTGGGATAGATTTTTTCTTTTTTTTTTTTTTTTTTTTTGTTTTAAGTATTCATTCCATGTCCCTCATATCTTGCCCCCTAAGTTTTTTCTTCCTCCTTCACTATTTCCCCTGATTTTGCAACATCTGTGAGCTTAGTTTTGGCATCTTTTGGTCCTTTGCACTGCACCTGATAAAACCCCAGGCCATTTTCTTAGAGTCACTAAATTTCCCAAATTTTCTTTTTTTCTCCTCCAATTGCAATTCCTTTGATGTTGACTCCTTTCCTGCGTGTTTGTAAGTCCTTCTTTTCTGTTTTGCCTTCAGTGGGGATCAATTTTGGCAAGCTTTGCTGCATGTGCCTGCCCTTGGTGGCGTATGGCCTGCCAGCATTTTGATGGCTTTGACTTTGGGAAAGATTTTTCTTTTTTTTTTTTTTTTTATTATTTTAAGTATTCATGCCATGTCCCTCATATCTTGCCCCCTAAGTGATGTCTTCCTCCTTGACTTTTTCCCCTGCTTTTGCAACATCTGTTAGCTTAGTTTTGGCACATTTTAGTTCTTTGCACTGCACCTGATATAAACCCAGGCCATTTTCTTGGAGTCACTAAATTTCCCAAATTTTCTTTTTTTCTCCTCCAATTGCAATTCCTTTGATGTTGACACCTTTCCAGCGTGTTTGTAGGTCCTTCTTTTCTGTTTTGGCCTTCAGTGGGGATCAATTTTGGCAAGCTTTGCTGCATGTGCCTGCCATTGCTGGCGTACGGCCTGCCTGCATTTTGATGGCTTTCACTTTGGGAAAGATTTTTTCTTTTTTTTTTCTTTTTTGTTTTAAGTATTCATGCCATGTCCCTCATATCTTGCCCCCTAAGTTGTGTCTTCCTCCTTGGCTTTTTCCCCTGCTTTTGCAACATCTGTGAGCTTAGTTTTGGCACCTTTTGGTCCTTTGCAATGCAGCTGATTTCCTCACAGCCTATTTTTTGAAGAGACTAAAATTCCCGATTTTCTGCTTTTTTCAATTGCATTTCATTTGAACCTATCTCCTTTCCAGAGTGTTTGTAAGCCTTTCTTTTGGGATTCGCAAGATTCCTTTTCCCTTCCCGAAAGGAAATTTCATTTCCTTTCGGGAAGGGAAAAGGAATCTTGCGATTTCAATGGGGACCAATAGAGGAATCTTTGGTGCATGTCCCTGCACTTGATGGCAGGCCATGCCTTTTGATGGCTTTGACTTTGGGAAAGATTTTTTCTTTTTTTGGTTGTTTTCTGAAGTGTTCATGCCATGTCCCTCATATCTTGCCCTCTAAGTTGTGTCTTCCTCCTTGACTTTTTCCCCTGCTTTTGCAACATCTGTGAGCTTAGTTTTGGCATCTTTTGGTCCTTTGCACTGCACCTGATATAAACCCAGGCCATTTTCTTAGAGTCACTAAATTTCCCAAATTTTCTTTTTTTCTCCTCCAATTGCAATTCCTTTGATGTTGACTCCTTTCCAGTGTGTTTGTAAGTCCTTAATTTCTGTTTTGGCCTTCAGTGGGGATCATTTTTGGCAAGATTTGCTGCATGTGCCTGCACTTGCTGGCGTATGGCCTGCCTGCATTTTGATGGCTTTGACTTTGGGAATGATTTTTTCTTTTTTTTTTTTTTTTTTTGTTTTAAGTATTCATGCCATGTCCCGCATATCTTGCCCCCTAAGTTGTGTCTTCCTCCTTGACTTTTTTCGCTGCTTTTGCAACATCTGTGAGCTTAGTTTTGGCATCTTTTGGTCCTTTGCACTGCACCTGCTAAAATCCCCGGCCACTTTCTAAGACTCATTAAATTTCCCAAATTTTCTTTTTTTCTCCTCCAATTGCAATTCCTTTGATGGTGTCTCCATTCCAGCGTGTTTGTAAGTCCTTCTTTTCTGTTTTGGCCTTCAGTGGGGATCAGTTTTGGCAAGCTTTGCTGCATATGCCTGCCCTTGCTGGTGTTTTGCCTACCTGCATTTTGATGGCTTTCACTTTGTGATAGATTTGTTTTTTTTTTTTGTTTTTTTTTTTGTTTTAAGTATTCATGCCATGTCCCTCATATCTTGCCCCCTAAGTTGTGTCTTCCTCCTTGACTTTTCCCCCTGCTTTTGCCACATCTGTGAGCTTAGTTTTGGCATCTTTTGGTGCTTTGCACTGCACCTGATATAAACCCAGTCCACTTTCTAAGAGTCATTAAATTTCCCAAATTTTCATTTTTTCTCCTCCATTTGCAATTCCTTTGATGTGGTCTCCATTCCAGCGTGTTTGTAAGTCCTTCTTTTCTGTTTTGGCCTTCAGTGGGGATCAATTTTGGCAAGCTTTGCTGCATGTGCCTGCCCTTGCTGGCGTATGGCCTGCCTGCATTTTGATGGCTTTGACTTTGGGAAAGATTTTTTCTTTTTTTTTTTTTTTTATTATTTTAAGTATTCATGCCATGTCCCTCATATCTTGCCCCCTAAGTTCTGTCTTCCTCCTTGACTTTTTCCCCTGCTTTTGCAACATCTGTGAGCTTAGTTTTGGCACCTTTTGGTCCTTTGCACTGCAACTGCTAAAACTCCAGGCCACTTTCTAAGAGTCATTAAATTTCCCAAATTTTCTTTTTTTCTCCTCCATTTGCAATTCCTTTGATGGTGTCTCCATTCCAGCGTGTTTGTGGGTCCTTCTTTTCTGTTTTGGCCTTCAGTAGGGATCAATTTTGGCAAGCTTTGCTGCATGTGCCTGCCCTTGGTGGCATATGGCCTGCCTGCATTTTGATGGCTTTGACTTTGGGATAGATTTTTTCTTTTTTTTTTTTTTTGGTTTAAGTATTCATGTCATGTCCCTCATATCTTGCCCCCTAAGTTGTGTCTTCCTCCTTGACATTTTCCCCTGCTTTTGCAACATCTGTGAGCTTAGTTTTGGCATCTTTTGGTCCTTGGCACTGCACCTGATATAAACCCAGGCCATTTTCTTAGTCACTAAATTTCCCAAATTTTATTTTTTTCTTCTCCAATTGCAATTCCTTTGATGTTGACTCCTTTCCAGCGTGTTTTTAGGTCCTTCTTTTCTGTTTTGGCCTTCAGTGGGGATCAATTTTGGCAAGCTTTGCTGCATGTGCCTGCCCTTGGTGGCGTATGGCCTGCCTGCATTTTGATGGCTTTGACTTTGGGAAAGGTTTTTTCTTTTTTTTTTTTTTTATTATTTTAAGTATTCATGCCATGTCCCTCATATCTTGCCCCCTAAGTTGTGTCTTCCTCCTTCACTTTTTCCCCTGCTTTTGCAACATCTGTGAGCTTAGTTTTGGCACCTTTTGGTCCTTTGCAATGCAGCTGATTTCCTCACAGCCTATTTTTTGAAGAGACTAAAATTCCCGATTTTCTGCTTTTTTCAGTTGCATTTCATTGGAACCTATCTCCTTTCCAGAGTGTTTGTAAGCCTTTCTTTTGGGATTCGCAAGATTCCTTTTCCCTTCCCGAAAGGAAATTTCATTTCCTTTCGGGAAGGGAAAAGGAATCTTGCGATTTCAATGGGGACCAATAGACGAATCTTTGGTGCATGTCCCTGCACTTGATGGCAGGCCATGCCTTTTGCTGGCTTTGACTTTGGGAAAGATTTTTTCTTTTTTTGGTTGTTTTCTCAAGTGTTCATGCCATGTCCCTCATATCTTGCCCCCTAAGTTGTGTCTTCCTCCTTGACTTTTTCCCCTGCTTTTGCAACATCTGTGAGCTTAGTTTTGGCATCTTTTGGTCCTTTGCACTGCACCTGATATAAACCCAGGCCATTTTCTTAGAGTCACTAAATTTCCCAAATTTTCTTTTTTTCTCCTCCAATTGCAATTCCTTTGATGTGGTCTCCATTCCAGCGTGTTTGTAAGTCCTTCTTTTCTGTTTTGGCCTTCAGTGGGGATCAATTTTGGCAAGCTTTGCTGCATGTGCCTGCCCTTGGTGGCGTATGGCCTGCCTGCATTTTGATGGCTTTGACTTTGGGAAAGATTTTTTCTTTTTTTTTTTATTTATTATTTTAAGTATTCATGCCATGTCCCTCATATCTTGCCCCCTAAGTTGTGTCTTCCTCCTTGAACTTTTCCCCTGCTTTTGCAACATCTGTGAGCTTAGTTTTGGCACCTTTTGGTAGTTTGCACTGCACTTGATATAAACCCAGGCCATTTTCTTAGAGTCACTAAATTTCCCAAATTTTCTTTTTTTCTCCTCCAATTGCAATTCCTTTGATGTTGACACCTTTCCAGCGTGTTTGTAGGTCCTTCTTTTCTGTTTTGGCTTTCAGTGGGGATCAATTTTGGCAAGCTTTGCTGCATGTGCCTGCCCTTGCTGGCGTATGGCCTGCCGGCATTTTGATGGCTTTGACTTTGGGAAAGATTTTTTCATTTTTTTTTTTTTTATTATTTTATGTATTCATGCCATGTCCCTCATATCTTGCCCCCTAAGTTGTGTCTTCCTCCTTGACTTTTTTCCCTGCTTTTGCAACATCTGTGAGCTTAGTTTTGGCATCTTTTGGTCCTTTGCACTGCACCTGATATAAACCCAGGGCATTTTCTTAGAGTCACTAAATTTCCCAAATTTTCTTTTTTTCTCCTCCATTTGCAATTCCTTTGATGTTGACACCTTTCCAGCGTGTTTGTAGGTCCTTCTTTTCTGTTTTGGCCTTCAGTGGGGATCAATGTTGGCAAGCTTTGCTGCATGTGCCTGCCCTTGGTGGCGTATGGCCTGCCTGCATTTTGATGGCTTTGACTTTGGTATAGATTTTTTCTTTTTTTTTTTTATTATTTTAAGTATTCATGCCATGTCCCTCATATCTTGCCCCCTATGTTGTGTCTTCCTCCTTGACTTTTTCCCCTGCTTTTGCAACATCTGTGAGCTTAGTTTTGGCACCTTTTGGTCCTTTGCAATGCGGCTGATTTCCTCACAGCCTATTTTTTGAAGAGACTAAAATTCCCGATTTTCTGCTTTTTTCAATTGCATTTCATTTGAACCTATCTCCTTTCCAGAGTGTTTGTAAGCCTTTCTTTTGGGATTCGCAAGATTCCTTTACCCTTCCCGAAAGGAAATGAAATTTCCTTTCGGGAAGGGAAAAGGAATCTTGCGATTTCAATGGGGACCAATAGAGGAATCTTTGGTGCATGTCCCTGCACTTGATGGCAGGCCATGCCTTTTGATGGCTTTGATTTTGGGAAAGATTTTTTTCTTTTTTTGGTTGTTTTCTGAAGTGTTCATGCCATGTCCCTCATATCTTGCCCCCTAAGTTGTGTCTTCCTCCTTGACATTTTCCCCTGCTTTTAATACATCTGTGAGCTTAGTTTTGGCATCTTTTGGTCCTTTGCACTGCACCTGATATAAACCCAGGCCACTTCCGAAGAGTCATTAAATTTCCCAAATTTTCTTTTTTTCTCCTCCAATTGCAATTCCTTTGATGTTGACTCCTTTCCAGCGTGTTTGTAAGTCCTTCTTTTCTGTTTTGCCTTCAGTGGGGATCAATTTTGGCAAGCTTTGCGGCATGTGCCTGCCCTTGGTGGCGTATGGCCTGCCTGCATTTTGATGGCTTTGACTTTGGGAAAGATTTTTTCTTTTTTTTTTTTTTTAATATTTTAAGTATTCATGCCATCTCCCTCATATCTTGCCCCCTGTTGTGTCTTCCTCCTTGACTTTTTCCCCTGCTTTTGCAACATCTGTGAGCTTAGTTTTGGCATCTTTTGGTCCTTTGCACTGCACCTGTTATAAACCCAGGCCATTTTCTTAGAGTCACTAAATTTCCCAATTTTTATTTTCTCCTCCAATTGCAATTCCTGTGATGGTGTCTCATTCCAGCGTGGTTGTAAGTCCTTATTTCTGTTTTCGCCTTCAGTGGGGATCAATTTTGGCAAGATTTGCTGCATGTGCCTGCACTTGCTGGCATATGGCCTGCCTGCATTTTGATGGCTTTGACTTTGGGAAAGATTTTTTCTTTTTTTTTTTTTTTTTTGTTTTAAGTATTCATGCCATGTCCCTCATATCTTGCCCCCTAAGTTCTGTCTTCCTCCTTGACTTTTTCCCCTGCTTTTAACACATCTGTGAGCTTAGTTTTGGCACCTTTTGGTCCTTTGCACTGCACCTGATATAAACCCAGTCCACTTTCTAAGAGTCATTAAATTTCCCAAATTTTCTTTTTTTCTCCTCCAATTGCAATTCCTTTGATGGTGTCTCCATTCCAGCGTGTTTTTAAGCCCTTCTTTTCTGTTTTGGCATTCAGTGGGGATCAAATTTGGCAATCTTTGCTGCATGTGCCTGCCCTTGGTGGTGTATGGCCTGCCTGTATTTTGATGGCTTTGAGTTTGGGAAAGATTTTTTCTTTTTTTTTTTTTTTTTTTGTTTTAAGTATTCATGCCCTGTCCCTCATATCTTGCCCCCTAAGTTGTGTCTTCCTCCTTGACTTTTTCCCCTGCTTTTGCAACATCTGTGAGCTTAGTTTTGGCACCTTTTGGTAGTTTGCACTGCACCTGATATAAACCCAGGCCATTTTCTTTGCGTCAATAAATTTCCCAAATTTTATTTTTTTCTCCTCCAATTGCAATTCCTTTGATGTTGACACCTTTCCAGCGTGTTTGTAGGTCCTTCTTTTCTGTTTTGGCCTTCAGTGGGGATCAATGTTGGCAAGCTTTGCTGCATGTGCCCGCACTTGCTGGCGTATGGCCTGCCTGCATTTTGATGGCTTTGACTTTGGGAAAGATTTTTTCTTTTTTTTTTTTTTTATTATTTTATGTATTCATGCCATGTCCCTCATATCTTGCCCCCTAAGTTGTGTCTTCCTCCTTGACTTTTTTCCCTGCTTTTGCAACATCTGTGAGCTTAGTTTTGGCATCTTTTGGTGCTTTGCACTGCACCTGATATTAACCCAGGCCATTTTCTTAGAGTCACTAAATTTCCCAAATTTTCTTTTTTTCTCCTCCAATTGCAATTCCTTTGATGTTGAGACCTTTCCAGCGTGTTTGTAGGTCCTTCTTTTCTGTTTTGGCCTTCAGTGGGGATCAATTTTGGCAAGCTTTGCTGCATGTGCCTGCCCTTGGTGGCGTATGGCCTGCCTGCATTTTGATGGCTTTGACTTTGGGAAAGATTTTTTCTTTTTTTTTTTTTTTTATTATTTTAAGTATTCATGCCATGTCCCTCATATCTTGCCCCCTATGTTGTGTCTTCCTCCTTGACTTTTTCCCCTGCATTTGCAACATCTGTGAGCTTAGTTTTGGCACCTTTTGGTCCGTTGCACTGCAACTGCTAAAACTCCAGGCCACTTTCTAAGAGTCATTAAATTTCCCAAATTTTCTTTTTTTCTCCTCCAATTGCAATTCCTTTGATGGTGTCTCCATTCCAGCGTGTTTGTAGGTCCTTCTTTTCTGTTTTGGCCTTCAGTGGGGATCAATTTTGGCAAGCTTTGCTGCATGTGCCTGCCCTTGGTGGCATATGGCCTGCCTGCATTTTGATGGCTTTGACTTTGGGATAGATTTTTTCTTTTTTTTTTTTTTTTGGTTTAAGTATTCATGTCATGTCCCTCATATCTTGCCCCCTAAGTTGTGTCTTCCTCCTTGACATTTTCCCCTGCTTTTGCAACATCTGTGAGCTTAGTTTTGGCATCTTTTGGTCCTTTGCACTGCACCTGATATAAACCCAGGCCATTTTCTTAGTCACTAAATTTCCCAAATTTTATTTTTTTCTTCTCCAATTGCAATTCCTTTGATGTTGACTCCTTTCCAGCGTGTTTGTAGGTCCTTCTTTTCTGTTTTGGCCTTCAGTGGGGATCAATGTTGGCAAGCTTTGCTGCATGTGCCTGCCCTTGGTGGCGTATGGCCTGCCTGCATTTTGATGGCTTTGACTTTGGGAAAGATTTTTTCTTTTTTTTTTTTTTTTAATATTTTAAATGTTCATGCCACGTCCCTCATATCATGCCCCCTACGTTGTGTCTTCCTCCTTGACTTTTTCCCCTGCTTTTGCAACATCTGTGAGCTTAGTTTTGGCACCTTTTGGTCCTTTGCAATGCAGCTGATTTCCTCACAGCCTATTTTTTGAAGAGACTAAAATTCCCGATTTTCTGCTTTTTTCAGTTGCATTTCATTTGAACCTATCTCCTTTCCAGAGTGTTTGTAAGCCTTTCTTTTGGGATTCGCAAGATTCCTTTTCCCTTCCCGAATGGAAATGAAATTTCCTTTCGGGAAGGGAAAAGGAATCTTGTGATTTCAATGGGGACCAATAGAGGAATCTTTGGTGCATGTCCCTGCACTTGATGGCAGGCCATGCCTTTTGATGGCTTTGACTTTGGGAAAGATTTTTTTCTTTTTTTGGTTGTTTTCTGAAGTGTTCATGCCATGTCCCTCATATCTTGCCCCCTAAGTTGTGTCTTCCTCCTTGACTTTTTCCCCTGCTTTTGCAACATCTGTGAGCTTAGTTTTGGCATCTTTTGGTCCTTTGCACTGCACCTGATAAAAACCCAGGCCATTTTCTTAGAGTCACTAAATTTCCCAAATTTTCTTTTTTTCTCCTCCAATTGCAATTCCTTTGATGTTGACTCATTTCCAGCGTGTTTGTAGGTCCTTCTTTTCAGTTTTGGCCTTCAGTGGGGATCAATTTTGGCAAGCTTTGCAGCATGTACCCGCCCTTGGTGGCGTATGGCCTGCCTGCATTTTGATGGCTTTGACTTTGGGAAAGATTTTTTTTTTTTTTTTCTTTTTTGTTTTAAGTATACATGCCATGTCCCTCATATCTTGCCCCCTGAGTTGTGTCTTCCTCCTTGACTTTTTCCCCTGCTTTTGCAACATCTGTGAGCTTAGTTTTGGCATCTTTTGGTCCTTTGCACTGCACCTGCTAAAATCCCCGGGCCACTTTCTAAGAGTCATTAAATTTCCAAAATTTACTTTTTCTCCTCCAATTGCAATTCCTTTGATGGTGTCTCCATTCCAGCGTATTTGTAAGTCCTTCTTTTCTGTTTTGGCCTTCAGTGGGGATCAATTTTGGCAAGCTTTGCTGCATGTGCCTGCCCTTGGTGGCGTATGGCCTGCCTGCATTTTGATGGCTTTGACTTTGGGAAAGATTTTTCCTTTTTTTTTTTTTTTATTATTTTAAGTATTCATGCCATGTCCCTCATATCTTGCCCCCTAAGTTGTGTCTTCCTCCTTGACTTTTTCCCCTGCTTTTGCAACATCTGTGAGCTTAGTTTTGGCACCTTTTGGTCCTTTGCAATGCAGCTGATTTCCTCACAGCCTAATTTTTGAAGAGACTAAAATTCCCGATTTTCTGCTTTTTTCCATTGCATGTCATTTGAACCTATCTCCTTTCCAGAGTATTTGTAAGCCTATCTTTTGGGATTCGCAAGATCCCTTTTCCCTTCCCGAAAGGAAATGAAATTTCCTTTCGGGAAGGGAAAAGGGATCTTGCGATTTCAATGGGGAAGAAAAGGGGAATCTTTGGTGCATGTCCCTGCACTTGATGGCAGGCCATGCCTTTTGATGGCTTTGACTTTGGGAAAGATTTTTTCTTTTTTTGGTTGTTTTCTGAAGTGTTCATGCCATGTCCCTCATATCTTGCCCCCTAAGTTGTGTCTTCCTCCTTGAACTTTTCCCCTGCTTTTGCAACATCTGTGAGCTTAGTTTTGGCACCTTTTGGTAGTTTGCACTGCACTTGATATAAACCCAGGCCATTTTCTTAGAGTCACTAAATTTCCCAAATTTTCTTTTTTTCTCCTCCAATTGCAATTCCTTTGATGTTGACACCTTTCCAGCGTGTTTGTAGGTCCTTCTTTTCTGTTTTGGCTTTCAGTGGGGATCAATTTTGGCAAGCTTTGCTGCATGTGCCTGCCCTTGGTGGCGTATGGCCTGCCGGCATTTTGATGGCTTTGACTTTGGGAAAGATTTTTTCATTTTTTTTTTTTTTATTATTTTATGTATTCATGCCATGTCCCTCATATCTTGCCCCCTAAGTTGTGTCTTCCTCCTTGACTTTTTTCCCTGCTTTTGCAACATCTGTGAGCTTAGTTTTGGCATCTTTTGGTCCTTTGCACTGCACCTGATATAAACCCAGGGCATTTTCTTAGAGTCACTAAATTTCCCAAATTTTCTTTTTTTCTCCTCCATTTGCAATTCCTTTGATGTTGACACCTTTCCAGCGTGTTTGTAGGTCCTTCTTTTCTGTTTTGGCCTTCAGTGGGGATCAATGTTGGCAAGCTTTGCTGCATGTGCCTGCCCTTGGTGGCGTATGGCCTGCCTGCATTTTGATGGCTTTGACTTTGGTATAGATTTTTTCTTTTTTTTTTTTATTATTTTAAGTATTCATGCCATGTCCCTCATATCTTGCCCCCTATGTTGTGTCTTCCTCCTTGACTTTTTCCCCTGCTTTTGCAACATCTGTGAGCTTAGTTTTGGCACCTTTTGGTCCTTTGCAATGCGGCTGATTTCCTCACAGCCTATTTTTTGAAGAGACTAAAATTCCCGATTTTCTGCTTTTTTCAATTGCATTTCATTTGAACCTATCTCCTTTCCAGAGTGTTTGTAAGCCTTTCTTTTGGGATTCGCAAGATTCCTTTACCCTTCCCGAAAGGAAATGAAATTTCCTTTCGGGAAGGGAAAAGGAATCTTGCGATTTCAATGGGGACCAATAGAGGAATCTTTGGTGCATGTCCCTGCACTTGATGGCAGGCCATGCCTTTTGATGGCTTTGATTTTGGGAAAGATTTTTTTCTTTTTTTGGTTGTTTTCTGAAGTGTTCATGCCATGTCCCTCATATCTTGCCCCCTAAGTTGTGTCTTCCTCCTTGACATTTTCCCCTGCTTTTAATACATCTGTGAGCTTAGTTTTGGCATCTTTTGGTCCTTTGCACTGCACCTGATATAAACCCAGGCCACTTCCGAAGAGTCATTAAATTTCCCAAATTTTCTTTTTTTCTCCTCCAATTGCAATTCCTTTGATGTTGACTCCTTTCCAGCGTGTTTGTAAGTCCTTCATTTCTGTTTTGCCTCCAGTGGGGATCAATTTTGGCAAGATTTGCTGCATGTGCCTGCCCTTGGTGGCGTATGGCCTGCCTGCATTTTGATGGCTTTGACTTTGGGAAAGATTTTTTCTTTTTTTTTTTTTTTAATATTTTAAGTATTCATGCCATCTCCCTCATATCTTGCCCCCTGTTGTGTCTTCCTCCTTGACTTTTTCCCCTGCTTTTGCAACATCTGTGAGCTTAGTTTTGGCATCTTTTGGTCCTTTGCACTGCACCTGTTATAAACCCAGGCCATTTTCTTAGAGTCACTAAATTTCCCAATTTTTATTTTCTCCTCCAATTGCAATTCCTGTGATGGTGTCTCATTCCAGCGTGGTTGTAAGTCCTTATTTCTGTTTTCGCCTTCAGTGGGGATCAATTTTGGCAAGATTTGCTGCATGTGCCTGCACTTGCTGGCATATGGCCTGCCTGCATTTTGATGGCTTTGACTTTGGGAAAGATTTTTTCTTTTTTTTTTTTTTTTTTGTTTTAAGTATTCATGCCATGTCCCTCATATCTTGCCCCCTAAGTTCTGTCTTCCTCCTTGACTTTTTCCCCTGCTTTTAACACATCTGTGAGCTTAGTTTTGGCATCTTTTGGTCCTTTGCACTGCACCTGATATAAACCCAGTCCACTTTCTAAGAGTCATTAAATTTCCCAAATTTTCTTTTTTTCTCCTCCAATTGCAATTCCTTTGATGGTGTCTCCATTCCAGCGTGTTTTTAAGCCCTTCTTTTCTGTTTTGGCATTCAGTGGGGATCAAATTTGGCAATCTTTGCTGCATGTGCCTGCCCTTGGTGGTGTATGGCCTGCCTGTATTTTGATGGCTTTGACTTTGGGAAAGATTTTTTCTTTTTTTTTTTTTTTTTTTGTTTTAAGTATTCATGCCCTGTCCCTCATATCTTGCCCCCTAAGTTGTGTCTTCCTCCTTGACTTTTTCCCCTGCTTTTGCAACATCTGTGAGCTTAGTTTTGGCACCTTTTGGTAGTTTGCACTGCACCTGATATAAACCCAGGCCATTTTCTTTGCGTCAATAAATTTCCCAAATTTTATTTTTTTCTCCTCCAATTGCAATTCCTTTGATGTTGACACCTTTCCAGCGTGTTTGTAGGTCCTTCTTTTCTGTTTTGGCCTTCAGTGGGGATCAATGTTGGCAAGCTTTGCTGCATGTGCCCGCACTTGCTGGCGTATGGCCTGCCGGCATTTTGATGGCTTTGACTTTGGGAAAGATTTTTTCTTTTTTTTTTTTTTTTATTATTTTAAGTATTCATGCCATGTCCCTCATATCTTGCCCCCTATGTTGTGTCTTCCTCCTTGACTTTTTCCCCTGCATTTGCAACATCTGTGAGCTTAGTTTTGGCACCTTTTGGTCCGTTGCACTGCAACTGCTAAAACTCCAGGCCACTTTCTAAGAGTCATTAAATTTCCCAAATTTTCTTTTTTTCTCCTCCAATTGCAATTCCTTTGATGGTGTCTCCATTCCAGCGTGTTTGTAGGTCCTTCTTTTCTGTTTTGGCCTTCAGTGGGGATCAATTTTGGCAAGCTTTGCTGCATGTGCCTGCCCTTGGTGGCATATGGCCTGCCTGCATTTTGATGGCTTTGACTTTGGGATAGATTTTTTCTTTTTTTTTTTTTTTGGTTTAAGTATTCATGTCATGTCCCTCATATCTTGCCCCCTAAGTTGTGTCTTCCTCCTTGACATTTTCCCCTGCTTTTGCAACATCTGTGAGCTTAGTTTTGGCATCTTTTGGTCCTTTGCACTGCACCTGATATAAACCCAGGCCATTTTCTTAGTCACTAAATTTCCCAAATTTTATTTTTTTCTTCTCCAATTGCAATTCCTTTGATGTTGACTCCTTTCCAGCGTGTTTGTAGGTCCTTCTTTTCTGTTTTGGCCTTCAGTGGGGATCAATGTTGGCAAGCTTTGCTGCATCTGCCTGCACTTGCTGGCGTATGGCCTGCCTGCATTTTGATGGCTTTGACTTTGGGAAAGATTTTTTCTTTTTTTTTTTTTTTTTAATATTTTAAATGTTCATGCCATGTCCCTCATATCTTGCCCCCTAAGTTGTGTCTTCCTCCTTCACTTTTTCCCCTGCTTTTGCAACATCTGTGAGCTTAGTTTTGGCACCTTTTGGTCCTTTGCAATGCAGCTGATTTCCTCACAGCCTATTTTTTGAAGAGACTAAAATTCCCGATTTTCTGCTTTTTTCAGTTGCATTTCATTTGAACCTATCTCCTTTCCAGAGTGTTTGTAAGCCTTTCTTTTGGGATTCGCAAGATTCCTTTTCCCTTCCCGAATGGAAATGAAATTTCCTTTCGGGAAGGGAAAAGGAATCTTGTGATTTCAATGGGGACCAATAGAGGAATCTTTGGTGCATGTCCCTGCACTTGATGGCAGGCCATGCCTTTTGATGGCTTTGACTTTGGGAAAGATTTTTTTCTTTTTTTGGTTGTTTTCTGAAGTGTTCATGCCATGTCCCTCATATCTTGCCCCCTAAGTTGTGTCTTCCTCCTTGACTTTTTCCCCTGCTTTTGCAACATCTGTGAGCTTAGTTTTGGCATCTTTTGGTCCTTTGCACTGCACCTGATAAAAACCCAGGCCATTTTCTTAGAGTCACTAAATTTCCCAAATTTTCTTTTTTTCTCCTCCAATTGCAATTCCTTTGATGTTGACTCATTTCCAGCGTGTTTGTAGGTCCTTCTTTTCAGTTTTGGCCTTCAGTGGGGATCAATTTTGGCAAGCTTTGCAGCATGTACCCGCCCTTGGTGGCGTATGGCCTGCCTGCATTTTGATGGCTTTGACTTTGGGAAAGATTTTTTTTTTTTTTTTCTTTTTTGTTTTAAGTATACATGCCATGTCCCTCATATCTTGCCCCCTGAGTTGTGTCTTCCTCCTTGACTTTTTCCCCTGCTTTTGCAACATCTGTGAGCTTAGTTTTGGCATCTTTTGGTCCTTTGCACTGCACCTGCTAAAATCCCCGGGCCACTTTCTAAGAGTCATTAAATTTCCAAAATTTACTTTTTCTCCTCCAATTGCAATTCCTTTGATGGTGTCTCCATTCCAGCGTATTTGTAAGTCCTTCTTTTCTGTTTTGGCCTTCAGTGGGGATCAATTTTGGCAAGCTTTGCTGCATGTGCCTGCCCTTGGTGGCGTATGGCCTGCCTGCATTTTGATGGCTTTGACTTTGGGAAAGATTTTTCCTTTTTTTTTTTTTTTATTATTTTAAGTATTCATGCCATGTCCCTCATATCTTGCCCCCTAAGTTGTGTCTTCCTCCTTGACTTTTTCCCCTGCTTTTGCAACATCTGTGAGCTTAGTTTTGGCACCTTTTGGTCCTTTGCAATGCAGCTGATTTCCTCACAGCCTAATTTTTGAAGAGACTAAAATTCCCGATTTTCTGCTTTTTTCAATTGCATGTCATTTGAACCTATCTCCTTTCCAGAGTATTTGTAAGCCTATCTTTTGGGATTCGCAAGATCCCTTTTCCCTTCCCGAAAGGAAATGAAATTTCCTTTCGGGAAGGGAAAAGGGATCTTGCGATTTCAATGGGGAAGAAAAGGGGAATCTTTGGTGCATGTCCCTGCACTTGATGGCAGGCCATGCCTTTTGATGGCTTTGACTTTGGGAAAGATTTTTTCTTTTTTTGGTTGTTTTCTGAAGTGTTCAGGCCATGACACTCATATCTTGCCCACTATGATGTGTCTTCCTCCTTGACTTTTTCCCCTGCTTTTGCAACATCTGTGAGCTTAGTTTTGGCATCTTTTGGTCCTTTGCACTGCACCTGATATAAACCCAGGCCACATTCTAAGAGTCATTAAATTTCCCAAATTTTCTTTTTTTCTCCTCCAATTGCAATTTCTTTGATGTTGTCTCCATTCCAGCGTGTTTGTAGGTCCTTCTTTTCTGTTTTGGCCTTCAGTGGGGATCATTTTTGGCAAGCTTTGCTGCATGTGCCTGCCCTTGGTGGCGTATGGCCTGCCTGCATTTTGATGGCTTTGACTTTGGGATACATTTTTTCATGTTTTTTTTTTTTTGTTTGTTTTAACTATTCATGCCATGTCCCTCATATCTTGCCCCCTAAGTTGTGTCTTCCTCCTTCACTTTTTCCCCTGCTTTTGCAACATCTGTGAGCTTAGTTTTGCCACCTTTTGGTCCTTTGCAATGCAGCTGATTTCCTCACAGCCTATTTTTTGAAGAGACTAAAATTCCCAATTTTCTGCTTTTTTCTATTGCATTTCATTTGAACCTATCTCCTTTCCAGAGTGTTTGTAAGCCTTTCTTTTGGGATTCGCAAGATTCCTTTTCCCTTCCCGAAAGGAAATGAAATTTCCTTTCGGGAAGGGAAACAGAATCTTGCGATTTCAATGGGGACCAATAGAGGAATCTTTGGTGCATGTCCCTGCACTTGATGGCAGGCCATGACTGTTGCTGGCTTTGACTTTGGGGAAGATTTTTTTCTTTTTTTGGTTGTTTTCTGAAGTGTTCATGCCATGTCCCTCATATCTTGCCCCCTAAGTTGTGTCTTCCTCCTTGACTTTTTCCCCTGCTTTTGCAACATCTGTGAGCTTAGTTTTGCCACATTTTGGTCCTTTGCACTGCACCTGCTAAAACCCCAGTCCACCTTCTAAGAGTTATTAAATTAACCAAATTTTCTTTATTTCTCCTCCAATTGCAATTCCTTTGACGGTGTCTCCATTCCAGCGTATTTGTAAGTCCGTCTTTTATGTTTTGGCCTTCAGTGGGGATCAATTTTGGCAAGCTTTGCTGCATGTGCCTGCCCTTGGTGGCGTATGGCCTGCCTGCATTTTGATGGCTTTGACTTTGGTATAGATTTTTTCTTTTTTTTTTTTTTTTTTTTTTGTTTTAATTATTCATGCCACGTCCCTCATATCTTGCTCCCTAAGTTGTGTCTTCCTCCTTGACTTTTTCCCCTGCTTTTGCAACATCTGTGAGCTTAGTTTTGGCACCTTTTGGTCCTTTGCAATGCAGCTGATTTCCTCACAGCCTATTTTTTGAAGAGACTAAAATTCCCGATTTTCTGCTTTTTTCAATTGCATTTCATTTGAACCTATCTCCTTTCCAGAGTGTTTGTAAGCCTTTCTTTTGGGATTCGCAAGATTCCTTTTCCCTTCCCGAAAGGAAACTTCATTTCCTTTCGGGAAGGGAAAAGGGATCTTGCGATTTCAATGGGGACCAATAGAGGAATCTTTGGTGCATGTCCCTGCACTTGATGGCAGGCCATGCCTTTTGATGGCTTTGACTTTGGGAAAGATTTTTTTCTTTTTTTGGTTGTTTTCTGAAGTGTTCAGGCCATGTCCCTCATATCTTGCCCCCTAAGCTGTGTCTTCCTCCTTGACTTTTTCCCCTTCTTTTGCAACATCTGTGAGCTTAGTTTTGGCATCTTTTGGTCCTTTGCACTGCACCTGATATAAACCCAGTCCACTTTCTAAGAGTCATTAAATTTCCCAAATTTTCTTTTTTTCTCCTCCAATTGCAATTCCTTTGATGTGGTCTCCATTCCAGGGTGTTTGTAAGTCCTTCTTTTCTGTTTTGGCCTTCAGTGGGGATCAATTTTGGCAAGTTTGCTGCATGTGCCTGCCCTTGGTGGCGTATGGCCTGCCTGCATTTTGATGGCTTTGACTTTGGGAAAGATTTTTTTCTTTTTTTTTTTTTTTGTTTTAAGTATTCATGCCATGTCCCTCATATCTTGCCCCCTAAGTTGTGTCTTCCTCCTTGGCTTTTTCCCCTGCTTTTGCAACATCTGTGAGCTTAGTTTTGGCATCTTTTGGTCCTTTGCACTGCACCTGATATAAACGCAGGCCATTTTCTTAGAGTCACTAAATTTCCCAAATTTTTTTTTTTCTCCTCCAATTGCAATTCCTTTTATGGTGACTCCATTCCAGCGTGTTTGTGGGTCCTTCTTTTCTGTTTTGGCCTTCAGTGGGGATCAATTTTGGCAAGCCTTGCTGCATGTGCCTGCACTTGCTGGCGTATGGCCTGCCTGCATTTTGATGGCTTGGCTTTGGGATAGATTTTTTCTTTTTTTTTTTTTTTTTTCTTTTAAGTATTCACGCCATGTACCTCATATCTTGCTCCCTAAGTTGGGTCTTCCTCCTTCACTTTTTCCCCTGCTTTTGCAACATCTGTGAGCTTAGTTTTTGCATCTTTTGGTCCATGGCAATGCACCTGATATGAAACCAGGCCATTTTTTTAGTGTCAGTAATTTCCCTATTTTTCTTTTTTTCTCCTCCAATTGCAATTCCTTTGATGTTGACTCCTTTCCAGCGTGTTTGTAGGTCCTTCTTTTCTGTTTTGGCCTGCAGTGGGGATCAATTTTGGCAAGCTTTGCTGCATGTGCCTGCCCTTGGTGGCGTATGGCCTGCCTGCATTTTGATGGCTTTGACTTTGGGATAGATTTTGTCATTTTTTTTTTTTTTTTTGTTTTAAGTATTCATGCCATGTCCCTCATATCTTGCCCCCTGAGTTGTGTCTTCCTGCTTGACTTTTTCCCCTGCTTTTGCAACATCTGTGAGCTTAGTTTTGGCACCTTTTGGTCCTTTGCAATGCAGCTGATTTCCTCACAGCCTATTTTTTGAAGAGACTAAAATTCCCGATTTTCTGCTTTTTTCAGTTGCATTTCATTTGAACCTATCTCCTTTCCAGAGTGTTTGTAAGCCTTTCTTTTGGGATTCGCAAGATTCCTTTTCCCTTCCCGAAAGGAAATTTCATTTCCTTTCGGGAAGGGAAAAGGAATCTTGCGATTTCAATGGGGACCAATAGAGGAATCTTTGGTGCATGTCCCTGCACTTGATGGCAGGCCATGCCTTTTGATGGCTTTGACTTTGGGAAAGATTTTTTCTTTTTTTGGTTGTTTTCTGAAGTGTTCATGCCATGTCCCTCATATCTTGCCCTCTAAGTTGTGTCTTCCTCCTTGACTTTTTCCCCTGCTTTTGCAACATCTGTGAGCTTAGTTTTGGCATCTTTTGGTCCTTTGCACTGCACCTGATATAAACCCAGGCCATTTTCTTAGAGTCACTAAATTTCCCAAATTTTCTTTTTTTCTCCTCCAATTGCAATTCCTTTGATGTTGACTCCTTTCCAGCGTGTTTGTAAGTCCTTCTTTTCTGTTTTGCCTTCAGTGGGGATCAATTTTGGCAAGCTTTGCTGCATGTGCCTGCCCTTGGTGGCGTATGGCCTGCCTGCATTTTGATGGCTTTGACTTTGGGAAAGATTTTTTTCTTTTTTTTTTTTGGTAGTTTTAAGTATTCATGCCATGTCCCACATATCTTGCCCCCTAAGTTATGTCTTCCTCCTTGACTTTTTCCCCTGCTTTTGCAACATCTGTGAGCTTAGTTTTGGCATCTTTTGGTCCTTTGCACTGCACCTGTTATAAACCCAGGCCATTTTCTTAGAGTCACTAAATTTCCCAAATTTTTTTTTTCTCCTCCAATTGCAATTCCTTTGATGGTGTCTCATTCCAGCGTGGTTGTAAGTCCTTATTTCTGTTTTGGCCTTCAGTGGGGATCAATTTTGGCAAGATTTGCTGCATGTGCCTGCACTTGCTGGCATATGGCCTGCCTGCATTTTGATGGCTTTCACTTTGGGAAAGATTTTTTCTTTTCTTTTTTTTTTTTTGTTTTAAGTATTCATGCCATGTCCCTCATATCTTGCCCCCTAAGTTCTGTCTTCCTCCTTGACTTTTTCCCCTGCTTTTAATACATCTGTGAGCTTAGTTTTGGCATCTTTTGGTCCTTTGCACTGCACCTGATATAAACCCAGTCCACTTTCTAAGAGTCATTAAATTTCCCAAATTTTCTTTTTTTCTCCTCCAATTGCAATTCCTTTGATGGTGTCTCCATTCCAGCGTGTTTTTAAGCCCTTCTTTTCTGTTTTGGCATTCAGTGGGGATCAAATTTGGCAATCTTTGCTGCATGTGCCTGCCCTTGGTGGTGTATGGCCTGCCTGCATTTTGATGGCTTTGACTTTGGGAAAGATTTTTTCTTTTTTTTTTTTTTTTTTTGTTTTAAGTATTCATGCCATGTCCCTCATATCTTGCCCCCTAAGTTGTGTCTTCCTCCTTGACTTTTTCCCCTGCTTTTGACACATCTGTGAGCTTAGTTTTGGCACCTTTTGGTAGTTTGCACTGCACCTGATATAAACCCAGGCCATTTTCTTTGCGTCAATAAATTTCCCAAATTTTATTTTTTTCTCCTCCAATTGCAATTCCTTTGATGTTGACACCTTTCCAGCGTGTTTGTAAGTCCTTCTTTTCTGTTTTGGCCTTCAGTGGGGATCAATGTTGGCAAGCTTTGCTGCATGTGCCTGCACTTGCTGGCGTATGGCCTGCCGGCATTTTGATGGCTTTGACTTTGGGAAAGATTTTTTCTTTTTTTTTTTTTTTATTATTTTAAGTATTCATGCCATGTCCCTCATACCTTGCCCCCTAAGTTGTCTCTTCCTCCTTGACTTTTTTCCCTGCTTTTGCAACATCTGTGAGCTTAGTTTTGGCACCTTTTGGTCCTTTGCACTGCACCTGCTAAAACTCCAGGCCACTTTCTTAGAGTCAATAAATTTCCCAAATTTTCTTTTTTTCTCCTCCAATTGCAATTCCTTTGATGTTGACACCTTTCCAGCGTGTTTGTAGGTCCTTCTTTTCTGTTTTGGCCTTCAGTGGGGATCAATTTTGGCAAGCTTTGCTGCATGTGCCTGCCCTTGGTGGCGTATGGCCTGCCTGCATTTTGATGGCTTTGACTTTGGGAAAGATTTTTTCATTTTTTTTTTTTTTATTATTTTATGTATTCATGCCATGTCCCTCATATCTTGCCCCCTAAGTTGTGTCTTCCTCCTTGACTTTTTTCCCTGCTTTTGCAACATCTGTGAGCTTAGTTTTGGCATCTTTTGGTCCTTTGCACTGCACCTGATATTAACCCAGGGCATTTTCTAAGAGTCATTAAATTTCCCAAATTTTCTTTTTTTCTCCTCCAATTGCAATTCCTTTGATGGTGTCTCCATTCCAGCGTGTTTGTAGGTCCTTTTCTGTTTTGGCCTTCAGTAGGGATCAATTTTGGCAAGCTTTGCTGCATGTGCCTGCCCTTGGTGGCATATGGCCTGCCTGCATTTTGATGGCTTTGACTTTGGGATAGATTTTTTCTTTTTTTTTTTTTTTGGTTTAAGTATTCATGTCATGTCCCTCATATCTTGCCCCCTAAGTTGTGTCTTCCTCCTTGACATTTTCCCCTGCTTTTGCAACATCTGTGAGCTTAGTTTTGGCATCTTTTGGTCCTTGGCACTGCACCTGATATAAACCCAGGCCATTTTCTTAGTCACTAAATTTCCCAAATTTTATTTTTTTCTTCTCCAATTGCAATTCCTTTGATGTTGACTCCTTTCCAGCGTGTTTTTAGGTCCTTCTTTACTGTTTTGGCCTTCAGTGGGGATCAATTTTGGCAAGCTTTGCTGCATGTGCCTGCCCTTGGTGGCGTATGGCCTGCCTGCATTTTGATGGCTTTGACTTTGGGAAAGGTTTTTTCTTTTTTTTTTTTTTTATTATTTTAAGTATTCATGCCATGTCCCTCATATCTTGCCCCCTAAGTTGTGTCTTCCTCCTTCACTTTTTCCCCTGCTTTTGCAACATCTGTGAGCTTAGTTTTGGCACCTTTTGGTCCTTTGCAATGCAGCTGATTTCCTCACAGCCTATTTTTTGAAGAGACTAAAATTCCCGATTTTCTGCTTTTTTCAGTTGCATTTCATTGGAACCTATCTCCTTTCCAGAGTGTTTGTAAGCCTTTCTTTTGGGATTCGCAAGATTCCTTTTCCCTTCCCGAAAGGAAATTTCATTTCCTTTCGGGAAGGGAAAAGGAATCTTGCGATTTCAATGGGGACCAATAGACGAATCTTTGGTGCATGTCCCTGCACTTGATGGCAGGCCATGCCTTTTGATGGCTTTGACTTTGGGAAAGATTTTTTCTTTTTTTGGTTGTTTTCTCAAGTGTTCATGCCATGTCCCTCATATCTTGCCCCCTAAGTTGTGTCTTCCTCCTTCACTTTTTCCCCTGCTTTTGCAACATCTGTGAGCTTAGTTTTGCCACCTTTTGGTCCTTTGCAATGCAGCTGATTTCCTCACAGCCTATTTTTTGAAGAGACTAAAATTCCCAATTTTCTGCTTTTTTCTATTGCATTTCATTTGAACCTATCTCCTTTCCAGAGTGTTTGTAAGCCTTTCTTTTGGGATTCGCAAGATTCCTTTTCCCTTCCCGAAAGGGAATGAAATTTCCTTTCGGGAAGGGAAACAGAATCTTGCGATTTCAATGGGGACCAATAGAGGAATCTTTGGTGCATGTCCCTGCACTTGATGGCAGGCCATGACTGTTGCTGGCTTTGACTTTGGGGAAGATTTTTTTCTTTTTTTGGTTGTTTTCTGAAGTGTTCATGCCATGTCCCTCATATCTTGCCCCCTAAGTTGTGTCTTCCTCCTTGACTTTTTCCCCTGCTTTTGCAACATCTGTGAGCTTAGTTTTGCCACATTTTGGTCCTTTGCACTGCACCTGCTAAAACCCCAGTCCACCTTCTAAGAGTTATTAAATTAACCAAATTTTCTTTATTTCTCCTCCAATTGCAATTCCTTTGACGGTGTCTCCATTCCAGCGTATTTGTAAGTCTGTCTTTTATGTTTTGGCCTTCAGTGGGGATCAATTTTGGCAAGCTTTGCTGCATGTGCCTGCCCTTGGTGGCGTATGGCCTGCCTGCATTTTGATGGCTTTGACTTTGGTATAGATTTTTTCTTTTTTTTTTTTTTTGGTTTAAGTATTCATGTCATGTCCCTCATATCTTGCCCCCTAAGTTGTGTCTTCCTCCTTGACATTTTCCCCTGCTTTTGCAACATCTGTGAGCTTAGTTTTGGCATCTTTTGGTCCTTTGCACTGCACCTGATATAAACCCAGGCCATTTTCTTAGTCACTAAATTTCCCAAATTTTATTTTTTTCTTCTCCAATTGCAATTCCTTTGATGTTGACTCCTTTCCAGCGTGTTTGTAGGTCCTTCTTTTCTGTTTTGGCCTTCAGTGGGGATCAATGTTGGCAAGCTTTGCTGCATCTGCCTGCACTTGCTGGCGTATGGCCTGCCTGCATTTTGATGGCTTTGACTTTGGGAAAGATTTTTTCTTTTTTTTTTTTTTTTAATATTTTAAATGTTCATGCCATGTCCCTCATATCTTGCCCCCTAAGTTGTGTCTTCCTCCTTCACTTTTTCCCCTGCTTTTGCAACATCTGTGAGCTTAGTTTTGGCACCTTTTGGTCCTTTGCAATGCAGCTGATTTCCTCACAGCCTATTTTTTGAAGAGACTAAAATTCCCGATTTTCTGCTTTTTTCAGTTGCATTTCATTTGAAACCTATCTCCTTTCCAGAGTGTTTGTAAGCCTTTCTTTTGGGATTCGCAAGATTCCTTTTCCCTTCCCGAATGGAAATGAAATTTCCTTTCGGGAAGGGAAAAGGAATCTTGTGATTTCAATGGGGACCAATAGAGGAATCTTTGGTGCATGTCCCTGCACTTGATGGCAGGCCATGCCTTTTGATGGCTTTGACTTTGGGAAAGATTTTTTTCTTTTTTTGGTTGTTTTCTGAAGTGTTCATGCCATGTCCCTCATATCTTGCCCCCTAAGTTGTGTCTTCCTCCTTGACTTTTTCCCCTGCTTTTGCAACATCTGTGAGCTTAGTTTTTGGCATCTTTTGGTCCTTTGCACTGCACCTGATAAAAACCCAGGCCATTTTCTTAGAGTCACTAAATTTCCCAAATTTTCTTTTTTTCTCCTCCAATTGCAATTCCTTTGATGTTGACTCATTTCCAGCGTGTTTGTAGGTCCTTCTTTTCAGTTTTGGCCTTCAGTGGGGATCAATTTTGGCAAGCTTTGCAGCATGTACCCGCCCTTGGTGGCGTATGGCCTGCCTGCATTTTGATGGCTTTGACTTTGGGAAAGATTTTTTTTTTTTTTTTCTTTTTTGTTTTAAGTATACATGCCATGTCCCTCATATCTTGCCCCCTGAGTTGTGTCTTCCTCCTTGACTTTTTCCCCTGCTTTTGCAACATCTGTGAGCTTAGTTTTGGCATCTTTTGGTCCTTTGCACTGCACCTGCTAAAATCCCCGGGCCACTTTCTAAGAGTCATTAAATTTCCAAAATTTACTTTTTCTCCTCCAATTGCAATTCCTTTGATGGTGTCTCCATTCCAGCGTATTTGTAAGTCCTTCTTTTCTGTTTTGGCCTTCAGTGGGGATCAATTTTGGCAAGCTTTGCTGCATGTGCCTGCCTTGGTGGCGTATGGCCTGCCTGCATTTTGATGGCTTTGACTTTGGGAAAGATTTTTCCTTTTTTTTTTTTTTTATTATTTTAAGTATTCATGCCATGTCCCTCATATCTTGCCCCCTAAGTTGTGTCTTCCTCCTTGACTTTTTCCCCTGCTTTTGCAACATCTGTGAGCTTAGTTTTGGCACCTTTTGGTCCTTTGCAATGCAGCTGATTTCCTCACAGCCTAATTTTTGAAGAGACTAAAATTCCCGATTTTCTGCTTTTTTCAATTGCATGTCATTTGAACCTATCTCCTTTCCAGAGTATTTGTAAGCCTATCTTTTGGGATTCGCAAGATCCCTTTTCCCTTCCCGAAAGGAAATGAAATTTCCTTTCGGGAAGGGAAAAGGGATCTTGCGATTTCAATGGGGAAGAAAAGGGGAATCTTTGGTGCATGTCCCTGCACTTGATGGCAGGCCATGCCTTTTGATGGCTTTGACTTTGGGAAAGATTTTTTCTTTTTTTGGTTGTTTTCTGAAGTGTTCAGGCCATGACACTCATATCTTGCCCACTATGATGTGTCTTCCTCCTTGACTTTTTCCCCTGCTTTTGCAACATCTGTGAGCTTAGTTTTGGCATCTTTTGGTGGTCCTTTGCACTGCACCTGATATAAACCCAGGCCACATTCTAAGAGTCATTAAATTTCCCAAATTTTCTTTTTTTCTCCTCCAATTGCAATTTCTTTGATGTTGTCTCCATTCCAGCGTGTTTGTAGGTCCTTCTTTTCTGTTTTGGCCTTCAGTGGGGATCATTTTTGGCAAGCTTTGCTGCATGTGCCTGCCCTTGGTGGCGTATGGCCTGCCTGCATTTTGATGGCTTTGACTTTGGGATACATTTTTTCATGTTTTTTTTTTTTGTTTGTTTTAACTATTCATGCCATGTCCCTCATATCTTGCCCCATAAGTTGTGTCTTCCTCCTTCACTTTTTCCCCTGCTTTTGCAACATCTGTGAGCTTAGTTTTGCCACCTTTTGGTCCTTTGCAATGCAGCTGATTTCCTCACAGCCTATTTTTTGAAGAGACTAAAATTCCCAATTTTCTGCTTTTTTCTATTGCATTTCATTTGAACCTATCTCCTTTCCAGAGTGTTTGTAAGCCTTTCTTTTCGGATTCGCAAGATTCCTTTTCCCTTCCCGAAAGGAAATGAAATTTCCTTTCGGGAAGGGAAACAGAATCTTGCGATTTCAATGGGGACCAATAGAGGAATCTTTGGTGCATGTCCCTGCACTTGATGGCAGGCCATGACTGTTGCTGGCTTTGACTTTGGGGAAGATTTTTTTCTTTTTTTGGTTTTTTTCTGAAGTGTTCATGCCATGTCCCTCATATCTTGCCCCCTAAGTTGTGTCTTCCTCCTTGACTTTTTCCCCTGCTTTTGCAACATCTGTGAGCTTAGTTTTGCCACATTTTGGTCCTTTGCACTGCACCTGCTAAAACCCCAGTCCACCTTCTAAGAGTTATTAAATTAACCAAATTTTCTTTATTTCTCCTCCAATTGCAATTCCTTTGACGGTGTCTCCATTCCAGCGTATTTGTAAGTCCGTCTTTTATGTTTTGGCCTTCAGTGGGGATCAATTTTGGCAAGCTTTGCTGCATGTGCCTGCCCTTGGTGGCGTATGGCCTGCCTGCATTTTGATGGCTTTGACTTTGGTATAGATTTTTTCTTTTTTTTTTTTTTTTTTTTTTGTTTTAATTATTCATGCCACGTCCCTCATATCTTGCTCCCTAAGTTGTGTCTTCCTCCTTGACTTTTTCCCCTGCTTTTGCAACATCTGTGAGCTTAGTTTTGGCACCTTTTGGTCCTTTGCAATGCAGCTGATTTCGTCACAGCCTATTTTTTGAAGAGACTAAAATTCCCGATTTTCTGCTTTTTTCAATTGCATTTCATTTGAACCTATCTCCTTTCCAGAGTGTTTGTAAGCCTTTCTTTTGGGATTCGCAAGATTCCTTTTCCCTTCCCGAAAGGAAACTTCATTTCCTTTCGGGAAGGGAAAAGGGATCTTGCGATTTCAATGGGGACCAATAGAGGAATCTTTGGTGCATGTCCCTGCACTTGATGGCAGGCCATGCCTTTTGATGGCTTTGACTTTGGGAAAGATTTTTTTCTTTTTTTGGTTGTTTTCTGAAGTGTTCAGGCCATGTCCCTCATATCTTGCCCCCTAAGCTGTGTCTTCCTCCTTGACTTTTTCCCCTTCTTTTGCAACATCTGTGAGCTTAGTTTTGGCATCTTTTGGTCCTTTGCACTGCACCTGATATAAACCCAGTCCACTTTCTAAGAGTCATTAAATTTCCCAAATTTTCTTTTTTTCTCCTCCAATTGCAATTCCTTTGATGTGGTCTCCATTCCAGGGTGTTTGTAAGTCCTTCTTTTCTGTTTTGGCCTTCAGTGGGGATCAATTTTGGCAAGTTTGCTGCATGTGCCTGCCCTTGGTGGCGTATGGCCTGCCTGCATTTTGATGGCTTTGACTTTGGGAAAGATTTTTTTCTTTTTTTTTTTTTTTGTTTTAAGTATTCATGCCATGTCCCTCATATCTTGCCCCCTAAGTTGTGTCTTCCTCCTTGACTTTTTCCCCTGCTTTTGCAACATCTGTGAGCTTAGTTTTGGCACCTTTTGGTCCTTTGCAATGCAGCTGATATAAACGCAGGCCATTTTCTTAGAGTCACTAAATTTCCCAAATTTTTTTTTTTCTCCTCCAATTGCAATTCCTTTTATGGTGACTCCATTCCAGCGTGTTTGTGGGTCCTTCTTTTCTGTTTTGGCCTTCAGTGGGGATCAATTTTGGCAAGCCTTGCTGCATGTGCCTGCACTTGCTGGCGTATGGCCTGCCTGCATTTTGATGGCTTGGCTTTGGGATAGATTTTTTCTTTTTTTTTTTTTTGTTTCTTTTAAGTATTCACGCCATGTACCTCATATCTTGCTCCCTAAGTTGGGTCTTCCTCCTTCACTTTTTCCCCTGCTTTTGCAACATCTGTGAGCTTAGTTTTTGCATCTTTTGGTCCATGGCAATGCACCTGATATGAAACCAGGCCATTTTTTTAGTGTCAGTAATTTCCCTATTTTTCTTTTTTTCTCCTCCAATTGCAATTCCTTTGATGTTGACTCCTTTCCAGCGTGTTTGTAGGTCCTTCTTTTCTGTTTTGGCCTGCAGTGGGGATCAATTTTGGCAAGCTTTGCTGCATGTGCCTGCCCTTGGTGACATATGGCCTGCCTGCATTTTGATGGCTTTGACTTTGGGATAGATTTTGTCATTTTTTTTTTTTTTTTGTTTTAAGTATTCATGCCATGTCCCTCATATCTTGCCCCCTGAGTTGTGTCTTCCTGCTTGACTTTTTCCCCTGCTTTTGCAACATCTGTGAGCTTAGTTTTGGCACCTTTTGGTCCTTTGCAATGCAGCTGATTTCCTCACAGCCTATTTTTTGAAGAGACTAAAATTCCCGATTTTCTGCTTTTTTCAGTTGCATTTCATTTGAACCTATCTCCTTTCCAGAGTGTTTGTAAGCCTTTCTTTTGGGATTCGCAAGATTCCTTTTCCCTTCCCGAAAGGAAATTTCATTTCCTTTCGGGAAGGGAAAAGGAATCTTGCGATTTCAATGGGGACCAATAGAGGAATCTTTGGTGCATGTCCCTGCACTTGATGGCAGGCCATGCCTTTTGATGGCTTTGACTTTGGGAAAGATTTTTTCTTTTTTTGGTTGTTTTCTGAAGTGTTCATGCCATGTCCCTCATATCTTGCCCTCTAAGTTGTGTCTTCCTCCTTGACTTTTTCCCCTGCTTTTGCAACATCTGTGAGCTTAGTTTTGGCATCTTTTGGTCCTTTGCACTGCACCTGATATAAACCCAGGCCATTTTCTTAGAGTCACTAAATTTCCCAAATTTTCTTTTTTTCTCCTCCAATTGCAATTCCTTTGATGTTGACTCCTTTCCAGCGTGTTTGTAAGTCCTTCTTTTCTGTTTTGCCTTCAGTGGGGATCAATTTTGGCAAGCTTTGCTGCATGTGCCTGCCCTTGGTGGCGTATGGCCTGCCTGCATTTTGATGGCTTTGACTTTGGGAAAGATTTTTTTCTTTTTTTTTTTTGGTAGTTTTAAGTATTCATGCCATGTCCCACATATCTTGCCCCCTAAGTTATGTCTTCCTCCTTGACTTTTTCCCCTGCTTTTGCAACATCTGTGAGCTTAGTTTTGGCATCTTTTGGTCCTTTGCACTGCACCTGTTATAAACCCAGGCCATTTTCTTAGAGTCACTAAATTTCCCAAATTTTTTTTTTCTCCTCCAATTGCAATTCCTTTGATGGTGTCTCATTCCAGCGTGGTTGTAAGTCCTTATTTCTGTTTTGGCCTTCAGTGGGGATCAATTTTGGCAAGATTTGCTGCATGTGCCTGCACTTGCTGGCATATGGCCTGCCTGCATTTTGATGGCTTTGACTTTGGGAAAGATTTTTTCTTTTCTTTTTTTTTTTTTTGTTTTAAGTATTCATGCCATGTCCCTCATATCTTGCCCCCTAAGTTCTGTCTTCCTCCTTGACTTTTTCCCCTGCTTTTAATACATCTGTGAGCTTAGTTTTGGCATCTTTTGGTCCTTTGCACTGCACCTGATATAAACCCAGTCCACTTTCTAAGAGTCATTAAATTTCCCAAATTTTCTTTTTTTCTCCTCCAATTGCAATTCCTTTGATGGTGTCTCCATTCCAGCGTGTTTTTAAGCCCTTCTTTTCTGTTTTGGCATTCAGTGGGGATCAAATTTGGCAATCTTTGCTGCATGTGCCTGCCCTTGGTGGTGTATGGCCTGCCTGCATTTTGATGGCTTTGACTTTGGGAAAGATTTTTTCTTTTTTTTTTTTTTTTTTTGTTTTAAGTATTCATGCCATGTCCCTCATATCTTGCCCCCTAAGTTGTGTCTTCCTCCTTGACTTTTTCCCCTGCTTTTGCAACATCTGTGAGCTTAGTTTTGGCACCTTTTGGTAGTTTGCACTGCACCTGATATAAACCCAGGCCATTTTCTTTGCGTCAATAAATTTCCCAAATTTTATTTTTTTCTCCTCCAATTGCAATTCCTTTGATGTTGACACCTTTCCAGCGTGTTTGTAGGTCCTTCTTTTCTGTTTTGGCCTTCAGTGGGGATCAATGTTGGCAAGCTTTGCTGCATGTGCCTGCACTTGCTGGCGTATGGCCTGCCGGCATTTTGATGGCTTTGACTTTGGGAAAGATTTTTTCTTTTTTTTTTTTTTTATTATTTTAAGTATTCATGCCATGTCCCTCATACCTTGCCCCCTAAGTTGTCTCTTCCTCCTTGACTTTTTCCCCTGCTTTTGCAACATCTGTGAGCTTAGTTTTGGCACCTTTTGGTCCTTTGCACTGCACCTGCTAAAACTCCAGGCCACTTTCTTAGAGTCAATAAATTTCCCAAATTTTCTTTTTTTCTCCTCCAATTGCAAATCCTTTTATGTTGACACCTTTCCAGCGTGTTTGTAGGTCCTTGTTTTCTGTTTTGGCCTTCAGTAGGGATCAATTTTGGCAAGCTTTGCTGCATGTGCCTGCCCTTGGTGGCATATGGCCTGCCTGCATTTTGATGGCTTTGACTTTGGGAAAGATTTTTTCTTTTTTTTTTTTTTTTTTTGGTTTAAGTATTCATGTCATGTCCCTCATATCTTGCCCCCTAAGTTGTGTCTTCCTCCTTGACATTTTCCCCTGCTTTTGCAACATCTGTGAGCTTAGTTTTGGCATCTTTTGGTCCTTGGCACTGCACCTGATATAAACCCAGGCCATTTTCTTAGTCACTAAATTTCCCAAATTTTATTTTTTTCTTCTCCAATTGCAATTCCTTTGATGTTGACTCCTTTCCAGCGTGTTTTTAGGTCCTTCTTTTCTGTTTTGGCCTTCAGTGGCGATCAATTTTGGCAAGCTTTGCTGCATGTGCCTGCCCTTGGTGGCGTATGGCCTGCCTGCATTTTGATGGCTTTGACTTTGGGAAAGGTTTTTTCTTTTTTTTTTTTTTTTATTATTTTAAGTATTCATGCCATGTCCCTCATATCTTGCCCCCTAAGTTGTGTCTTCCTCCTTCACTTTTTCCCCTGCTTTTGCAACATCTGTGAGCTTAGTTTTGGCACCTTTTGGTCCTTTGCAATGCAGCTGATTTCCTCACAGCCTATTTTTTGAAGAGACTAAAATTCCCGATTTTCTGCTTTTTTCAGTTGCATTTCATTGGAACCTATCTCCTTTCCAGAGTGTTTGTAAGCCTTTCTTTTGGGATTCGCAAGATTCCTTTTCCCTTCCCGAAAGGAAATTTCATTTCCTTTCGGGAAGGGAAAAGGAATCTTGCGATTTCAATGGGGACCAATAGACGAATCTTTGGTGCATGTCCCTGCACTTGATGGCAGGCCATGCCTTTTGATGGCTTTGACTTTGGGAAAGATTTTTTCTTTTTTTGGTTGTTTTCTCAAGTGTTCATGCCATGTCCCTCATATCTTGCCCCCTAAGTTGTGTCTTCCTCCTTCACTTTTTCCCCTGCTTTTGCAACATCTGTGAGCTTAGTTTTGCCACCTTTTGGTCCTTTGCAATGCAGCTGATTTCCTCACAGCCTATTTTTTGAAGAGACTAAAATTCCCAATTTTCTGCTTTTTTCTATTGCATTTCATTTGAACCTATCTCCTTTCCAGAGTGTTTGTAAGCCTTTCTTTTGGGATTCGCAAGATTCCTTTTCCCTTCCCGAAAGGGAATGAAATTTCCTTTCGGGAAGGGAAAAGGAATCTTGGGAATCTTGCGATTTCAATGGGGACCAATAGAGGAATCTTTGGTGCATGTCCCTGCACTTGATGGCAGGCCATGACTGTTGCTGGCTTTGACTTTGGGGAAGATTTTTTTCTTTTTTTGGTTGTTTTCTGAAGTGTTCATGCCATGTCCCTCATATCTTGCCCCCTAAGTTGTGTCTTCCTCCTTGACTTTTTCCCCTGCTTTTGCAACATCTGTGAGCTTAGTTTTGCCACATTTTGGTCCTTTGCACTGCACCTGCTAAAACCCCAGTCCACCTTCTAAGAGTTATTAAATTAACCAAATTTTCTTTATTTCTCCTCCAATTGCAATTCCTTTGACGGTGTCTCCATTCCAGCGTATTTGTAAGTCCGTCTTTTATGTTTTGGCCTTCAGTGGGGATCAATTTTGGCAAGCTTTGCTGCATGTGCCTGCCCTTGGTGGCGTATGGCCTGCCTGCATTTTGATGGCTTTGACTTTGGTATAGATTTTTTCTTTTTTTTTTTTTTTTTTTTTTGTTTTAATTATTCATGCCACGTCCCTCATATCTTGCTCCCTAAGTTGTGTCTTCCTCCTTGACTTTTTCCCCTGCTTTTGCAACATCTGTGAGCTTAGTTTTGGCACCTTTTGGTCCTTTGCAATGCAGCTGATTTCCTCACAGCCTATTTTTTGAAGAGACTAAAATTCCCGATTTTCTGCTTTTTTCAATTGCATTTCATTTGAACCTATCTCCTTTCCAGAGTGTTTGTAAGCCTTTCTTTTGGGATTCGCAAGATTCCTTTTCCCTTCCCGAAAGGAAACTTCATTTCCTTTCGGGAAGGGAAAAGGGATCTTGCGATTTCAATGGGGACCAATAGAGGAATCTTTGGTCCATGTCCCTGCACTTGATGGCAGGCCATGCCTTTTGATGGCTTTGACTTTGGGAAAGATTTTTTTCTTTTTTTGGTTGTTTTCTGAAGTGTTCAGGCTATGTCCCTCATATCTTGCCCCCTAAGCTGTGTCTTCCTCCTTGACTTTTTCCCCTTCTTTTGCAACATCTGTGAGCTTAGTTTTGGCATCTTTTGGTCCTTTGCACTGCACCTGATATAAACCCAGGCCACTTTCTAAGAGTCATTAAATTTCCCAAATTTTCTTTTTTTCTCCTCCAATTGCAATTCCTTTGATGTGGTCTCCATTCCAGGGTGTTTGTAAGTCCTTCTTTTCTGTTTTGGCCTTCAGTGGGGATCAATTTTGGCAAGTTTGCTGCATGTGCCTGCCCTTGGTGGCGTATGGCCTGCCTGCATTTTGATGGCTTTGACTTTGGGAAAGATTTTTTTCTTTTTTTTTTTTTTTGTTTTAAGTATTCATGCCATGTGCCTCATATCTTGCCCCCTAAGTTGTGTCTTCCTCCTTGGCTTTTTCCCCTGCTTTTGCAACATCTGTGAGCTTAGTTTTGGCATCTTTTGGTCCTTTGCACTGCACCTGATATAAACGCAGGCCATTTTCTTAGAGTCACTAAATTTCCCAAATTTTTTTTTTTCTCCTCCAATTGCAATTCCTTTTATGGTGACTCCATTCCAGCGTGTTTGTGGGTCCTTCTTTTCTGTTTTGGCCTTCAGTGGGGATCAATTTTGGCAAGCCTTGCTGCATGTGCCTGCACTTGCTGGCGTATGGCCTGCCTGCATTTTGATGGCTTGGCTTTGGGATAGATTTTTTCTTTTTTTTTTTTTTGTTTCTTTTAAGTATTCACGCCATGTACCTCATATCTTGCTCCCTAAGTTGGGTCTTCCTCCTTCACTTTTTCCCCTGCTTTTGCAACATCTGTGAGCTTAGTTTTTGCATCTTTTGGTCCATGGCAATGCACCTGATATGAAACCAGGCCATTTTTTTAGTGTCAGTAATTTCCCTATTTTTCTTTTTTTCTCCTCCAATTGCAATTCCTTTGATGTTGACTCCTTTCCAGCGTGTTTGTAGGTCCTTCTTTTCTGTTTTGGCCTGCAGTGGGGATCAATTTTGGCAAGCTTTGCTGCATGTGCCTGCCCTTGGTGACATATGGCCTGCCTGCATTTTGATGGCTTTGACTTTGGGATAGATTTTGTCATTTTTTTTTTTTTTTTGTTTTAAGTATTCATGCCATGTCCCTCATATCTTGCCCCCTGAGTTGTGTCTTCCTGCTTGACTTTTTCCCCTTCTTTTGCAACATCTGTGAGCTTAGTTTTGGCACCTTTTGGTCCTTTGCAATGCAGCTGATTTCCTCACAGCCTATTTTTTGAAGAGACTAAAATTCCCGATTTTCTGCTTTTTTCAGTTGCATTTCATTTGAACCTATCTCCTTTCCAGAGTGTTTGTAAGCCTTTCTTTTGGGATCCGCAAGATTCCTTTTCCCTTCCCGAAAGGAAATTTCATTTCCTTTCGGGAAGGGAAAAGGAATCTTGCGATTTCAATGGGGACCAATAGAGGAATCTTTGGTGCATGTCCCTGCACTTGATGGCAGGCCATGCCTTTTGATGGCTTTGACTTTGGGAAAGATTTTTTCTTTTTTTGGTTGTTTTCTGAAGTGTTCATGCCATGTCCCTCATATCTTGCCCTCTAAGTTGTGTCTTCCTCCTTGACTTTTTCCCCTGCTTTTGCAACATCTGTGAGCTTAGTTTTGGCATCTTTTGGTCCTTTGCACTGCACCTGATATAAACCCAGGCCATTTTCTTAGAGTCACTAAATTTCCCAAATTTTCTTTTTTTCTCCTCCAATTGCAATTCCTTTGATGTTGACTCCTTTCCAGCGTGTTTGTAAGTCCTTCTTTTCTGTTTTGCCTTCAGTGGGGATCAATTTTGGCAAGCTTTGCTGCATGTGCCTGCCCTTGGTGGCGTATGGCCTGCCTGCATTTTGATGGCTTTGACTTTGGGAAAGATTTTTTTCTTTTTTTTTTTTTGGTAGTTTTAAGTATTCATGCCATGTCCCACATATCTTGCCCCCTAAGTTATGTCTTCCTCCTTCACTTTTTCCCCTGCTTTTGCAACATCTGTGAGCTTAGTTTTGGCATCTTTTGGTCCTTTGCACTGCACCTGTTATAAACCCAGGCCATTTTCTTAGAGTCACTAAATTTCCCAAATTTTTTTTTTCTCCTCCAATTGCAATTCCTTTGATGGTGTCTCATTCCAGCGTGGTTGTAAGTCCTTATTTCTGTTTTGGCCTTAAGTGGGGATCAATTTTGGCAAGATTTGCTGCATGTGCCTGCACTTGCTGGCATATGGCCTGCCTGCATTTTGATGGCTTTGACTTTGGGAAAGATTTTTTCTTTTCTTTTTTTTTTTTTGTTTTAAGTATTCATGCCATGTCCCTCATATCTTGCCCCCTAAGTTCTGTCTTCCTCCTTGACTTTTTCCCTTGCTTTTAACACATCTGTGAGCTTAGTTTTGGCACTTTTTGGTAGTTTGCACTGCACCTGATATAAACCCAGGCCATTTTCTTTGCGTCAATAAATTTCCCAAATTTTATTTTTTTCTCCTCCAATTGCAATTCCTTTGATGTTGACTCCTTTCCAGCGTGTTTGTAGGTCCTTCTTTTCTGTTTTGGCCTTCAGTGGGGATCAATGTTGGCAAGCTTTGCTGCATGTGCCTGCACTTGCTGGCGTATGGCCTGCCTGCATTTTGATGGCTTTGACTTTGGGAAAGATTTTTTCATTTTTTTTTTTTTTATTATTTTATGTATTCATGCCATGTCCCTCATATCTTGCCCCCTAAGTTCTGTATTCCTCCTTGACTTTTTTCCCTGCTTTTGCAAAATCTGTGAGCTTAGTTTTGGCACCTTTTGGTCCTTTGCACTGCAACTGCTAAAACTCCAGGCCACTTTCTAAGAGTCATTAAATTTCCCAAATTTTCTTTTTTTCTCCTCCATTTGCAATTCCTTTGATGGTGTCTCCATTCCAGCGTGTTTGTAGGTCCTTCTTTTCTGTTTTGGCCTTCAGTAGGGATCAATTTTGGCAAGCTTTGCTGCATGTGCCTGCCCTTGGTGGCATATGGCCTGCCTGCATTTTGATGGCTTTGACTTTGGGATAGATTTTTTCTTTTTTTTTTTTTTTGGTTTAAGTATTCATGTCATGTCCCTCATATCTTGCCCCCTAAGTTGTGTCTTCCTCCTTGACATTTTCCCCTGCTTTTGCAACATCTGTGAGCTTAGTTTTGGCATCTTTTGGTCCTTGGCACTGCACCTGATATAAACCCAGGCCATTTTCTTAGTCACTAAATTTCCCAAATTTTATTTTTTTCTTCTCCAATTGCAATTCCTTTGATGTTGACTCCTTTCCAGCGTGTTTTTAGGTCCTTCTTTTCTGTTTTGGCCTTCAGTGGGGATCAATTTTGGCAAGCTTTGCTGCATGTGCCTGCCCTTGCTGGCGTATGGCCTGCCTGCATTTTGATGGCTTTGACTTTGGGAAAGGTTTTTTCTTTTTTTTTTTTTTTATTATTTTAAGTATTCATGCCATGTCCCTCATATCTTGCCCCCTAAGTTGTGTCTTCCTCCTTCACTTTTTCCCCTGCTTTTGCAACATCTGTGAGCTTAGTTTTGGCACCTTTTGGTCCTTTGCAATGCAGCTGATTTCCTCACAGCCTATTTTTTGAAGAGACTAAAATTCCCGATTTTCTGCTTTTTTCAGTTGCATTTCATTGGAACCTATCTCCTTTCCAGAGTGTTTGTAAGCCTTTCTTTTGGGATTCGCAAGATTCCTTTTCCCTTCCCGAAAGGAAATTTCATTTCCTTTCGGGAAGGGAAAAGGAATCTTGCGATTTCAATGGGGACCAATAGACGAATCTTTGGTGCATGTCCCTGCACTTGATGGCAGGCCATGCCTTTTGATGGCTTTGACTTTGGGAAAGATTTTTTCTTTTTTTGGTTGTTTTCTGAAGTGTTCATGCCATGTCCCTCATATCTTGCCCCCTAAGTTGTGTCTTCCTCCTTGACTTTTTCCCCTGCTTTTGCAACATCTGTGAGCTTAGTTTTGGCATCTTTTGGTCCTTTGCACTGCACCTGATATAAACCCAGGCCATTTTCTTAGAGTCACTAAATTTCCCAAATTTTCTTTTTTTCTCCTCCAATTGCAATTCCTTTGATGTGGTCTCCATTCCAGCATGTTTGTAAGTCCTTCTTTTCTGTTTTGGCCTTCACTGGGGATCAATTTTGGCAAGCTTTGCTGCATGTGCATGCCCTTGGTGGCGTATGGCCTGCCTGCATTTTGATGGCTTTGACTTTGGGAAAGATTTTTTCTTTTTTTTTTTATTTAATATTTTAAGTATTCATGCCATCTCCCTCATATCTTGCCCCCTGTTGTGTCTTCCTCCTTGAGTTTTTCCCCTGCTTTTGCAACATCTGTGAGCTTAGTTTTGGCATCTTTTGGTCCTTTGCACTGCACCTGTTATAAACCCAGGCCATTTTCTTAGAGTCACTAAATTTCCCAATTTTTATTTTCTCCTCCAATTGCAATTCCTGTGATGGTGTCTCATTCCAGCGTGGTTGTAAGTCCTTATTTCTGTTTTCGCCTTCAGTGGGGATCAATTTTGGCAAGATTTGCTGCATGTGCCTGCACTTGCTGGCATATGGCCTGCCTGCATTTTGATGGCTTTGACTTTGGGAAAGATTTTTTCTTTTTTTTTTTTTTTTTTGTTTTAAGTATTCATGCCATGTCTCTCATATCTTGCCCCCTAAGTTCTGTCTTCCTCCTTGACTTTTTCCCCTGCTTTTAATACATCTGTGAGCTTAGTTTTGGCATCTTTTGGTCCTTTGCACTGCACCTGATATAAACCCAGTCCACTTTCTAAGAATCATTAAATTTCCCAAATTTTCTTTTTTTCTCCTCCAATTGCAATTCCTTTGATGTGGTCTCCATTCCAGCGTGTTTTTAAGCCCTTCTTTTCTGTTTTGGCATTCAGTGGGGATCAAATTTGGCAATCTTTGCTGCATGTGCCTGCCCTTGGTGGTGTATGGCCTGCCTGCATTTTGATGGCTTTGACTTTGGGAAAGATTTTTTCTTTTTTTTTTTTTTTTTTTGTTTTAAGTATTCATGCCATGTCCCTCATATCTTGCCCCCTAAGTTGTGTCTTCCTCCTTGACTTTTTCCCCTGCTTTTGCAACATCTGTGAGCTTAGTTTTGGCACCTTTTGGTAGTTTGCACTGCACCTGATATAAACCCAGGCCATTTTCTTTGCGTCAATAAATTTCCCAAATTTTATTTTTTTCTCCTCCAATTGCAATTCCTTTGATGTTGACACCTTTCCAGCGTGTTTGTAGGTCCTTCTTTTCTGTTTTGGCCTTCAGTGGGGATCAATGTTGGCAAGCTTTGCTGCATGTGCCTGCACTTGCTGGCGTATGGCCTGCCGGCATTTTGATGGCTTTGACTTTGGGAAAGATTTTTTCTTTTTTTTTTTTTTTATTATTTTAAGTATTCATGCCATGTCCCTCATACCTTGCCCCCTAAGTTGTCTCTTCCTCCTTGACTTTTTCCCCCTGCTTTTGCAACATCTGTGAGCTTAGTTTTGGCACCTTTTGGTCCTTTGCACTGCACCTGCTCAAACTCCAGGCCACTTTCTAAGAGTCATTAAATTTCCCAAATTTTCTTTTTTTCTCCTCCAATTGCAATTCCTTTTATGTTGACACCTTTCCAGCGTGTTTGTAGGTCCTTCTTTTCTGTTTTGGCCTTCAGTGGGGATCAATTTTGGCAAGCTTTGCTGCATGTGCCTGCCCTTGGTGGCGTATGGCCTGCCTGCATTTTGATGGCTTTGACTTTGGGAAAGATTTTTTCATTTTTGTTTTTTTTATTATTTTATGTATTCATGCCATGTCCCTCATATCTTGCCCCCTAAGTTGTGTCTTCCTCCTTGACTTTTTTCCCTGCTTTTGCAACATCTGTGAGCTTAGTTTTGGCATCTTTTGGTCCTTTGCACTGCACCTGATATTAACCCAGGCCATTTTCTTAGAGTCACTAAATTTCCCAAATTTTCTTTTTTTCTCCTCCAATTGCAATTCCTTTGATGTTGAGACCTTTCCAGCGTGTTTGTAGGTCCTTCTTTTCTGTTTTGGCCTTCAGTGGGGATCAATTTTGGCAAGCTTTGCTGCATGTGCCTGCCCTTGGTGGCGTATGGCCTGCCTGCATTTTGATGGCTTTGACTTTGGGAAAGGTTTTTTCTTTTTTTTTTTTTTTTAATATTTTAAATGTTCATGCCATGTCCCTCATATCTTGCCCCCTAAGTTGTGTCTTCCTCCTTCACTTTTTCCCCTGCTTTTGCAACATCTGTGAGCTTAGTTTTGGCACCTTTTGGTCCTTTGCAATGCAGCTGATTTCCTCACAGCCTATTTTTTGAAGAGACTAAAATTCCCGATTTTCTGCTTTTTTCAGTTGCATTTCATTTGAACCTATCTCCTTTCCAGAGTGTTTGTAAGCCTTTCTTTTGGGATTCGCAAGATTCCTTTTCCCTTCCCGAATGGAAATGAAATTTCCTTTCGGGAAGGGAAAAGGAATCTTGTGATTTCAATGGGGACCAATAGAGGAATCTTTGGTGCATGTCCCTGCACTTGATGGCAGGCCATGCCTTTTGATGGCTTTGACTTTGGGAAAGATTTTTTTCTTTTTTTGGTTGTTTTCTGAAGTGTTCATGCCATGTCCCTCATATCTTGCCCCCTAAGTTGTGTCTTCCTCCTTGACTTTTTCCCCTGCTTTTGCAACATCTGTGAGCTTAGTTTTGGCATCTTTTGGTCCTTTGCACTGCACCTGATAAAAACCCAGGCCATTTTCTTAGAGTCACTAAATTTCCCAAATTTTCTTTTTTTCTCCTCCAATTGCAATTCCTTTGATGTTGACTCATTTCCAGCGTGTTTGTAGGTCCTTCTTTTCAGTTTTGGCCTTCAGTGGGGATCAATTTTGGCAAGCTTTGCAGCATGTGCCTGCCCTTGGTGGCGTATGGCCTGCCTGCATTTTGATGGCTTTGACTTTGGGAAAGATTTTTTCTTTTTTTGGTTGTTTTCTGAAGTGTTCATGCCATGTCCCTCATATCTTGCCCCCTAAGTTGTGTCTTCCTCCTTCACTTTTTCCCCTTCTTTTGCAACATCTGTGAGCTTAGTTTTGCCACCTTTTGGTCCTTTGCAATGCAGCTGATTTCCTCACAGCCTATTTTTTGAAGAGACTAAAATTCCCAATTTTCTGCTTTTTTCTATTGCATTTCATTTGAACCTATCTCCTTTCCAGAGTGTTTGTAAGCCTTTCTTTTGGGATTCGCAAGATTCCTTTTCCCTTCCCGAAAGGAAATGAAATTTCCTTTCGGGAAGGGAAACAGAATCTTGCGATTTCAATGGGGACCAATAGAGGAATCTTTGGTGCATGTCCCTGCACTTGATGGCAGGCCATGACTGTTGCTGGCTTTGACTTTGGGGAAGATTTTTTTCTTTTTTTGGTTGTTTTCTGAAGTGTTCATGCCATGTCCCTCATATCTTGCCCCCTAAGTTGTGTCTTCCTCCTTGACTTTTTCCCCTGCTTTTGCAACATCTGTGAGCTTAGTTTTGCCACATTTTGGTCCTTTGCACTGCACCTGCTAAAACCCCAGTCCACCTTCTAAGAGTTATTAAATTAACCAAATTTTCTTTATTTCTCCTCCAATTGCAATTCCTTTGACGGTGTCTCCATTCCAGCGTATTTGTAAGTCCGTCTTTTATGTTTTGGCCTTCAGTGGGGATCAATTTTGGCAAGCTTTGCTGCATGTGCCTGCCCTTGGTGGCGTATGGCCTGCCTGCATTTTGATGGCTTTGACTTTGGTATAGATTTTTTCTTTTTTTTTTTTTTTTTTTTTGTTTTAATTATTCATGCCACGTCCCTCATATCTTGCTCCCTAAGTTGTGTCTTCCTCCTTGACTTTTTCCCCTGCTTTTGCAACATCTGTGAGCTTAGTTTTGGCACCTTTTGGTCCTTTGCAATGCAGCTGATTTCGTCACAGCCTATTTTTTGAAGAGACTAAAATTCCCGATTTTCTGCTTTTTTCAATTGCATTTCATTTGAACCTATCTCCTTTCCAGAGTGTTTGTAAGCCTTTCTTTTGGGATTCGCAAGATTCCTTTTCCCTTCCCGAAAGGAAACTTCATTTCCTTTCGGGAAGGGAAAAGGGATCTTGCGATTTCAATGGGGACCAATAGAGGAATCTTTGGTCCATGTCCCTGCACTTGATGGCAGGCCATGCCTTTTGATGGCTTTGACTTTGGGAAAGATTTTTTTCTTTTTTTTGGTTGTTTTCTGAAGTGTTCAGGCTATGTCCCTCATATCTTGCCCCCTAAGTTGTGTCTTCCTCCTTGACTTTTTCCCCTTCTTTTGCAACATCTGTGAGCTTAGTTTTGGCATCTTTTGGTCCTTTGCACTGCACCTGATATAAACCCAGTCCACTTTCTAAGAGTCATTAAATTTCCCAAATTTTCTTTTTTTCTCCTCCAATTGCAATTCCTTTGATGTGGTCTCCATTCCAGGGTGTTTGTAAGTCCTTCTTTTCTGTTTTGGCCTTCAGTGGGGATCAATTTTGGCAAGTTTGCTGCATGTGCCTGCCCTTGGTGGCGTATGGCCTGCCTGCATTTTGATGGCTTTGACTTTGGGAAAGATTTTTTTCTTTTTTTTTTTTTTTTGTTTTAAGTATTCATGCCATGTCCCTCATATCTTGCCCCCTAAGTTGTGTCTTCCTCCTTGGCTTTTTCCCCTGCTTTTGCAACATCTGTGAGCTTAGTTTTGGCATCTTTTGGTCCTTTGCACTGCACCTGATATAAACGCAGGCCATTTTCTTAGAGTCACTAAATTTCCCAAATTTTTTTTTTTCTCCTCCAATTGCAATTCCTTTTATGGTGACTCCATTCCAGCGTGTTTGTGGGTCCTTCTTTTCTGTTTTGGCCTTCAGTGGGGATCAATTTTGGCAAGCCTTGCTGCATGTGCCTGCACTTGCTGGCGTATGGCCTGCCTGCATTTTGATGGCTTGGCTTTGGGATAGATTTTTTCTTTTTTTTTTTTTTTTTTCTTTTAAGTATTCACGCCATGTACCTCATATCTTGCTCCCTAAGTTGGGTCTTCCTCCTACACTTTTTCCCCTGCTTTTGCAACATCTGTGAGCTTAGTTTTTTGCATCTTTTGGTCCATGGCAATGCACCTGATATGAAACCAGGCCATTTTTTTAGTGTCAGTAATTTCCCTATTTTTCTTTTTTTCTCCTCCAATTGCAATTCCTTTGATGTTGACTCCTTTCCAGCGTGTTTGTAGGTCCTTCTTTTCTGTTTTGGCCTGCAGTGGGGATCAATTTTGGCAAGCTTTGCTGCATGTGCCTGCCCTTGGTGACATATGGCCTGCCTGCATTTTGATGGCTTTGACTTTGGGATAGATTTTGTCATTTTTTTTTTTTTTTTGTTTTAAGTATTCATGCCATGTCCCTCATATCTTGCCCCCTGAGTTGTGTCTTCCTGCTTGACTTTTTCCCCTTCTTTGCAACATCTGTGAGCTTAGTTTTGGCACCTTTTGGTCCTTTGCAATGCAGCTGATTTCCTCACAGCCTATTTTTTGAAGAGACTAAAATTCCCGATTTTCTGCTTTTTTCAGTTGCATTTCATTTGAACCTATCTCCTTTCCAGAGTGTTTGTAAGCCTTTCTTTTGGGATTCGCAAGATTCCTTTTCCCTTCCCGAAAGGAAATTTCATTTCCTTTCGGGAAGGGAAAAGGAATCTTGCGATTTCAATGGGGACCAATAGAGGAATCTTTGGTGCATGTCCCTGCACTTGATGGCAGGCCATGCCTTTTGATGGCTTTGACTTTGGGAAAGATTTTTTCTTTTTTTGGTTGTTTTCTGAAGTGTTCATGCCATGTCTCTCATATCTTGCCCCCTAAGTTGTGTCTTCCTCCTTGACTTTTTCCCCTTCTTTTGCAACATCTGTGAGCTTAGTTTTGGCATCTTTTGGTCCTTTGCACTGCACCTGATATAAACCCAGTCCACTTTCTAAGAGTCATTAAATTTCCCAAATTTTCTTTTTTTCTCCTCCAATTGCAATTCCTTTGATGTGGTCTCCATTCCAGCGTGTTTGTAGGTCCTTCTTTTCTGTTTTGGCCTTCAGTGGGGATCAATTTTGGCAAGTTTGCTGCATGTGCCTGCCCTTGGTGGCGTATGGCCTGCCTGCATTTTGATGGCTTTGACTTTGGGAAAGATTTTTTTCTTTTTTTTTTTTTTTGTTTTAAGTATTCATGCCATGTCCCTCATATCTTGCCCCCTAAGTTGTGTCTTCCTCCTTGGCTTTTTTCCCCTGCTTTTGCAACATCTGTGAGCTTAGTTTTGGCATCTTTTGGTCCTTTGCACTGCACCTGATATAAACGCAGGCCATTTTCTTAGAGTCACTAAATTCCCAAATTTTTTTTTTTCTCCTCCAATTGCAATTCCTTTTATGGTGACTCCATTCCAGCGTGTTTGTGGGTCCTTCTTTTCTGTTTTGGCCTTCAGTGGGGATCAATTTTGGCAAGCCTTGCTGCATGTGCCTGCACTTGCTGGCGTATGGCCTGCCTGCATTTTGATGGCTTGGCTTTGGGATAGATTTTTTCTTTTTTTTTTTTTTTTTCTTTTAAGTATTCACGCCATGTACCTCATATCTTGCTCCCTAAGTTGGGTCTTCCTCCTTCACTTTTTCCCCTGCTTTTGCAACATCTGTGAGCTTAGTTTTTGCATCTTTTGGTCCATGGCAATGCACCTGATATGAAACCAGGCCATTTTTTTAGTGTCAGTAATTTCCCTATTTTCTTTTTTTCTCCTCCAATTGCAATTCCTTTGATGTTGACTCCTTTCCAGCGTGTTTGTAGGTCCTTCTTTTCTGTTTTGGCCTGCAGTGGGGATCAATTTTGGCAAGCTTTGCTGCATGTGCCTGCCCTTGGTGACATATGGCCTGCCTGCATTTTGATGGCTTTGACTTTGGGATAGATTTTGTCATTTTTTTTTTTTTTTTGTTTTAAGTATTCATGCCATGTCCCTCATATCTTGCCCCCTGAGTTGTGTCTTCCTGCTTGACTTTTTCCCCTTCTTTTGCAACATCTGTGAGCTTAGTTTTGGCACCTTTTGGTCCTTTGCAATGCAGCTGATTTCCTCACAGCCTATTTTTTGAAGAGACTAAAATTCCCGATTTTCTGCTTTTTTCAGTTGCATTTCATTTGAACCTATCTCCTTTCCAGAGTGTTTGTAAGCCTTTCTTTTGGGATTCGCAAGATTCCTTTCCCTTCCCGAAAGGAAATTTCATTTCCTTTCGGGAAGGGAAAAGGAATCTTGCGATTTCAATGGGGACCAATAGAGGAATCTTTGGTGCATGTCCCTGCACTTGATGGCAGGCCATGCCTGTTGATGGCTTTGACTTTGGGAAAGATTTTTTCTTTTTTTGGTTGTTTTCTGAAGTGTTCATGCCATGTCCCTCATATCTTGCCCTCTAAGTTGTGTCTTCCTCCTTGACTTTTTCCCCTGCTTTTGCAACATCTGTGAGCTTAGTTTTGGCATCTTTTGGTCCTTTGCACTGCACCTGATATAAACCCAGGCCATTTTCTTAGAGTCACTAAATTTCCCAAATTTTCTTTTTTTCTCCTCCAATTGCAATTCCTTTGATGTTGACTCCTTTCCAGCGTGTTTGTAAGTCCTTCTTTTCTGTTTTGCCTTCAGTGGGGATCAATTTTGGCAAGCTTTGCTGCATGTGCCTGCCCTTGGTGGCGTATGGCCTGCCTGCATTTTGATGGCTTTGACTTTGGGAAAGATTTTTTTCTTTTTTTTTTTTGGTAGTTTTAAGTATTCATGCCATGTCCCACATATCTTGCCCCCTAAGTTATGTCTTCCTCCTTGACTTTTTCCCCTGCTTTTGCAACATCTGTGAGCTTAGTTTTGGCATCTTTTGGTCCTTTGCACTGCACCTGTTATAAACCCAGGCCATTTTCTTAGAGTCACTAAATTTCCCAAATTTTTTTTTTCTCCTCCAATTGCAATTCCTTTGATGGTGTCTCATTCCAGCGTGGTTGTAAGTCCTTATTTCTGTTTTGGCCTTCAGTGGGGATCAATTTTGGCAAGATTTGCTGCATGTGCCTGCACTTGCTGGCATATGGCCTGCCTGCATTTTGATGGCTTTGACTTTGGGAAAGATTTTTTCTTTTCTTTTTTTTTTTTTGTTTTAAGTATTCATGCCATGTCCCTCATATCTTGCCCCCTAAGTTCTGTCTTCCTCCTTGACTTTTTCCCCTGCTTTTAATACATCTGTGAGCTTAGTTTTGGCATCTTTTGGTCCTTTGCACTGCACCTGATATAAACCCAGTCCACTTTCTAAGAGTCATTAAATTTCCCAAATTTTCTTTTTTTCTCTTCCAATTGCAATTCCTTTGATGGTGTCTCCATTCCAGCGTGTTTTTAAGCCCTTCTTTTCTGTTTTGGCATTCAGTGGGGATCAAATTTGGCAATCTTTGCTGCATGTGCCTGCCCTTGGTGGTGTATGGCCTGCCTGCATTTTGATGGCTTTGACTTTGGGAAAGATTTTTTCTTTTTTTTTTTTTTTTTTTGTTTTAAGTATTCATGCCATGTCCTTCATATCTTGCCCCCTAAGTTGTGTCTTCCTCCTTGACTTTTTCCCCTGCTTTTGCAACATCTGTGAGCTTAGTTTTGGCACCTTTTGGTAGTTTGCACTGCACCTGATATAAACCCAGGCCATTTTCTTTGCGTCAATAAATTTCCCAAATTTTATTTTTTTCTCCTCCAATTGCAATTCCTTTGATGTTGACACCTTTCCAGCGTGTTTGTAGGTCCTTCTTTTCTGTTTTGGCCTTCAGTGGGGATCAATGTTGGCAAGCTTTGCTGCATGTGCCTGCACTTGCTGGCGTATGGCCTGCCGGCATTTTGATGGCTTTGACTTTGGAAAGATTTTTTCCTTTTTTTTTTTTTTTATTATTTTAAGTATTCATGCCATGTCCCTCATACCTTGCCCCCTAAGTTGTCTCTTCCTCCTTGACTTTTTCCCCTGCTTTTGCAACATCTGTGAGCTTAGTTTTGGCACCTTTTGGTCCTTTGCACTGCACCTGCTAAAACTCCAGGCCACTTTCTTAGAGTCAATAAATTTCCCAAATTTTCTTTTTTTCTCCTCCAATTGCAATTCCTTTTATGTTGACACCTTTCCAGCGTGTTTGTAGGTCCTTCTTTTCTGTTTTGGCCTTCAGTGGGGATCAATTTTGGCAAGCTTTGCTGCATGTGCCTGCCCTTGGTGGCGTATGGCCTGCCTGCATTTTGATGGCTTTGACTTTGGAAAGATTTTTTCATTTTTTTTTTTTTTATTATTTTATGTACTCATGCCATGTCCCTCATATCTTGCCCCCTAAGTTGTGTCTTCCTCCTTGACTTTTTTCCCTGCTTTTGCAACATCTGTGAGCTTAGTTTTGGCATCTTTTGGTCCTTTGCACTGCACCTGATATTAACCCAGGGCATTTTCTAAGAGTCATTAAATTTCCCAAATTTTCTTTTTTTCTCCTCCAATTGCAATTCCTTTGATGGTGTCTCCATTCCAGCGTGTTTGTAGGTCCTTTTCTGTTTTGGCCTTCAGTAGGGATCAATTTTGGCAAGCTTTGCTGCATGTGCCTGCCCTTGGTGGCATATGGCCTGCCTGCATTTTGATGGCTTTGACTTTGGGATAGATTTTTTCTTTTTTTTTTTTTTTGGTTTAAGTATTCATGTCATGTCCCTCATATCTTGCCCCCTAAGTTGTGTCTTCCTCCTTGACATTTTCCCCTGCTTTTGCAACATCTGTGAGCTTAGTTTTGGCATCTTTTGGTCCTTGGCACTGCACCTGATATAAACCCAGGCCATTTTCTTAGTCACTAAATTTCCCAAATTTTATTTTTTTCTTCTCCAATTGCAATTCCTTTGATGTTGACTCCTTTCCAGCGTGTTTTTAGGTCCTTCTTTTCTGTTTTGGCCTTCAGTGGCGATCAATTTTGGCAAGCTTTGCTGCATGTGCCTGCCCTTGGTGGCGTATGGCCTGCCTGCATTTTGATGGCTTTGACTTTGGGAAAGGTTTTTTCTTTTTTTTTTTTTTATTATTTTAAGTATTCATGCCATGTCCCTCATATCTTGCCCCCTAAGTTGTGTCTTCCTCCTTCACTTTTTCCCCTGCTTTTGCAACATCTGTGAGCTTAGTTTTGGCACCTTTTGGTCCTTTGCAATGCAGCTGATTTCCTCACAGCCTATTTTTTGAAGAGACTAAAATTCCCGATTTTCTGCTTTTTTCAGTTGCATTTCATTGGAACCTATCTCCTTTCCAGAGTGTTTGTAAGCCTTTCTTTTGGGATTCGCAAGATTCCTTTTCCCTTCCCGAAAGGAAATTTCATTTCCTTTCGGGAAGGGAAAAGGAATCTTGCGATTTCAATGGGGACCAATAGACGAATCTTTGGTGCATGTCCCTGCACTTGATGGCAGGCCATGCCTTTTGATGGCTTTGACTTTGGGAAAGATTTTTTCTTTTTTTGGTTGTTTTCTGAAGTGTTCATGCCATGTCCCTCATATCTTGCCCCTAAGTTGTGTCTTCCTCCTTGACTTTTTCCCCTGCTTTTGCAACATCTGTGAGCTTAGTTTTGGCATCTTTTGGTCCTTTGCACTGCACCTGATATAAACCCAGGCCATTTTCTTAGAGTCACTAAATTTCCCAAATTTTCTTTTTTTCTCCTCCAATTGCAATTCCTTTGATGTGGTCTCCATTCCAGCGTGTTTGTAAGTCCTTCTTTTCGGTTTTGGCCTTCAGTGGGGATCAATTTTGGCAAGCTTTGCTGCATGTGCCTGCCCTTGGTGGCGTATGGCCTGCCTGCATTTTGATGGCTTTGACTTTGGGAAAGATTTTTTCTTTTTTTTTTATTTATGATTTTAAGTATTCATGCCATGTCCCTCATATCTTGCCCCCTAAGTTGTGTCTTCCTCCTTGACCTTTTCCCCTGCTTTTGCAACATCTGTGAGCTTAGTTTTGGCACCTTTTGGTCCTTTGCACTGCACCTGATATAAACCCAGGCCATTTTCTTAGAGTCACTAAATTTCCCAAATTTTCTTTTTTTCTCCTCCAATTGCAATTCCTTTGATGTTGACACCTTTCCAGCGTGTTTGTAGGTCCTTCTTTTCTGTTTTGGCCTTCAGTGGGGATCAATTTTGGCAAGCTTTGCTGCATGTGCCTGCCCTTGGTGGCGTATGGCCTGCCTGCATTTTGATGGCTTTGACTTTGGGAAAGATTTTTTCATTTTTTTTTTTTTTATTATTTTATGTACTCATGCCATGTCCCTCATATCTTGCCCCCTAAGTTGTGTCTTCCTCCTTGACTTTTTTCCCTGCTTTTGCAACATCTGTGAGCTTAGTTTTGGCATCTTTTGGTCCTTTGCACTGCACCTGATATAAACCCAGGGCATTTTCTTAGAGTCACTAAATTTCCCAAATTTTCTTTTTTTCTCCTCCATTTGCAATTCCTTTGATGTTGACACCTTTCCAGCGTGTTTGTAGGTCCTTCTTTTCTGTTTTGGCCTTCAGTGGGGATCAATGTTGGCAAGCTTTGCTGCATGTGCCTGCCCTTGGTGGCGTATGGCCTGCCTGCATTTTGATGGCTTTGACTTTGGGAAAGATTTTTTCTTTTTTTTTTTTATTATTTTAAGTATTCATGCCATGTCCCTCATATCTTGCCCCCTATGTTGTGTCTTCCTCCTTCTCCTTGACTTTTTCCCCTGCTTTTGCAACATCTGTGAGCTTAGTTTTGGCACTTTTTGGTCCTTTGCAATGCGGCTGATTTCCTCACAGCCTATTTTTTGAAGAGACTAAAATTCCCGATTTTCTGCTTTTTTCAATTGCATTTCATTTGAACCTATCTCCTTTCCAGAGTTTTTGTAAGCCTTTCTTTTGGGATTCGCAAGATTCCTTTACCCTTCCCGAAAGGAAATGAAATTTCCTTTCGGGAAGGGAAAAGGAATCTTGCGATTTCAATGGGGACCAATAGAGGAATCTTTGGTGCATGTCCCTGCACTTGATGGCAGGCCATGCCTTTTGATGGCTTTGACTTTGGGAAAGATTTTTTTCTTTTTTTGGTTGTTTTCTGAAGTGTTCATGCCATGTCCCTCATATCTTGCTCCCTAAGTTGTGTCTTCCTCCTTGACATTTTCCCCTGCTTTTAACACATCTGTGAGCTTAGTTTTGGCATCTTTTGGTCCTTTGCACTGCACCTGATATAAACCCAGGCCACTTCCGAAGAGTCATTAAATTTCCCAAATTTTCTTTTTTTCTCCTCCAATTGCAATTCCTTTGATGTTGACTCCTTTCCAGCGTGTTTGTAAGTCCTTCATTTCTGTTTTGCCTCCAGTGGGGATCAATTTTGGCAAGATTTGCTGCATGTGCCTGCCCTTGGTGGCGTATGGCCTGCCTGCATTTTGATGGCTTTGACTTTGGGAAAGATTTTTTCTTTTTTTTTTTTTTTAATATTTTAAGTATTCATGCCATCTCCCTCATATCTTGCCCCCTGTTGTGTCTTCCTCCTTGAGTTTTTCCCCTGCTTTTGCAACATCTGTGAGCTTAGTTTTGGCATCTTTTGGTCCTTTGCACTGCACCTGTTATAAACCCAGGCCATTTTCTTAGAGTCACTAAATTTCCCAATTTTTATTTTCTCCTCCAATTGCAATTCCTGTGATGGTGTCTCATTCCAGCGTGGTTGTAAGTCCTTATTTCTGTTTTCGCCTTCAGTGGGGATCAGTTTTGGCAAGATTTGCTGCATGTGCCTGCACTTGCTGGCATATGGCCTGCCTGCATTTTGATGGCTTTGACTTTGGGAAAGATTTTTTCTTTTTTTTTTTTTTTTTTGTTTTAAGTATTCATGCCATGTCCCTCATATCTTACCCCCTAAGTTCTGTCTTCCTCCTTGACTTTTTCCCCCTGCTTTTAACACATCTGTGAGCTTAGTTTTGGCATCTTTTGGTCCTTTGCACTGCACCTGATATAAACCCAGTCCACTTTCTAAGAGTCATTAAATTTCCCAAATTTTCTTTTTTTCTCCTCCAATTGCAATTCCTTTGATGGTGTCTCCATTCCAGCGTGTTTTTAAGCCCTTCTTTTCTGTTTTGGCATTCAGTGGGGATCAAATTTGGCAATCTTTGCTGCATGTGCCTGCCCTTGGTGGCGCATGGGCCTGCCTGTATTTTGATGGCTTTGACTTTGGGAAAGATTTTTTTCTTTTTTTTTTTTTTTTTTTGTTTTAAGTATTCATGCCCTGTCCCTCATATCTTGCCCCCTAAGTTGTGTCTTCCTCCTTGACTTTTTCCCCTGCTTTTGCAACATCTGTGAGCTTAGTTTTGGCACCTTTTGGTAGTTTGCACTGCACCTGATATAAACCCAGGCCATTTTCTTTGCGTCAATAAATTTCCCAAATTTTATTTTTTTCTCCTCCAATTGCAATTCCTTTGATGTTGACACCTTTCCAGCGTGTTTGTAGGTCCTTCTTTTCTGTTTTGGCCTTCAGTGGGGATCAAGGTTGGCAAGCTTTGCTGCATGTGCCTGCACTTGCTGGCGTATGGCCTGCCGGCATTTTGATGACTTTGACTTTGGGAAAGATTTTTTCTTTTTTTTTTTTTTTATTATTTTAAGTATTCATGCCATGTCCCTCATACCTTGCCCCCTAAGTTGTCTCTTCCTCCTTGACTTTTTCCCCTGCTTTTGCAACATCTGTGAGCTTAGTTTTGGCACCTTTTGGTCCTTTGCACTGCACCTGCTACAACTCCAGGCCACTTTCTAAGAGTCATTAAATTTCCCAAATTTTCTTTTTTTTCTCCTCCAATTGCAATTCCTTTTATGTTGACACCTTTCCAGCGTGTTTGTAGGTCCTTCTTTTCTGTTTTGGCCTTCAGTGGGGATCAATTTTGGCAAGCTTTGCTGCATGTGCCTGCCCTTGCTGGCGTATGGCGTGCCTGCATTTTGATGGCTTTGACTTTGGGAAAGATTTTTTCTTTTTTTTTTTTTTTATTATTTTATGTATTCATGCCATGTCCCTCATATCTTGCCCCCTAAGTTGTGTCTTCCTCCTTCACTTTTTCCCCCTGCTTTTGCAACATCTGTGAGCTTAGTTTTGGCACCTTTTGGTCCTTTGCAATGCAGCTGATTTCCTCACAGCCTATTTTTTGAAGAGACTAAAATTCCCAATTTTCTGCTTTTTTCTATTGCATTTCATTTGAACCTATCTCCTTTCCAGAGTGTTTGTAAGCCTATCTTTTGGGATTCGCAAGATTCCTTTTCCCTTCCCGAAAGGAAATGAAATTTCCTTTCGGGAAGGGAAACAGAATCTTGCGATTTCAATGGGGACCAATAGAGGAATCTTTGGTGCATGTCCCTGCACTTGATGGCAGGCCATGACTGTTGCTGGCTTTGACTTTGGGGAAGATTTTTTTCTTTTTTTGGTTGTTTTCTGAAGTGTTCATGCCATGTCCCTCATATCTTGCCCCCTAAGTTGTGTCTTCCTCCTTGACTTTTTCCCCTGCTTTTGCAACATCTGTGAGCTTAGTTTTGCCACATTTTGGTCCTTTGCACTGCACCTGCTAAAACCCCAGTCCACCTTCTAAGAGTTATTAAATTAACCAAATTTTCTTTATTTCTCCTCCAATTGCAATTCCTTTGACGGTGTCTCCATTCCAGCGTATTTGTAAGTCCGTCTTTTATGTTTTGGCCTTCAGTGGGGATCAATTTTGGCAAGCTTTGCTGCATGTGCCTGCCCTTGGTGGCGTATGGCCTGCCTGCATTTTGATGGCTTTGACTTTGGTATAGATTTTTTCTTTTTTTTTTTTTTTTTTTTTTGTTTTAATTATTCACGCCACGTCCCTCATATCTTGCTCCCTAAGTTGTGTCTTCCTCCTTGACTTTTTCCCCTGCTTTTGCAACATCTGTGAGCTTAGTTTTGGCACCTTTTGGTCCTTTGCAATGCAGCTGATTTCGTCACAGCCTATTTTTTGAAGAGACTAAAATTCCCGATTTTCTGCTTTTTTCAATTGCATTTCATTTGAACCTATCTCCTTTCCAGAGTGTTTGTAAGCCTTTCTTTTGGGATTCGCAAGATTCCTTTTCCCTTCCCGAAAGGAAACTTCATTTCCTTTCGGGAAGGGAAAAGGGATCTTGCGATTTCAATGGGGGACCAATAGAGGAATCTTTGGTGCATGTCCCTGCACTTGATGGCAGGCCATGCCTTTTGATGGCTTTGACTTTGGGAAAGATTTTTTTCTTTTTTTGGTTGTTTTCTGAAGTGTTCAGGCCATGTCCCTCATATCTTGCCCCCTAAGCTGTGTCTTCCTCCTTGACTTTTTCCCCTTCTTTTGCAACATCTGTGAGCTTAGTTTTGGCATCTTTTGGTCCTTTGCACTGCACCTGATATAAACCCAGTCCACTTTCTAAGAGTCATTAAATTTCCCAAATTTTCTTTTTTTCTCCTCCAATTGCAATTCCTTTGATGTGGTCTCCATTCCAGGGTGTTTGTAAGTCCTTCTTTTCTGTTTTGGCCTTCAGTGGGGATCAATTTTGGCAAGTTTGCTGCATGTGCCTGCCCTTGGTGGCGTATGGCCTGCCTGCATTTTGATGGCTTTGACTTTGGGAAAGATCTTTTTCTTTTTTTTTTTTTTTGTTTTAAGTATTCATGCCATGTCCCCTCATATCTTGCCCCCTAAGTTGTGTCTTCCCTCCTTGGCTTTTTCCCCTGCTTTTGCAACATCTGTGAGCTTAGTTTTGGCATCTTTTGGTCCTTTGCACTGCACCTGATATAAACGCAGGCCATTTTCTTAGAGTCACTAAATTTCCCAAATTTTTTTTTTTCTCCTCCAATTGCAATTCCTTTTATGGTGTCTCCATTCCAGCGTGTTTGTGGGTCCTTCTTTTCTGTTTTGGCCTTCAGTGGGGATCAATTTTGGCAAGCCTTGCTGCATGTGCCTGCACTTGCTGGCGTATGGCCTGCCTGCATTTTGATGGCTTGGCTTTGGGATAGATTTTTTCTTTTTTTTTTTTTTTTTTTTCTTTTAAGTATTCACGCCATGTACCTCATATCTTGCTCCCTAAGTTGGGTCTTCCTCCTACACTTTTTCCCCTGCTTTTGCAACATCTGTGAGCTTAGTTTTTGCATCTTTTGGTCCATGGCAATGCACCTGATATGAAACCAGGCCATTTTTTTAGTGTCAGTAATTTCCCTATTTTTCTTTTTTTCTCCTCCAATTGCAATTCCTTTGATGTTGACTCCTTTCCAGCGTGTTTGTAGGTCCTTCTTTTCTGTTTTGGCCTGCAGTGGGGATCAATTTTGGCAAGCTTTGCTGCATGTGCCTGCCCTTGGTGACATATGGCCTGCCTGCATTTTGATGGCTTTGACTTTGGGATAGATTTTGTCATTTTTTTTTTTTTTTTGTTTTAAGTATTCATGCCATGTCCCCTCATATCTTGCCCCCTGAGTTGTGTCTTCCTGCTTGACTTTTTCCCCTTCTTTTGCAACATCTGTGAGCTTAGTTTTGGCACCTTTTGGTCCTTTGCAATGCAGCTGATTTCCTCACAGCCTATTTTTTGAAGAGACTAAAATTCCCGATTTTCTGCTTTTTTCAGTTGCATTTCATTTGAACCTATCTCCTTTCCAGAGTGTTTGTAAGCCTTTCTTTTGGGATTCGCAAGATTCCTTTTCCCTTCCCGAAAGGAAATTTCATTTCCTTTCGGGAAGGGAAAAGGAATCTTGCGATTTCAATGGGGACCAATAGAGGAATCTTTGGTGCATGTCCCTGCACTTGATGGCAGGCCATGCCTTTTGATGGCTTTGACTTTGGGAAAGATTTTTTCTTTTTTTGGTTGTTTTCTGAAGTGTTCATGCCATGTCTCTCATATCTTGCCCCCTAAGTTGTGTCTTCCTCCTTGACTTTTTCCCCTTCTTTTGCAACATCTGTGAGCTTAGTTTTGGCATCTTTTGGTCCTTTGCACTGCACCTGATATAAACCCAGTCCACTTTCTAAGAGTCATTAAATTTCCCAAATTTTCTTTTTTTCTCCTCCAATTGCAATTCCTTTGATGTGGTCTCCATTCCAGCGTGTTTGTAGGTCCTTCTTTTCTGTTTTGGCCTTCAGTGGGGATCAATTTTGGCAAGTTTGCTGCATGTGCCTGCCCTTGGTGGCGTATGGCCTGCCTGCATTTTGATGGCTTTGACTTTGGGAAAGATTTTTTTCTTTTTTTTTTTTTTTGTTTTAAGTATTCATGCCATGTCCCTCATATCTTGCCCCCTAAGTTGTGTCTTCCTCCTTGGCTTTTTCCCCTGCTTTTGCAACATCTGTGAGCTTAGTTTTGGCATCTTTTGGTCCTTTGCACTGCACCTGATATAAACGCAGGCCATTTTCTTAGAGTCACTAAATTTCCCAAATTTTTTTTTTTCTCCTCCAATTGCAATTCCTTTTATGGTGACTCCATTCCAGCGTGTTTGTGGGTCCTTCTTTTCTGTTTTGGCCTTCAGTGGGGATCAATTTTGGCAAGCCTTGCTGCATGTGCCTGCACTTGCTGGCGTATGGCCTGCCTGCATTTTGATGGCTTGGCTTTGGGATAGATTTTTTCTTTTTTTTTTTTTTTTTCTTTTAAGTATTCACGCCATGTACCTCATATCTTGCTCCCTAAGTTGGGTCTTCCTCCTTCACTTTTTCCCCTGCTTTTGCAACATCTGTGAGCTTAGTTTTTGCATCTTTTGGTCCATGGCAATGCACCTGATATGAAACCAGGCCATTTTTTTAGTGTCAGTAATTTCCCTATTTTTCTTTTTTTCTCCTCCAATTGCAATTCCTTTGATGTTGACTCCTTTCCAGCGTGTTTGTAGGTCCTTCTTTTCTGTTTTGGCCTGCAGTGGGGATCAATTTTGGCAAGCTTTGCTGCATGTGCCTGCCCTTGGTGACATATGGCCTGCCTGCATTTTGATGGCTTTGACTTTGGGATAGATTTTGTCATTTTTTTTTTTTTTTTGTTTTAAGTATTCATGCCATGTCCCTCATATCTTGCCCCCTGAGTTGTGTCTTCCTGCTTGACTTTTTCCCCTTCTTTTGCAACATCTGTGAGCTTAGTTTTGGCACCTTTTGGTCCTTTGCAATGCAGCTGATTTCCTCACAGCCTATTTTTTGAAGAGACTAAAATTCCCGATTTTCTGCTTTTTTCAGTTGCATTTCATTTGAACCTATCTCCTTTCCAGAGTGTTTGTAAGCCTTTCTTTTGGGATTCGCAAGATTCCTTTTCCCTTCCCGAAAGGAAATTTCATTTCCTTTCGGGAAGGGAAAAGGAATCTTGCGATTTCAATGGGGACCAATAGAGGAATCTTTGGTGCATGTCCCTGCACTTGATGGCAGGCCATGCCTGTTGATGGCTTTGACTTTGGGAAAGATTTTTTCTTTTTTTGGTTGTTTTCTGAAGTGTTCATGCCATGTCCCTCATATCTTGCCCTCTAAGTTGTGTCTTCCTCCTTGACTTTTTCCCCTGCTTTTGCAACATCTGTGAGCTTAGTTTTGGCATCTTTTGGTCCTTTGCACTGCACCTGATATAAACCCAGGCCATTTTCTTAGAGTCACTAAATTTCCCAAATTTTCTTTTTTTCTCCTCCAATTGCAATTCCTTTGATGTTGACTCCTTTCCAGCGTGTTTGTAAGTCCTTCTTTTCTGTTTTGCCTTCAGTGGGGATCAATTTTGGCAAGCTTTGCTGCATGTGCCTGCCCTTGGTGGCGTATGGCCTGCCTGCATTTTGATGGCTTTGACTTTGGGAAAGATTTTTTTCTTTTTTTTTTTTGGTAGTTTTAAGTATTCATGCCATGTCCCACATATCTTGCCCCCTAAGTTATGTCTTCCTCCTTGACTTTTTCCCCTGCTTTTGCAACATCTGTGAGCTTAGTTTTGGCATCTTTTGGTCCTTTGCACTGCACCTGTTATAAACCCAGGCCATTTTCTTAGAGTCACTAAATTTCCCAAATTTTTTTTTTCTCCTCCAATTGCAATTCCTTTGATGGTGTCTCATTCCAGCGTGGTTGTAAGTCCTTATTTCTGTTTTGGCCTTCAGTGGGGATCAATTTTGGCAAGATTTGCTGCATGTGCCTGCACTTGCTGGCATATGGCCTGCCTGCATTTTGATGGCTTTGACTTTGGGAAAGATTTTTTCTTTTCTTTTTTTTTTTTTGTTTTAAGTATTCATGCCATGTCCCTCATATCTTGCCCCCTAAGTTCTGTCTTCCTCCTTGACTTTTTCCCCTGCTTTTAATACATCTGTGAGCTTAGTTTTGGCATCTTTTGGTCCTTTGCACTGCACCTGATATAAACCCAGTCCACTTTCTAAGAGTCATTAAATTTCCCAAATTTTCTTTTTTTCTCTTCCAATTGCAATTCCTTTGATGGTGTCTCCATTCCAGCGTGTTTTTAAGCCCTTCTTTTCTGTTTTGGCATTCAGTGGGGATCAAATTTGGCAATCTTTGCTGCATGTGCCTGCCCTTGGTGGTGTATGGCCTGCCTGCATTTTGATGGCTTTGACTTTGGGAAAGATTTTTTCTTTTTTTTTTTTTTTTTTGTTTTAAGTATTCATGCCATGTCCTTCATATCTTGCCCCCTAAGTTGTGTCTTCCTCCTTGACTTTTTCCCCTGCTTTTGCAACATCTGTGAGCTTAGTTTTGGCACCTTTTGGTAGTTTGCACTGCACCTGATATAAACCCAGGCCATTTTCTTTGCGTCAATAAATTTCCCAAATTTTATTTTTTTCTCCTCCAATTGCAATTCCTTTGATGTTGACACCTTTCCAGCGTGTTTGTAGGTCCTTCTTTTCTGTTTTGGCCTTCAGTGGGGATCAATGTTGGCAAGCTTTGCTGCATGTGCCTGCACTTGCTGGCGTATGGCCTGCCGGCATTTTGATGGCTTTGACTTTGGGAAAGATTTTTTCCTTTTTTTTTTTTTTTATTATTTTAAGTATTCATGCCATGTCCCTCATACCTTGCCCCCTAAGTTGTCTCTTCCTCCTTGACTTTTTCCCCTGCTTTTGCAACATCTGTGAGCTTAGTTTTGGCACCTTTTGGTCCTTTGCACTGCACCTGCTAAAACTCCAGGCCACTTTCTTAGAGTCAATAAATTTCCCAAATTTTCTTTTTTTCTCCTCCAATTGCAATTCCTTTTATGTTGACACCTTTCCAGCGTGTTTGTAGGTCCTTCTTTTCTGTTTTGGCCTTCAGTGGGGATCAATTTTGGCAAGCTTTGCTGCATGTGCCTGCCCTTGGTGGCGTATGGCCTGCCTGCATTTTGATGGCTTTGACTTTGGGAAAGATTTTTTCATTTTTTTTTTTTTTATTATTTTATGTACTCATGCCATGTCCCTCATATCTTGCCCCCTAAGTTGTGTCTTCCTCCTTGACTTTTTTCCCTGCTTTTGCAACATCTGTGAGCTTAGTTTTGGCATCTTTTGGTCCTTTGCACTGCACCTGATATTAACCCAGGGCATTTTCTAAGAGTCATTAAATTTCCCAAATTTTCTTTTTTTCTCCTCCAATTGCAATTCCTTTGATGGTGTCTCCATTCCAGCGTGTTTGTAGGTCCTTTTCTGTTTTGGCCTTCAGTAGGGATCAATTTTGGCAAGCTTTGCTGCATGTGCCTGCCCTTGGTGGCATATGGCCTGCCTGCATTTTGATGGCTTTGACTTTGGGATAGATTTTTTCTTTTTTTTTTTTTTTGGTTTAAGTATTCATGTCATGTCCCTCATATCTTGCCCCCTAAGTTGTGTCTTCCTCCTTGACATTTTCCCCTGCTTTTGCAACATCTGTGAGCTTAGTTTTGGCATCTTTTGGTCCTTGGCACTGCACCTGATATAAACCCAGGCCATTTTCTTAGTCACTAAATTTCCCAAATTTTATTTTTTTCTTCTCCAATTGCAATTCCTTTGATGTTGACTCCTTTCCAGCGTGTTTTTAGGTCCTTCTTTTCTGTTTTGGCCTTCAGTGGCGATCAATTTTGGCAAGCTTTGCTGCATGTGCCTGCCCTTGGTGGCGTATGGCCTGCCTGCATTTTGATGGCTTTGACTTTGGGAAAGGTTTTTTCTTTTTTTTTTTTTTTATTATTTTAAGTATTCATGCCATGTCCCTCATATCTTGCCCCCTAAGTTGTGTCTTCCTCCTTCACTTTTTCCCCTGCTTTTGCAACATCTGTGAGCTTAGTTTTGGCACCTTTTGGTCCTTTGCAATGCAGCTGATTTCCTCACAGCCTATTTTTTGAAGAGACTAAAATTCCCGATTTTCTGCTTTTTTCAGTTGCATTTCATTGGAACCTATCTCCTTTCCAGAGTGTTTGTAAGCCTTTCTTTTGGGATTCGCAAGATTCCTTTTCCCTTCCCGAAAGGAAATTTCATTTCCTTTCGGGAAGGGAAAAGGAATCTTGCGATTTCAATGGGGAACAATAGGGGAATCTTTGGTGCATGTCCCTGCACTTGATGGCAGGCCATGCCTTTTGATGGCTTTGACTTTGGGAAAGATTTTTTCTTTTTTTGGTTGTTTTCTGAAGTGTTCATGCCATGTCCCTCATATCTTGCCCCCTAAGTTGTGTCTTCCTCCTTGACTTTTTCCCCTGCTTTTGCAACATCTGTGAGCTTAGTTTTGGCATCTTTTGGTCCTTTGCACTGCACCTGATATAAACCCAGGCCATTTTCTTAGAGTCACTAAATTTCCCAAATTTTCTTTTTTTCTCCTCCAATTGCAATTCCTTTGATGTGGTCTCCATTCCAGCGTGTTTGTAAGTCCTTCTTTTCGGTTTTGGCCTTCAGTGGGGATCAATTTTGGCAAGCTTTGCTGCATGTGCCTGCCCTTGGT